>JAMXBB010000010.1:27919529-28461208 GCA_024138015.1 Lumnitzera littorea
TCATTATTACTAAAATCTAACTTCACTGTAATATCTCGACTAACTTTTTCATTCTAGTTGCAAAGTTTGGGCTCAATTGGATAAGTTACCCTAAAAGCCCTAAATCTGAGCTCGGTTATCTTAAGCTCAATTTTGGAAGCTTACAGTGGTTAGTTATTGTAGCCTTTATAAGTGTAGTCAAAGTTATGTCATAGAGAATGGTGCTTAGATTTGTGTTTTGTGTGTATATAGTAGGCATGGCAGTGTGTGCAATTGTGATTAAACTATTATAAGTGGTGGTCGAAGGGTAGTCTAATTGGGTATAACTCAAGTAAGGTTTGTGAAGTTGTAGCTGTTCCTTCGTATGTTGCACTGGGTTTCAGGAAGTAAAAATGCAGATTGTGAGTTGTCATGGGCCAATTTGGAAGATCTAAGAGCCTAAGATTGTGTTTAAGAGTATCATCATGATGTGGTTGTGTGGTGGCAGTGCAGTGGCTATTATAGGCTATAAACTAGTGCAAGTAGGAGTGGAATGTGCTGTTATTTCTTAAATTGTAGCAGGTTTATCAAATTGTATATGTATTGTAACTAGAGTGAAGAAGAAGAAGGAGGGATTAAGTATATTGTGCTACTATTTTGAAAGTCAAAAAAGGAACCTAAGTGATAGCCTAATGAAGTAGTGTGCCACGTTGAATTAATTGGAATAGTATGTTGTTAGTGGAAGTTATTCATTTGAGAATTTTAGGATAGTGTGGTGGCTATTTTGTCAATCAAAACTTGTTTATAGGTTACTATCATTGAGAATTTTGATTGAATTGGGTCATAGATTTGTTAAGTGCAATGTACTATAGAGTATTTATAATTGTGTGGTAGTATCTAGTGTTTACTTAGTGCCTTTGACTTGATTGAAGCTCATTTTTTTCAATATGGCAATAAAGAAATTTTATATTAGTAGTAAAATTGAATAGGATGTTATATTGATTTGAGTTAGGCATTGTGTTGTCAATCTTATCTCTAAAGTTGTGGTTAGAAGATTGGGCTATAAAACTACCAAGTAGTTGAATCTGTATGAATTCTCTTACAATGATGAGGTGATTCAAGCTATGAAACAAGCAAAAATAACATTCTCTATTGGTAGATTTCAAGATAAGATTCTATGTGATGTTGCTAACATTGATGATTACCATATGTGTTTAAGAAGCCAAGGGAAGTCTAGTCATGATATGTGCTACAAGTCATTAAACAATACTTATTCATTTATGATTAGTGATGAGTTGTACTACCTTCTATCCCCTTAGCAAGCTTGTAAAGTGGTCATCAATAAAGCAAAGGTGGTTGATGAGGATGTTATTATGAATTCCATGGTATCCAAGGAAGACCAAGTTAAGTTACAACCTAATACCTAAGTTCCTAATAGAATTCTATTGCCTCCAATACTTAATGATCATAAGTACTTTTATGTTTTCCTCCCACCTATAAGACTATTCTCTCTTAACCCATTGGTGGGGTCATTTGGTATTGATATGAGCTATAATAGTGTTATGCTTGTGAGGTGTTATAGATTGCTTTTTAGTGTTTATCGAAGTCATGTTAATCGCTACATGTATTGGGGTTGTGTTATACTTAACTTTTGGTGCTTTTATGTTAGGGAAGCTAAAAATGTGTAGATGGAATGATAAAAGATGAGTTGTGAAGAAAATTCAATTAAGTTAATTATTGCAAATGAAGGAGTTGTGGGGTTGGAAATAGAGGGAGAGTGCAAAGATTTAGAAATGATTATGGTCAATGAACAACATGAGATCTTACATGCTCTGATTCTATGAGCTCTTAATATGATCTATGACCTTGAGGTTCTACTATTTCCACATTGATAACTATTATAGCTACCTGAACATAGTCGACTGGGTGTATGATGAATGGGAAGAAGGATCTTAATTTAGAATTTGATTGATTAAAATCATGATGAGTGAAAGGAACATTGGATAACATTGACATTGATGATGAAGTTGAGCTTTGTTTATATATTCTTGTTTTGCTCTTACAAGTTAATCTTTGATCTTGGTGGGATTTAGAGTAGCTAATTACCAAGTTTCAGCTCGAAACTTCTTCAAGGGAGGAGAGATGATGAGCTCCATATTGACCTAATAATTAAGAGCTCCAATATAGTAAACTGCTAAGTTTTGGGATATAATGATCATTGATTCAACAGCTCATGTGCTCTTGATTTTATCTTACTTACAAGAGTGCTATAAGGGCAAAGTATGTTTTTTTTTTCTATTTAATAAATGCCAATAATTATATATATGTAATATTTTGAAGACTTTGAGGTCATTATGAAATACACATGAATTTTCCTTGAGAGAAAACCTTTTCTCTTTTTAGCTCTTATTAATCCCTTTAGTAAGGATTGTTGATTAATACTTTGTAAGTCATATAAAAATAGAAATTAGGTCGTGCAATGATTGTTTGGTACTTCATATCCTAATAGGTAGCCCAAAATTTGTTGAAACCCTATCTAAAACCCTAAAAATCACATATATTAAAAAACCCAAAAATATCATTGTTATTTTGATTGATGGCCCTATGATTACATAGCTTTAAGACACATCAACTTCTATAATGAGTTAGCTGTTGCACTATGTATCAAGCATTGATTGGTTCGCTGTAGTAGTCCACTAATGGTGCCTGCTACACATACTTTAATTGTGATACTTATCAGTACGAGCACCGTCGTGGATGGATACATGAGTAATAATACCTCACAAACTAGAGATGAGTTCGAATTGCAACATGGTCTAAAAGATAAGTGTTAATCGAAGATTAAGTAGGGTTCTCGTGTATTGACGATGGATAGGATGCATCAACACCTCATACAAGCTTGAACTACAATTAATATGATGCATAAGTGTAATGAGAGATTACTTGCCACCAGTCTATGCTCAAATGATGGCCTATATTAGAGTAATGAGAAAGCAAGTAAGAAGATGCTTAACTCAAAAGGAAATGCATTGGAAATTCACTATTCTAATCTTTGAAGCTAATACAAGTAGAGATATTTATATAACTTAATTAGGGTAAGCCTATGATCCTTCTAATTACGAAATTAGATACCTACTTGAAATAGAAAACAATTACAAAGAAAGGAAAAATTGGTAATAACAGAAAATGAAATATCCTTCATTAGTATAGTACAGTTGTCAAAGAGAGGACATGTGTCATCCTATCAATTTTGTGGTCCAAGCGAATAATGGTTGTAGGATAAAGCTAATTAAATTGATCTTAAGTTAATAGCTTAATAGGTCGGAGCTTGGGGAGTACTTACTTAGAAGGTTGAAACTTGGGAGTTCAAAGTCGGCTAGTTGACTCGCCGTTGGGTTAGTCTTAGCTTAGATGTCTGTTAGCTCAGAATCATGTTGGTTCAATGTTTGGTTTTTATGGGGGTAGGTAGCATTAATGGAAGCTTCCTTTACTTGTAAAATTGTGAACGGATTAAGGGAGCTTAGGAGTTAAATATGATCGGCTTGGAAGAAATTTTCTTCTTCTAAGGCCAAGTCCTTCTAGGTAGCTTAGCGGACTAAGGAAGCGAGCTCTTGAGCTTAGGATCTAGTAATTGGTCTTTTATTCCTATCATCCCTGCTAGGCTATTTGAGATTTAAGATTTGAGATCAAATCTTGGTTGGTTTTTGGTAGCTCATCCTCAGGGATGTACGGCTTGAGCTTAGTAATGTTGAAAGAATCATAGACTCTATATTCCTGTAGTAGTTCTATCTTATAAGCATTGGGGATGATCTTTTCGATCACTTTGAAAGGTTTATCTACTCTTGAGAACAACTTACTATTCATCAGGTTAGGGAATTGGTCATTGCTAAGGTATATCCATACTAAGTCGCCAGGTTGGAACTCTTTAACTTTTCTTCTTTGGCCTCTTCTTTCAAGCTTGGAAGCAGCTTAGGTTAGATGGTCTACTACTTTTTGGTGCATTACTCTAATGACTTATGATCTTTCCACAACTTATTGATCTTTAGATTGGTTAGGTGAGCTATAGACACCTCATTTTTGCTGTTTTATTTTAGTATTTTTATTAAGCCAAGTTAAAGAAAAAGAAAAAGATTAAAAATAAAAAATAAAAAATAAGAGAAAAAAAAGATAAAAAATAAAGTGTTAAGTCGTTTTGAGTTTAGTTGTATCAAGTCAAGTCGTGTTGAGTATAGTTGTATCAAGTCTAATCGTATTGAGTTTAGTTGAATCGAGTCTAATCTAATGATATCGACTCGAGTCGTTTAGGGTCAAATTGAATAATGGTAAATGCTTAATTTAATAAATTCTAAGTCGTTAAAAAGATCGGGCTTTGTTAAAATACTTTAGTTCAGTCTGATATAAAGTGGATTTTTATCTAATTTATATTAGATAAAAAAGACTTAGGATTTATTAAGTGGATTACTAAGCTAAATCTAGTTGGATTGGATCGGGCCCGAAAGATGGAAAACCCAAATTAAGATAGGGTTTCTAGAAACTAGGTCAAATCTTCAAAAAATTGTTATTGTATCTTTCGTATCTAGAGTTTGTTGAAACTAAAAGATACAAAAGATTTGGTAGTGAGTATTATAAATAGGAATTCGGTAATGGACTTAGGGATGCTTTTTTTTAGAATTCCTAACACACATATTCACTCCTCATAACCAATCATGCTCGACTACTCATAGCCTACACCAAAGCACACAATAACACCCACATTGCCCCAACACATTCACACTCATGCAAAACAGAATACAATCACACATGTCCACACTGCAGTAATACACATACATCTTCGTTAATGCCACTGTACATCCTACATCCTCACTAACATACCTATACCGTCACTCACTCACACAACAATAGCCCCCCCCTGACACATTCACTCATTGACACAAAATCATACACATAAAGACACACACTTACCTATACAAAGATACATACACACTCCTACGAAGACATACACGCACATGCTATTCACTTGCCTAACACAAGCACATCCCTTACTCACAAACAAACACGACACACAATATACATAGTAGGCCCTTGACACCGTATGCCTCACATTCAGACACAGTACTCCATACGTCCCTTACACGATACAGCATATACCAACACTTGCATGTTGTCCACAGTATGCACTAAATAGTGTCCATTGCCATACATTCACACACTGAACACTGTTGCACATTAGCCATACATGCTGCACTATTTTTTAACTCACATGCTGCATATACTGAGTAGCACATTATCCGAGCACAACACACGTCGTACATTGTACACGATCCATTGTACGTATGTTGTGCATGATCACAATACGGTTAATTCAAACACACCGATCACGTGTAACTTGATTCGTTTAGGTAAAAAATTATTATTATTATTTTATTTTTTAGTTAATTTAATTATGTTTACTAATTTATTTTCTTTAAGTACAGGTTTTTTGTTATTTTTGAATCGTTATATCATTTGCTACATTTTTAGATAATTTGAGTTTTAGATAAATTTAATGGGATTACATTACATTTTTTAGAAAAAAATCACGTATCTTTTCTCCGAGATCCGTATCTTCAGAGAAGATACATATCTTGACTGTATCATAGCTTATCTAACATATATGATTTAGAAAAGATCGATTTTGATACGTAGTGAGTTATTTTTTTTTTTTTAAAAATCTTAATAGAAGTTTTTTAAAAAAAGGATTTAGTTTAGTTAGAGTTTTCTTACATTCATGAAATTAGATCTTTTATATTTTTTTTAAATAATAAATGGTTAAATAACCATAAATCTAGCTCGATTCTCAAAAATAAAAAAATCCACCCACTAAATATTTTATGAAAAAGATCTACGTTTATATGATCCTAATTAGTGGGTACATAAGCATCTTTGAGACAATTGTATAAAAAATAAAAAAGAAATTTTTTCCTTTTTCTTGAAAAATTCATAATAAAAATTTCATATTTGTATATATCATAATATTTTTAGGAAAAAATATAAAAAGAAAGCCCATTAAATTTTTTTTTTAATTTTTACATAGTAACTTAGTCTTAGTAGGTTAGCCCTTGAATTCAGTTTTTTTTTTTGTTTAATTTTCTACAAAAATAATTTTTTTAGAAAATTCACAAACTAGTGGCTAAATTAAGGTTTTTCTACCTAAAAACCCTAATTTTACCTTTTATCAGTTTAACTAGTTGGTGACTTCAAATTATTTTTTAAAAACATTTTTTAAAGGAAAATGTTTCCTTAATTTTATGTCAAGTAATTTATATTAAGTGGGTTAGGCTTAATATAAGTTAAATTAAGAAAAATTAAAATAGGGCTCGACATGAGGAAATCTAATTGAGTGGGAGTTTAAGGTTGTATCCATATGCAACCTCAAAGGGTGATTTCTATATTATACCATAGGAGTCCTATTGTAGGAAAACTCAATTATTAGTAAGAACATGTCCCCATCAGCTGGGTTTCTTCCAATTGCAACTCATAGCGGTTCTTAAGGTCCTATTGTTGACCTCGGTTTGGCTATATGTTTATGGGTGGTAGGTTGTACTGAAAAGTAACTTGTTCCCTAGTTGCTTCCAAAGGGTCTTCTAAAAATGGCTTACAAACTTATAGTCTTGATCATATACTATGGTTTTGGGTACTCCTTATAATGTGATCACTTCCCATAAAAAGAGAAAAGAAATAGCTGAAGCGTCGTTAGTTTGATTACATGGCATGAAGTTTGCAATCTTGCTAAAGTGGTCTATAAGGACCATGATGGAGTCCTTCCTTCAGGATGTCCTTGGTAAACCCATCATAAAATCTATGCTGAGTTCTAACCATGGTTTAGTTAGGATAGCTAATGGCAAATAAGGTATTTGTTCAGCTCAGCTCTCTGCTCTTCAACAAGTAGTACATCACTCTAACACAAACTACACATCTCTCATCATCTTAGGCTAAAAGAATCTTAAACTAAGCACTTCATTAATTTGAGCCTTCCTAAAATGACTAGATAATCCTCCTCCATGTGTCTTGAGCACTAGTAATTCCTGCATAGGATAAGTCAAGATAGATAACTTCTCTTTCCTGTATAGGTATTCATCATCTTTGTTATAGTCATCAATAGCTTAGCCCTCTTTGCATATAGCATAGATTGGACCAAAGTGTGGATCTACGGCATACAAACCCTTAATCATTGAAAATATAAGAAGTCATGTTTCGAGTTTGGTCAAGAAGGTGTGTTGTTGTGATAAGGCAATGACTACTATATTGTTCTTACTATTCTTATGCTTGACAACATAAGAAAATCCCTCCATGAATTTCACCCATTTTCTTCATCTCTTGGATAACTTAGGCTAGCTCTTTAGATACCTTAACAACCTATGGTCAATGTAGATCACAAATTCTCTTGGCAATAGGTAATGTCTCTAAATAGTTAGAGCTCAAATTAAGGAATAGGCCTTCTTGTCATATACAGAATAATTGAGTATAGCTCCATGAAGATTTTCACTAAAGTAGGAAATAGGTCAACCATCTTACATCAGCACAACACCTATGCCCAATCTAGATGTATCATACTCTACTTCAAACACTTTATTGAAGCTTGGAAGAGCTAGGACAGGGGCAATAATCAACTTTCTCTTTATCTCCTAAAAAATCTATTGCTCTTTCTCTTCCCATTTGAATTTAATGTTCTTCTTTGACAATTCGGTAAGTGAGGCTACAATAGTATTAAAATTCCTTATGAAACGATGACAAAATGATGCCAAGCCATGGAAACTTTGTACATCATTGGAATAGGTTGACATTAGCCACTTAGTGATCACCTTTACCTTTTCTTCATCAACTCGTAGGCTACCTCCATTGATAACAAACCCTAGGAAGACTACTTTCGATCGGCAGAAGTCAAACTTCTTTAGATTAGTGCACAATTTTTCAGATCGAAGTTTAGAAAAAATAGTTAGGAGATGTTCATAATGCATATCTAAGTTAGGGCTGTAGACAAGAATATTGTTAAAGTAAATAACGATGAACTTTTCAATTAGTTCTTAGAGTACATGGTTCATTAACCTCATAAAAGTGCTTTGTGCATTTAATAGTCCAAGGGGCATCACTAGCCATTCATGCAATCCATAGTGAGTCTTGAATGTGGTATTCCATTCATCTCTTTCCTGCATTTTGATTTGATGGTATTCCGACTTGAGGTTGATCTTAGAGAAGATCCTTACTCTATTTAGCTCATCAAGCATATCATCAAGCTGAGGTATGGGGTACTTGTATGTGATAGTGATCCAGTTAATGGCTCAATTGTCTACACACATCTGTTACGTGCCATCTTTCTTTAAAACCAATAGGGTTAGTATAACGTATGGGCTTAAAGGCTCCCTTACATACCCTTTTCCATTAGTTTATCTACTTACCTCTGGAGCTTGATAACCTGTTCAGGGTTCAGTCTATACGTGGACTTGTTTGGTAATGTTGCTCCTTGCTATAGATCTATATCATGCTCAATTCCTCTAGTTAAGGGTAGACCTTTTGGTAGTTTATCAAGAAACAATTCGGCAAATTCCTTTCGTAAGTCTTTTACCTTGATAGGTAGTTCAACAATTAGATCCCTTAATTCCAGCAACCTCCTAACTAATAAGAAGGTTGACTCATCATGCTTCATCTCTCTTGGTAACTTGATACATGTCATCATTAAGGTCTCTTTCTTTAGGGCTCGACTGAGTTGAGCTTGCATAGTCTTGACTGACTCTAAAGACATGGGATTCAATCTCACCTTTCTTCCCACATGTTCAAAAGACAAGTATTTTTGTTCCCATCATAGATCACATGTTTATCAAACATCCATGGTCTTCCTAAAAGAATATGTGAAGCACCCATAAGCAATACATTACAAAGAACTTCATCCTAGTACTTTTCAATGCAGATCAGTGTTGCAAGTCATTTGGTCACCTATAAGGCTCCTTTATTACTTAGCCAATGCAGCTTCTGAGGTTTGAGGGGGGGGGGGGGGGGGGGGGGTTATGGTTGGTAGTTTTAATTGTTGGACTATAAATGCAAATACTGCATTAGTACGACTATCACTATTAACAATAAGAGCATGGAACATCCTATTAACCTTACCACTAATGTGAAACAAGTTCTCACATTGCTCGTCCTTAGGTATTGGACTCACATGCATCATTCATCTTAATGCCATGGTTGCGGGCATGAAGTTACCCTCTTTACTATAGATAACCTTCTCCTCCTTGAACTAGCCAACTTATCCAGATTCCTTTTACTCTTTAACCTCTTCATCTATGTTATCGACCTCTATGGTTGCAACTTACTTTACCACCATCAACTTGGAATCCTAACCTATGTATTTCTCAAGTTTGGCTTTAGTTGTGTAATTTTTTTAACTTATTTATTTATTCACTTATTTGTATGATTTGTAATTGAGAAAAAAAAAACAAAAAGGAAATGAAAAAGAAAAAAAAAATAAGGAAAGAAAGAAAGAAATAAAGAAAAAGAAAAAAAAAGAAGTTTATTTTAGTTTTTATTTGGTAAAACACAAAAAAATAAAGAAAATAATAAAAAAATGAAAAATTGTTTTATCACTTAGAAAAATTAATTTTCCTAATAAATAAAAATAAATCAACTTGTTTCAAAATTAGAACACTTTTAGAACTTTCCAAAAATAAAAAACTCCAATTTATGACTCCTTTGAAAATTTTCAAAATAAATGAAATGGCTAAAAAACGTAAACTCGACCACTTTACAAATTTAAAATAAATCAACACACATAATTTTTTAAAAGCGAACTACAAAAGTTTGATCCCAAATAATGAGTATCTAGACATTTGTAATAATTATGAGGTGACTTAAAATATAGAAAATTTTCTTTTTCCATCTTTTGTAAATAATTGTTCGATTTATCCTTTTGTAGAATTAACTTAGTTGCATGTAAATAGATTTTATACGTAAGGGTATTATTGAAAGATAAATTTGAACTCGAAAAGTTAAAAAAAAAATAGTACCCATTAAAGGTTTAAAAAAGATAGCCCCTGGAATAAAAAATCTCTGGTTTTGGAAAATCATTTTTTAATCAATTTTCTAATAGACTAATAGCTTGGTTAAAATCAATCCATCCAATCGACTTAACCTAACACATTTTTTCCTAACCTCAATCAAGTGGTGACTCTGAGTACTTTAAAAACATGTTTAAAACCCAGATTTTCCTTAATTCTTAGTTAAGAATTAATATTAAATAAGTAAGGTTTAATATTGATCAAATTAAGGAAAATTTATAAAAACTGAGAAAAAATTAAGCTCAACAACTTAGTCACTCCATTAATGACTTCAAGAGAGCTAGCCACTTAAAAACTTTTCGAAATTAAATTTTCCTTTCAAAATACCCATGTTATTAAATTAATTGTTTATTCATTTATTTATTGTTATAATTCGTTTCATGTATATATTTTGTTTTAATTGTATTCATTTTCTATGCATCATACTTAAGATAATAGGGGAAATGTTTACGTCAAAGATAAAGGTAGATATGATTAAATCCAGGCTGTCTTAAGACCCTAGGATAAGAGCCTTTGTATAGGTTTTGGTATTGTGGGATAACCACCACTCGGAGCTAATTAGGTTACCTTACTTAAATTTTAATGTGATTAAGGAACCATTTTTTTCAAAAACATGTAAAGTCATAGAGTTTAAGGACCTTTAGAATTTATCCTAATTGCATTCATAAACCCTTTCCAAAAATTGGCAAATAAGCATGATGTGGCAAGTCCAAAAAAATGAAAATAAAAGAAAATATGTATATTTTAAGTTGCTTAATCTTTTCCTTATAAATGTTTTTTTTTCTTTAGAATATCAATGTCATTCCCGTATAAATAGAATAGTTCTGATCTAATTTTCTTTTCCTCTTTTTTTTTTTTTTTTAGAAAATAGTTAGGTCCTCCCTCACATTAGCCCTTTTCAAGTTTTTGTTTTGGCCCACATTGACTGAGCCCAACTGTTGAAGAATACTCATATCTGTTAGGAGTCCCCTTTGTCAAAAGTAGAAGGTATGTTTCAAATATCACGGCTGAGTCTATAAAGATTTTCAATAGACTCCTAGGCCTTTATGAATCTGAAGTATATAAAATATGGGTAAATCCCTATAGGAGAATCATTAAGGTAGATGATCTCTTCACTTGGTTTGCAACCTCGTCCAATTACAATAAGAAACTCTTTTATAGTAGCTTTGAAGATTGGTAACAACATAGAATTAACGCTTATATTTTGGTAGCATTTGGGACTGTTTTATTTTCTAATGTAGTATTTCACATACATTATAAGATTGCAAAGCTAGTGACCTAATTTTTGGAAGAAAAGTCTTACATCCCTATGTTATTAGCTATACAAGCTAAATTAGTCAATTGTCTCCAAGAGGAAGAGAATGGAGACTTAAGACCAATATGGCCTTACTCATGGTTTAGTTTATTAACCATACCCAAAGCCATAAACTCGACTTCTTTCATAAGAAATGTATCTAGAAGATAAATCCTGTTGATGTGTTTGTTGCTGTTATTGAACTCCCTAAGATGTTGTTACCTATCATTAGGTTAAAGCTTTCTAGAAGTTCTGCTTTGAAGATATCTCTTAGGTTATTAGATGGATCGAAGTAGTTGAGCTAAAGAAAAGAAAGAAGATGGAAGAGGAGCTAGGATACCATAAGAAGACGATCTAGACTTTAGGGATTATTTGTAAGAAATTTTTTAATAATGTAATGGAAACTTCAAAGATGCAATAAAAATCATTTTCTTGCCACATCATAGTCAATTTGCTAACTCCCTTCTTTGTATCTGCATGCCCTCATATTGCATTTTTTTTATTTATAAATATTCATTATTGACTTATAATAGAGAGAGGGGGGGGGGGAAGATTTTTCTAAGTAAGCTCATATCCTTGGGCTTCTAATATTTGATTTTGTCCATTTCTCAATGCCTTCCATTCCAACTCTTTCCAATCTTTTATCAATTTATACATCCTTAAGATTGCTTTTCTTATAGGTTACCTTTTAAATACCTATAGGTTATTAGTGATTGATTGTAAGTATTTAGGCTCCTGATCTCTTAGAAATGTTTTTTTTGACTCTTTCTCACAATAATGTAGATAAGCCTTATCCTTTAAATAAGTCCTATTCTATCTCAAAAGAAAAGTATTTAAAATCAAAAATAAAAAAATAGAGAGTTCTTAATAGGTGAGAATTCTTACCAAAAGCAACATTCAACAGTAAAAATAACGACAAACTTGATAGCACCAACCTTGCAAAAGTGAGGTTTCGTTCATTAGAGCAAATTGTGGGGAAAATAATTGAATAGATGAATTTTTTAGTTAATAGAATTGTTCTACTCAGAGTCACAATGTCATTAAATGAAGAGCACTCGGAAGCTCGATAAGGGAAGTCTATTGAAGCACCTCTTCTTGAAATAGAAGAGATAATCAATTTAGCTTTCTAACTTAAGACTTATTCTTTCCCGATTGACCTAGAGCTAAGTTAAGAAAGTATCAAAGAGTTAGAAAGGAAGCTAACTTAACAGATAACTAAAAAGATGAGAGCACTTAGGAATGATGATGGATTTAAGCAGATTAGGATCACTAAATTTTCCACGTTTGATGTTAGGGCTTACTTAGAAAAATTTAAAGTATTAAAGTTTGAGAAGTATGATGGGACTAAATGCCCAAAGCTAGACACTAGATTATACGTTTGCAAGTTAAGCAAATATGTTCATAATAATCAACTCATGGTATAATCTTTTCAAGATAGTTTGGTAGGACCTACATTAACTTGGTATGCCCAATTCGATCTTATTTAAAGCAATACTTAGGAGAAGTTGGCTCAAGCATTGTATGAGCAGTACAAAATTAACATTGAGACAGCTCCTTCAATTTAGGACTTGCACACAATGAGTAAGAAGAAAAATGAGTCCCTTAGGGAATATGCCAAAAAATAGAGAGATATGGTAGCTAGAATCATTCCTCCTCTCTTGAAAAAAGAATTAATATTTGTCTTTATTGACTCATTGGAGGAATCATATTATGGGCACTTATTGGGTAATACAATGGCTAGCTTTGTGAATTTTTTACTTACATAAAGCCGAATTGAAGAAGCTATGGGAATAGGGAGGCTGATAGGAAAAAGACTAACCCGACCAAATTCTAAGGCATATATAAATACTACAATATCAGAACCTACACCAAGCAAAAAAAGCCTAAAAATACCTAGAAGGAAGTTCACTTAGATCATTATCTCATTATCTCAAGTTTTTGACCAACTAAGAAAAGAAGGCTTATTACAACAAAAAGCCCCAATGCCAAGATACAAGCTAAGGAAATATAACCCAATTGCACAATGTGAATACCATATGGGTCAATAAGGCATTCTATCGACAACTGCTATGACTTGAAAAACAGAGTTCAAGACCTAATAGATGTAGCGGAGATCTAATTGGATTAAATTCAAGGAGAGGGGAAGGTTTTGCAATAACCTTTACAAAGTTTGTAAAAGTTAAAGTGATTCAAATAAAGTGTTATGTTTGTTTTTCTCTTATTTGTTGAGATCATTCACAAATAGCAAGGGTAGTTGAAATGACAATCAAGATATCTCATTAGTTAAAAGGTTTAGAATGAAGAGAGGTAAGCTGAATCCTAAGCATCAACCTTAAAGACACTTTAAGAGATAAGTGACATCAGTGAGAGGTTATTAGACTGGTTCCTTAAAAGAGGTTCATTTTGAATTTGATATGTGAATCAAAATAAAGTTAGGCATTCATTTTCAAAATCCTAAACACAAAATCCATCATTAACCTCATTGAGCCTCTTGAATAAAGTATTTTTAAAATTAAACCCTGTCAAGAACCACCCTACAATGGGGCAAATAAGAGGTTAGGAGTATTAATCAGGAGAAAAGGTTAAAATTAATTTGTGCTTGCTCCAATCCCACCTTTTCAACTGTAATTTTCATCATCAATAATCTATTTTCTTTAAAATGAAAAAGTGCCTATATCCTAAGCACTATACACTTTAAGCCATAAGCCAAAAGAAGGAACAATCACTTTATCTTAAGTCAAAATGGAAGAAAAAAAAAAAAAAAAGAGGAAGAAGAAGAATAGAAAAAGAAAAAGAGGGAAAAAAGAAAAAAAAAAAAAGGAAAAAGAAAAGGGGCTTGAGGAAAAATGAGGAAATGAAAAGTATTCTTAGGAAAGAAATTTACAAAAACAAGGTGATCGAATCTAAAGCCTTAAAACTTGAAAATGATTAGGGGCACATACCTCATAAGGCTTCTTTCGAAGTAAGCCCTATAAACACTTTATTTTTGCTATCCTTTATTTTAATTTTAGTTTCTTTTTATTTTTGGGCTAAGTTTACAACAAATAAAAAATAAAAACTAAAAGAACTTAAAAATAAAATAATTGAAAAAAATTAAAAAATATAAAGTGTCAAAAGTATCGTATTGAGTCATTTTAGGGATGGATTAGACAATAGCTAGAAATATATATGCAATTTAAAAAATTTAAGTCTTTAAATAATTGAGCTTCATTAGAAAAATATTTCTTAAAAATAGTCCTATAAAGCATAAAGTGAATTTTTATCCAATTTGAAAATATTTTAATTGGACTAATTAAAATAGACTTAAGATTTATTAAATGGTTAGCATGTGTATTTTAGGTCGTAGTTAATTTAAAATAAAATGGATTAGATAAGGCCTAAGATAGAAAGCCTAAATAGATTGTGAAGCTTTTAGAATTTGAGAGTGGATTAGATTGAATCATGATTGGAGAATTTGAAAAATTAACAAATCTAAAGTAGATATTATCATATTTTATGAATATTAGATTTATTAAGATTGAATTCTCATTAAAAAGATTTAAAAGATTCAAAATTACTCGTTTATAAATAATAGACTTCGATTATAAAAAATCACATTCCACATGCATAATCAGTTTTGACCCTTGTACTACACAACCTAAATCCCTCACTCTCACATAACATTGTTACACCACAATCACAAGAAACAGAATCCCACTTACACAATTCCTAATCCCACATATAGCAGCATGTCCACGCCCCTACATAAGCCACTTCACATAACTCCATACACACACTCTAATCTCACACACACATAGCCTATAGACAATCACTCCCATGCATAATTTCATGCATACAATCTACACTCCCGATCACATACACTCCACGTAATCCGATCTAGTCCCACGCACACACTTTTGATCACGTACAACTCCATGACAACACATGTATGTATAGTAGCAACCCTACACAATTAGCAGCTACATGATTAACAACTCGACAAATAGCAATTCCACACAAAGCAAAACAACAACATAATTTACGTAAGTTTCGCCTTGATCTGACCTGCATTATAGAGTATAGGTAGGTTTTCCTTTTTTTAATATAGTTATATTTATTCGTTTTTCTTTTTCCCCTTTTGTTTTATTTGTTTTTCTCTTTTTTGGTCTAGATAGTTTATTTTATTAATAACCCACATTAACTTTAGTTTATTTTTATGTAGGTTTTATTTTAGTGATAGTTTTAGTTTTTTTTTTTAATTATATGATTTATTTATTTATTGTTATTTTGTTAGTTTTATTATATGAGTATATAAAGTGTTATATTGATTTTACACAATTAGGATTTTGTATAGAATTATTATTAATCTAAGTCTTCACAGGTCTTTATGTTAATTCCCATTGATTTATGCCTTTTGCATTTCTCACATAAATTGTATGTTTTAGCATAAAATTATATATTTTTAGTCAAAATTGCATTTAAAATTCAATATTTTTGTTAGAAATTGTACTTCTATAGAAAATTTTCATCTTTTATTTAAATTTGCATGTCTTTCATTAAATCTACATTTTAAAATAAAGTTGGTATTTTGGATATTTTTAGAAAAGTTATTTTGTCACTTGTTAGTTTTTCATAAAAATAAAAAAATAAAAATATTTTATTGGCGTCTTTTCTATAGTTAAAGATTTTTTTCTATAATTTAGATATTTTTTCCATTATTTAGACATATTATCTATAGTTTAGACATCTTTTCTATAGTTTAGACTTCTTTCCAGTAGTTTAGGAGTTTTATTAATTGTTTAGACATCTTTTCTATGGTTTAGGCTTCTTATCTATTATTTAACTATCTTCTCCAAAATTTAGGCATTTTTTTATAGTTAAACATATTTTGAATGACTAAGACATTTTTTCCAAAGTTAGGCATATTATCAATAGTAATTGTATTTTTTTCATAAAACAGCATGTTTTTCGTAATAATTGCATATTAGCATAATTTCGTAAAACTTTCATTTTTTTTTTCTTATTTAGGTGTTTTAGGATTTTTTATAAAAGTTTTGTCATGTAGCAGTTTTTTTTTTTCAACAATTAAAAAAAAATAACTTAAAGTCTTTTTAAAAATTAAGTCTCTAGTTTTTTTTTTTAATTGAGAATAAAAATTAGGTTTTTTTTTCTAGGATTTTTCTTAATAAAAATAAATTTGTTAAAAAATGTAAACTTGACTTAATTTTCAATTGAAAAAGAATCAACCCACTAAATTTTTTCTTAAAAAAAGAGAACTGTAATCGGTTTGATCTTGATTAGTAGCTACATAAGTACTTCCGGGACAATTATAAAATTTGTAAAATATTTTATTTTCTTTTCATGTTTTAAGGAAAATTCGTAATAAAAATAATTACAAAATTGATTTTTCTGCATTTTTACATTTTTGTGTATTTTCATATTTTTATAAAATTCCAAAAATAAAGGTCCACTATTTAGTTTCTTAAATTTTTATATGGTGACTTTTATCTTAATAGGTTAGCCTTCATATTCAAATTTTTTAGTTAAGTTTTCTAAAAAATTAATTTTTTAAAAAAAATCTATAAATTAGTGACTAAATTAAAGTTTTTCCACACGAAAAGCTTAATTTGGCTTTTTACTAATCGAATTGGTTGGTAACTCTGAATTTTTTTTTTCAAAATATTTTTTAAAACATTTCTTTTAGTAAAAATGTTCTTCCTTAACTTTATGTTGAGTAATTTATATTAAGTGAGTTAAAATTAATATAAGTTAAATTAAGAAAAATTGAAATAGGGCTCGATAGAATTAACGATTTTACTAGGAACCGCTAGTGAGCTAACCATGTAAAAATTAAAAAATTAATTAATGGTCTTATTTTTTTCCTTATTTTTGTTTTATTTAATGTTATATTATAGTTGTATGAACTAGTTTTTAGTGATGTAGGCTTACTAGGAAAAGCTTAGCTCAATGGGCCCTATCTTAAGATACAGGGGGCTTATTTCATTTGAAAAACATGTGTATACTTAGATGTGGTTAGACCTGAGCCACCTTAAGAACCTAAGACAAGCCGTCATTATGTAACCCTCAGGTCTTTGGGATCTTTACCCCCACTTGACGATGATAGGCGAGCTTACTCACACTTCGATGTTGTCTACTAGGTCTTTCTTCCAGAAATGCCTAAGGCTACAAAGCTTGAGACTCATAGATCTTACCCTCTTGCATTATCTTAAATAAAAAGGGTTTAGTAATTTTTAAACTATAAATGTTAGAAGAGAATTATTATACTCGTGGCCAATTGGGCTATTATTTAAAATAAAAAAATTATTTATCATGCTTCCATATATAAGTATTAAAGAACTTCATTTTTAAAAAAAATCTATTTTGAAAATTTATAGACATATATATATATATATATAAGTGTGCATGAATATTGACTACGGGTTCATAATGACTCCAATCCTATAATTTATTAATTACTAATCTTTATTGCATGGTGTCACAACCCAAAGGGGGGTTGAGTCGTGGTAGTACCACCATGTAATATGTGAGGCACTACATAATATTCTCCTAGTAATTAGCATTAAGTAATAGCAGAACATATAAATTAAAATTAAGTTATTTAATTAATTACTAACACAACATAGATAAGTAGGGATATTAGGTTTCCCCTAATTTAGTTATACAATACTAAGGTAAACCGTCATAAGTAGTTTGAGTTACTCAACAAGCTAAAATATTTAATAACTGAAAATAAAGAGAGTCCAATAATAAATAAAGGATTTATTCGAAGTCTCGTCCTCTTTATATCCCAAAATCCTAAGCTAGTGCTACTAACCTTAAGCATCTAGTGGCTTAGCTTTAGCCATAAGTCTTACTGCAACAATAAACTATACGAGTGTAAGCTCGATTGCCTAGTAAGTAACCATCCTACTATACAACAAACAATATCGAGCAAGTTATTACTCAAGCGTATGAATACATAACTAAACATATACAATGCAACAGTTTATACAATCAACCGGTAATTGTATACAGCATGGTTTTAATGCTTACTGTTGCTTGGGTTAGGAAGTATTTCAGAATGTTAGGATCTAAGTATTCACGTCCAATTCGAAGTCTCTTGTTATTGATATCACCCTCAACAGTAGACACAGTATGACCTCAAGCAAAAGGTGGTACTCTATCATAACTCGGAAAGAGGTCGAGTTGTGGTAGTACTATTGTGTAATATATGAAGATTTGAGATTAAGCACCATCCTTAATCTAGGGCCTTTAGTGCACTATGCAAAGCATTTACAGTAACAACCTTCTCTTAGTAACTAGCATTTAGTAATAGCAGAACATATAAATTAAAGTTAACCTATCCAAATGATCACTAACAAAACATAAATAAGCAGGAATATTAGGTTTCCTGTAAATTAGTCATACAATAGCAAGATAAATCATCGTATGTAGTTTATTCTACTTAATAAACTAAAGATACTTAATAATTAGAAATTAAATAGAGTCTACATATATATAATCGAATGGCTCACTTAAGCTCTCAACTCCTTCACATCCCAATCCCAAGCTGGTATTACTGACCTTGGCCATCTCATGGCTTAGCCTCAACCACAAGTCCTGCTGCAACAATAAACTATATGGGGATAAGCTTGACTACTTAGTGAGTAACTTACCTACTCTACAACAAACAATATCAAGCAAGTTATTTAAAAAGCGTATGAATGCATGGTCAAACATATGCAATGCAACTATATATAGAATCTACCGATAACTATATACAGTACGATTTTAACACCCACCGTTGCCCAAGTTAGGAAGTATTTTGGTACGTCAGGATCCAAGTATCCACATCCAATTTGAAGTCTTTTATCATCAATATCACCCTCAGTAATAGTCATGGTACAGCCTCAAGTAGAAGGCGGTACTCCTAAAGCCAAGTAGTTCCCTAAGGTCGAGGAAGGAACATGTCAGATGAAGTACGTCGCACGGTAACAACTTTCAACGTAAAAAATACAATATGAATCATCTAGGCATGATCCCCCATTCTACTACATGATGTTGATGCCCATATTATCATGTTATAAGATGCGATGCATGTTGGGCCTAATTAGGGGTCAAATATTCATTAGTCCGGTTCATGGGTGACTAATCATAATATACAGACACTCTAAGACCTTAAGCTCTAATGTAGCAAGCATATAATATTCATATCAACTTAAAATATTTTTGTAAACAATGTCGATCATATCAAACACACACAATTTTCCATTTTCCCCAATATACAACAATTTCAGTTATTGGATATAATTAAGTGTTTTGCTAACTACAAGCACAAATAAGTAAAGTAAGAGGCAGCATACTCACTCAGCCATGATACTCAGCAATCCCAATAATCCTCTATGACGTCCAAGTCAAACTCCTTGTCCCTTAAAGAAGATAATTAAGTTTTATGAATATTCTATTTACACCAATTAAAAAGGGCTTACCGCTCACTATCCCAAAGTTATGTTTCCATAATTTGGGCATATCTTCTTCGTTTTAACTCTATTTTCGGTGATCTTATAGTCATTTTCATTGTTTTCAAATGTTCTTTCATTTGGTGAAGTTATTTTTAACTTTATGAATTAGTAAGTTTTCGGTTTTGGCCCTACAAGGTCGTGGGCCTAAGTAGTGAATTGGGTCATTTTAGGATTTAGGCTTAGTTTTGGGCCTTAGGCTAGGTTTTTGACTTTGGGCTTTATGTTTGATAATTTTGGGCTTCTTTCAAGTATTTTAAATGGGATTTTTTTACTCAACACTTTAAAGTTTTAAAGTGAGCCTTGGTGATGCTCTTATAGGTTCAAATGGGCCTTTTTACTATGTTTAGGGCCTTAAATCACTAAGCGGGCTATGGTGGGTGTATTGGATGGGCCTTTGGGTTTTGTGGGCCTTCTAAATAACTCTTCCTAGGCCTTTTATCATCGGGTTCAAATCTGATCATCTAGCTACATGAGCTCCTAAATTAGTTCTTTTAGGCTTTTTTATGTCTTGTTCACTATTTAGGGTCTTAGGCTCAAGCCCACTTATCATTTTAGACTTGAGCCCAACATTGGAATTAAGTTTATCCCATTTTCAATATGGTTACAGATCTGTCCATTATGGTTCTTTGGGTTATTAACAGCATTCTTAAACCTATAATCATTAACTAAGCTAGTTTAGGGGCTTTAACCAAACTTTAGCCTACTTAACTTGATTAATTAAGTCATAAACCATACTTCTCACTAAATAAATATGTCATTAAGCTATTAAAAAGAAAGTTCTAGAGTTGGTGGGTCAAAGAAAGTGGCGGCCGAGAGTGGTTTCTAAGATCCAACTTCCATTTTCATGTAACTCTTGATTTTTATGGTGTTTTGACTTATGTAACCTATGTTTCTACTAATCTAAAACCATAATCATTTCATAAAAGTGTATGGAAGTGTGATGAGAGCACATATAAGGGGTAGCATGCATGGGGAATATGGGTTTCATCATCATACTTAAAGATTTTCTACTAACAACTACACTACACTACACTACACAACTTAGCCTATTTGTGTTATAGCTTCTACTAAAAGTGGTTTTTTTTGTACTTACCTTTGTGGACCTCCTTGAAATACCTTAGTACTTCTATAGAGTTGTTGTAAAATAAGTTTTAAGAAAGAAAACATTAGTATCTACCATTACTATGCAAGAAATCTAAGAAAAAATCTAACCTATGTTCTTATTGCGGCAAAGTACGGAAGGCCTCCCTTTGTGGTTGGGTACCGTGAGCCCTAGTGTGTGTAAAGGGGTGTGAGTGTGTCAAAAAACAAGGGTAGTGTGTGTGTGAGGTGTAGGACTTAGTTTGGAGAGTAGTGGTGGTGAAGTTATGTAGGTTGGCGCTAGGGTGGTCGGTGGTGGCCGAAAAGAAGAAGAAGATGGAGTTTAGGCTTGATCTTTGAGAGGAAGTTTGAAGGAGTTTTTAGATGTGTTTTAGGGTTTGAGAAAATGAAAAATGAGGGAGGGGGAAGGGAATAGCAGGTCATGGAAGTGAGAGAGAGTGAAGGGAACAAGCTTTGATTGTTTGAGAAATTAAGGACAAGATACAAATTAGGCAAGATCTTATCTCCTTAAGGTAAAAGATATTTTAAAAGGAAATAAGAGTTTGTCTTTTGGTCATTAATCATGTTTGACTTGTAGCTAATCAAGATGTAATGGGGTTGGTTATGGATTGGGGTTTGATTATTAGTGGTGATTAGGCATGCTTAGGCTAATTAGGTGTGTTTAAGGTTTGGTTGGACTTTGACACTATAATTTAGCTATTATAAATACCTTACATGTGTACTTAGGGTTTTCTTAGGGTTTGGTGCTTGCTTATGGTAATTTAATTCTCATACGAGCTCAAAAGTTAAGGTTTGAATCACTTAATACTACCGATTGCTTGTATTGATTGATTCAACCTTACTATTAGTATTTATTGGTGACAATAAGGTATTTGATAACTTAATTAGGGTTAGATGGTCATTTTAAGGTTTCAATAACGTTCTGGGGGTTTTCAAGTATTAGGGTTCTTACTCGTTTAGTTAGGTTTTTAGGGCTTAATTCAATTAGGATTTTGGTCGAACACTTAGAATTTGATTCCTTTACTTAAGTATTATTATCATGTTTGGGTGGTTCTAAGGACTATCCAGGGACTCCTTCATCCGATTTCGCTTTTGGGTTATCAAAATTTCATGGGGTTTACATACTCCTTGGAGCCAAATAGTTCCTAAAGGTCGAAGCAAGAACATGTGGCATGAAGTACGTCGTATGATAACAATTTTCAATACACAAATTACAATATAGATCCAACTAAGCATGATCCCTTGTTTTACTGCATGATGCTAATGCCCATATTATCATGTTATAGATGCAATGCATGATTGGTTTAATTAGGGGTCAAGTATTTATTAGTTTGATTCATAGGTGACTAATCATTATACATAGATTGTTTAAAATCTTAAGTTCTAATGTAGCAAGCATATAAGTTTATATGATCTTAAGATATTTTACAAACAAGTTCGACCATATCAAACACATGCAGTATCCCATATGCCCTAATCATGCAACAAATTCAATTACTTGACATAATTAAATAGTTCGCTAACTGCAAGCACAAATAGGCAAAGTAGGGGGTAGTGTACTTACTCGGCTATGATGCTTAGCAGTCTTAGTAATCCTCTACCATGTCCAAGTCAAACTCCTTATCCCCTAAAGAATATAATTAAGTTTTATGAGTATTATATTTGCACTAATTAACTAAGTTTACCACTTACTATCTCGGGGTTAGTTATTTTCGTAATTCGGGCATATCTTTTTCATTTTAACTCCTTTTTCAGTGATCTTATAGTCATTTTCGTTGTTTTTTAATGTTCTTTCATTTGGTGAATTTTTTTTAAGCTTTTGGATCAATAAGTTTTCAGTTTGGGCCTTACAATGTTGTGGGCCTAAATGGTGAGTTAGGTTACTTTAGGGTTTGGACTTAGTTTTGGGTCTTAAGCTTGGTTTTTGACTTTAGGATTTACACTTAATAATTTTAGGCTTCTTTTCAGTATTTTAAATGGGCTTTTTCTACCCAACACTTTAAAATTTTAAAGTGTGCCTTGGCGATACTCCTATAGGTCCAAAAGGCCCTTTTTACAAATTTTAAGACTCTAAATCACTAAGGGTCCTATGGTGGGTGTCTTGCATGAGCCTTTGGGTTTTATGGGATTTTTAAATAACTCTTCCTAAGCCTTTTAACCTAGGGTTCATATTTGGCCACTTAGCTACATGGGCTCTAAAATTGGTTCCTTTAGGCTTTTTATGTCTAGTTCACTATTTAAGGCCTTGGACTCAAGCTCACTTACCTTTTTAGACTCAAGCCTAACATTGGAGTTAAGTTTAGCCCATTTTTAACATGGTTATAGATCTGTCCATTATGGTCATTAGGGTTATTAACACCATTCTTAAGCCTATAATCAATAACTAAGCTAGTTTAGGGCCTTAGCCATATTTTAGCCTACTTAACTTGATTAATTAAGTCCTAAACCATACTTAACACTAATTAAACATGTCATTAAGCTTCTAAGCAAGAAGTTCTATATCTAGTGGGTTCATGAAAGTGGCGGCCATGAGTTGTTTCTAGGGTCAAAACTTCAATATTCATGCAATACTTGATTTTTATGATGTTTCTACTCTAATAACCCACGTTTCTACCAATCTAAAACCATAATTGCTTCATAACAGTGTATGAAAGTGTTGTGGGGGAACATGTATGTGGTGGCATGCATGAAAAATAAGGGTCTTATCAACCTACTTGAAGATTTTCTACTAAAACTTACACTACTCTACACTACATGGTCTAATAGTTTTACAACTTCTACTAAAAGGGGTTTTTCTTGTACTAACCTTTGTTGACCTCCTTGAAACACCTTAGAACTTCGATGGAGTTGTTGTAAAATAAGTTTTAATAAATAAGACATTAGTATCTAACATTATTTTACAAGAAAACTAAGGAAAAATCTAACCTAAGTTCTTACTGGAGCAAGGAATGGGGGGCCTTCTTAAGTTGAGAATGCCATGAAACTTGGTGTATGTAAAGGGGTATGTGTATGGGTTAGCTTGGAGTGTATGTGTGGTGTGAGACTTGGGGTGGAGTGATTTGGAGTAGTGATGATGAAGCTATGGTAGTTGGCACTAAGGTGGTTGGTGGTAGTCGAGAAAGAAGAAGAAGAATGGGAGTTTTATGCGTTTGGATTTTTGAGAGTGTTTAGGGTTTGAGAAGAGGGGAATGGGGACGGTAGGTCATGGCAAAGAGAGAGGGTGAGGGGGAGATAAGCCTTGATTGTTTGAGAAATCAAAGACAAGGTATAAAATGAGGATCATATACCTTATGTGCTTTTTGCCAATTTGGGGAAGATCTTGTCCCCTTAGGGTACAAGATATTTTAAAAGGGAATTAAGAGTTTGTCTTTTAATTATTAATTAGGTTTGACTTGTAGCTAATCAAGATGTAATGAGGTTGGTTAAGGATTAGGGTAATTGGTGGTGATTAGGCGTGATTAGGCATGATTAGGCTAATTAAGTGCAATTAGGATGTGTTTAGGGTTTTGTCGGACTTTGAGACTATACTTTAGCTATTCTAAATGCCCTACACATGTGCTTAGGGTTCCCTTAGGGTTTGGTGCTCGTTTATAGTAATTTGATCCATGTATAACCTTGAAAGTTAGGGTTTGAATCACTTAGCACTACTGATCATTAGTATTAATCGATCTAACCTTACTATTAGTGTTTATTGGTGATAATAATGTTTTTGATCACTTACTTAGGGGTTAGCTAATCATTTTAGGGTTTTGCCATCGTTCTAGGGTTCCTCAAGTATTAGGGTTCTTACTCGTTTGGGTTGAATATTTAGGGTTTGATTCTTTTACCTAGGTTTTATTATTATGTTTGGGTGGTTCTAAAGACATTCTAAGGACTCTTTCATTTGATTCTACTTTTGGGTTATCAAAATTTTGTAGGGTTCACACATGGCATGCGTTTATAACATATTACATTAAGTTTATGCTATACTTTATTGTATATATATTGTTATCTTCAATTTTTTTTTTCTTTTTGTCTCTGTATTATATGATTGCCTATGTATTATCTTGTAATATAGGTATTATGTATAGCTTTTTTTTTTTTTTGTTTACAAATAAAAAGTGGCACAACAAGATTTAATATCAAACCTGCTAAATTACGTTAAAATTTTTTATAAGCAAGCAAATAAATATTAGTACTATGTTTTCCAAAAAAAATTTATCATAAGTAAGGAGTTGCAATTTTATTATTTTTCCCATGTGACATATTGATTGTATAATTTTTTTCCATGTATTGTATTTTTTCATGTAAAAAAACTTTTTCCCTTATAAACTATTAAAATCTTTAGCTTTGTCTATGTCTATACTCGTAGAAAAATTCCATACTCAACAAGAGCCTAGCGCACTTGTACTCAAATTAATGTAATCATGGTGTTATAATAAAGTTACAACTTGAAAATTTTTACGATAATAAATTATTGCACTATTATCTAGATACTAACCTAGCATGTGCGTGTATGCCCTTTTACTATATGTTAATTATTTGTTCATTTTTGTTACTCTATTGTTTGGTGTTGCTTATTTCTATTGAAATTTTTTTATAAATAACATACTTTTATGTAAATTTAAAAAGAATAAACAAAAAATCCTTCGACTTGTAAATGTTTTATAAATATCATCCCTAAAGTGTCTCCTAATCATATTTTTGTAACATTAGACACCCTTCTTGTAGTATTACCTATCAATTAACAGTTGTTTTCTTTGAAGATTTATTATCCTCATCATCTCGTTTCTAGCTTTTTCTTTTCTTCAAACAATGTCAGCAATCTAGTCATCTATAGTACAGGTTCTCTTTAAGTTTCCATTAATAAGAAGGTTTTTCAGGAGTTTTTTCACAAAAAGAGAAAAAAAAATTTGTATGTAAATAAGTCATTATCGTCGGTTATTATTGACTTTGTAAAATAGTCATTCATTTCCGTCAACTCTGTAACTTTTTCAGTTCTTCTAATGAATTAGAGAAATGTTAATGTTTTCGTTTGTAACATAGGTTTTTGTTAAATAACTTTTTTCAAATGGCTTTAGAAAAAAAAAATTTAGAAAAAAAAAATCATAAATTTTTCAATAAGAAAAAAACCTGCTAATGAATACAGGTTTTATAAACTTTAAGTTATTACTTTTGAGTGGTTAAGTCCATAGCCATTCATTTTTGAAGCTAAGACAACTGACAACAATGACTCCGACTTGAGCTTAATCTTGGCAATCACTCATTCTGAGCCTAAAGCACTGTGTAGCCTATGAGTTAAACCTGACACTAAGGGCCAAAAGGAGAAAGCACGTTAGAAATTGACAATTGAAAATGGTGGAGACATAGCTCATCCTTAAGAAATGCCCAAGCCAAATACAATCCTGGAAGAAAAGCCCATCATCAGACCTTTTTAGAAACCCTTGACATAAAAGCCTAAACATGAACAAAGACCTCCTCAACTATTTCAACCCACTATAAGCCAAAAAAGACCAAAACACATGGCTTACTCATCTACACCAATGCTCTCCAAGCCTAGAAGGTCCTAAACACTTGCTCCAACCTTAAAACGGAATATGAAGTTTGTCTCCACTATAAATGAGCTTAGGCTGGGAGGCTAATAAAAGGACTCATTTAATTGAGTTTAAAAGGGTAATTTTTTAAAGGCAGAGGGGTATGTGACTCATTGGGGCATCATAGAATATCTAGTCTTATCCAATGAGATTGGGGAAAATAAGGGTAAACAAAACATAAAATGTTTCATTATTGAACTAAAGAAAGTATCTCATTATTTGAAGAGTTTAGAATGATAAGAGGTAAGCCCTAATCCCAAACACTAACCCTAAAACACTTATGAAAGTAGAGAGACATGAAAGCAAAGATAAGACTCATTCTTTAAAGGAGGTTTATCTTTTATGTGATACGTAGATTGAAAGGACAATAAGCATTCATTTCATTACCCTAAACACAACTACCCCTTGTAAGCCCATTTGAGCCTTTTAGAGATTTTTAAAATTAACCTTGTCAAGAATCAACCCATACTAAGGCAATCAAGAGGTTAAGGCCATTGATTTTGGAGAAAAGGAATAGGTTAACTTGTGCTTGCTTTAGTCGTGTCAATTCATGAGCAATAATTGCCACAGATAACTCATTTCTTTAGAATGAAGAAGAGTTTCAAATCATATATACCTTACTTTGGCCCACACTTTCATTCAAATACCTCAAGCCTATAGACTTTTCTTAAACACTCCAAAGCCATGTACATTTCACTAGGCTTATACACTTCGAACTCATGTTTCTAAGGCTTTGAATCTCCTCAAATGGAAGCTCATACATGTGAAGGGTGATTACCTTGGAAAAAAGAAAAAAAAAAGGAGAAAGAAAAGAAAAGAAAAAGAAAAAAAGAAAGAAAAGAAAAAAGAGGAAGAAAAGAAAAAAAAAAAGAAAACAAAACAAAAGTAAGGTGATTGCATCCCAAAGACTAGCCACAAAGGGCTTAAGACCTAAATATCTTAGGAAAGCTATGTCCACGAATTCAAAGATAAAGATTTAAGTTTTCCCAGTATTCTTTAAAGCACAAACCTAAGTAAGAGATTTCGAGCCCAAAGGAATGAAACTCTAACCCTATGGTCCTACCCACCATACCACCCTTAACGAAGCTTTTTTTATTTTACTTAAGAAATTGACTTATCTTAAGCAATCATTGATCATGAAACTAAGGCAAGCCCATCTTAGCTTTTCCTATTAAGGTTTTTAACTTGTAAACCTGGGTTAAAAGATTAATTTTTCAAAATCGGCTAATACATCAATATTTCCCCTTTGTTTAAACCAATGCCTAAAAACCTACGTTATAACTCGAGGAAAGGGTCTATTAGATCAATCAAAGTATATCACTTACAAGATTGACTATAATTTTTGGAATCGTAGTTGAGAGTAAAAACAAATCATTTAAGAGTATAAGAAGTCCTTTTAGACCAAACAATTCAAATAATTAGGATGCTTTTCCTAGTATGAAACATATGAATGCAAAAGTCAAGCATGCCCTAGGGGCATAAGAAGCAATTCGCCCCAAAATCGAATGGGAATTCCCTATAGCAAGAAGAATAAGGTGTTCAGTTAAATTTTTTTCTCCTATTCTCGTATTAGCAACTAATAGACATTCAAGGATGTAGAATGAATGGCTAATGAGCTAAATGAATGAATATATTGCTTATTTGTAACATTCTGAGTTGGTATAATTTCGTTACGTGTTAGCAAGAAAAACATGAACTATTTTTCAATAAAAAACACAATTTTTTTTCCTTCTAATTTCAAAAAGTGAAAATTTTGAGAATTTGCAATGTGAATTTAGTCATCTTTTAGTTAGGAACATCAGTAATCCCTCAAGGAAATTTTAAGAGCCTTAGTCATCCTTATCTTAAGAACTTCAATCATCTTATTCAAGAATCTTAGCCATCCTTATAGAGCTTTGATTATCTTATAATTCATGAACTTTAGTTATCCTTTCTTAGGAACTTCGATTATCTTATAGTTTAGGAGCCTTAATTATCCATTTGGAACTTTGGTAATCTTAACAGGAACCTTAGTTATCCTTGTCTTAGGAACTTTGGTTATCTTATATCCAAGAATCTTAGCCATCCTTAAGGAGCTTTGATCATCTTATCACTCAAGAAGTTTAGTTATCTTTGAATTCAAAGACTTCGGTTATCTTATAATTTAGGAGTCTTAATCATCCTTACATCAGGAACTTTGATTATCCTATGGTGTGATAAAATTCAAGAGGTTCGACCATCCTATGAAAAGATTATTCAAGAACCTTTGTCATTGCATCAAGAGCTTAGACTATCCTAAGAATTTTGAGAACTTGTATTCAAAGTTTAGAAAGTCTTAGTATAGGAAATTTTGTCATGTTGTAGTAGGGAACATTAATTGTTCTAGGTATCAAAAACAATTAGCAATGCCTCCAAACCCTTTTGTTAAGTTGTTTTCTTTGAAAGATCTATCCTTTTGAGATGCTAATTATTCTTTTAAGAACATCAATTTTCCTACATAGTGCTTATTTTTACCATATCCTTTCAAGACAGGCTCCTTAGTCTTTTTGCCCCATCCATTCAAGATAGCCCCCTTAATCTTTTTGCTCCATCCTTTCAAAACAAGCCCTTATCCTTTTGCCTTATCTTTTCAAGACAAGCCCCTATCCTATTGCCTTATTCTTTCAAGACAACCCTTATCCTTTTACTTTATCCTTTCAAGATAGGCCCCCTTTTGTTCCATCCTTTTAAGATGAGCCCCTTATCCTTTTTGCCTCATCCTTTCAAAATGAACTCCTTAACCTTTTGCCTTATCCTTTCAAGATAGCCCCTTAATCCTTTTGCCATATGTTTTCAAGATAGCCCCTTATTTACTTTGCCCTGTTCTTTTAAGACAGGCCTCTTTATTCCTTTTGTCTCGTCCTTTTAAGACGAGCCCCTAATCTTTTTGCTTTGTCCTTTCAAGACAACCCCCCCACCCACCAATCTTATTGCCCTATCCTTTCAAAACAAGCCCTTTGTCATTTTGCCTTGACCTTTCAAGACAAGCCCCTTATTCTTTTTGCCTCATCCATTCAAGACGAACCCTTTATCCTTTGCATCGACCTTTCAAGTTAATATCCTTTTATCTTATCCATTGAACATGAGACACTACTCACTAACCATTCAAGTTAGTAATCTTCACCTTATTAATTCAAGTTAGGATTAACAAAAATGGGCATGTCATTTTTGTCTTTGTAGTGAAGTTCTAATCAAATTTCACTATAAAGAGAGATAGCTATAGATACCTCATTTTTGCCAACCTTTATTTTAATTTTAGTCTCTTTTTATTTTTAGGCAAGGTTTAATCAAAAATAAAAATTGAAAAACTTAAAAAAATAATAAATTAAAAATTGAAAAAAATTAAAAAATATATAAAGTGTCGAATCGAGTCAATTTAGGGATAGATTAAACAATAACTAGAAATATACGTGCAATTTAGAAAATTAAAGTCTTTAAATAATTGAGTTTCATGAGAAAATATTTTTTAAAAATAGTCCTATAAAGCATAAAGTAGTTTTTTTATCCAATTTGAAAATATTTTAATTGGACTAATTAAAATAGATTCAAGATTTATTAAATGGTTAGCATATTTATTTTAAGCTGTAGTCAATTTAAAACTAGATGGACTGGGTCGAGCCCAAGATAGAAAGCTTAAATAGATTTTGAAGCTTTTAAAATTTGAGATTGGATTAAATTGAATCATGATTAGATAATTTGAGAAATTAACAAATCTAAAGTGGATATTGTTATATCTTATGAATATTAGATTTGTCAAGATTGAATCTTCATTAAAAAGAGCCAAAAGATTCAAAATTACTTGTTTATAAATAATGGACTTTGGCTGTAAAAAATGACATTTTACACATATAATCACTTCTAACCCTTGTACTACACAACCTAAATCCCTTACTCTCACATAACATTGTCACACCACAATCACAACAAATAGAATCCTACTTAGACGATTCCTTATCTTACATACAATAGCATGTCCATGCCCCTACATGATCCACTTCATATAGCTTCACATACATACTCTAGTCCTACAAACACATAGCCCACACACAATTCCATGTGTACAGGCCATGCTCCTGATCACATACACTTTACGTAATCCAATCAAGTCCTGTGCACGCACTTTTGATCACGTATAACTCTACGACAATACATGTATGCATAGCAGCAACTTTACTTGATCAGTAGCTATATGGTCAACAGCTTGACGAACAGCAATTCCACACAAAGCGAAAAAACACCACAATCTACATTAGTTTTCTCCCTAATCTGACCTATATTGTAGAGTATAGGTAGGTTTTCCTTTTTCTAATATAGTTATATTTATTTGTTTTCTTCTTTCTCTCTTGTTTTATTTGTTTTTCTCTTTTTTGGTTTAGATAGTTTATTTTACTAATAACCTATACTAATTTTAGTTTATTTTTATGTAGATTTTATTTTAGTGATAGTTTTAGTTTTTTTTTTTAATTATATGATTTATTTATTTATTGTTATTTTGTTGGTTTTATTATATAGGTATATTAAAGTGTTATATTGGTTTTACATGATTAAGATTTTGTGTAGAATTATTATTAATTTAAGTCTTCAGTGGTCTTTATGTTGATTCTCATTGATTTGTGCCTTTTCCATCTTTTGCTTAAATTATATGTTTTAGCATAAAGTTGCATATTTTTAGTCAAAATTACTTGTAAAATTCAATATTTTTGTTAGAAATTGCACTTCTACAGGAAATTCGCATCTTTTGTTTAAATTTGCATGTTTTTCATTAAATCTGCATTTTTAAATAAAGTCAGTATTTTAAGGATTTTAAGAAAAATTGTTTTTTCACTTGTTAGTTTCATAAGACAAAAAAATAAAAAATTTAATTGGCATCTTTTTTACTAGTAAAGATCTTTTCTATGGTTTAAACTTCTTTTCCATTGTTTATACATTTTTTTTATGGTTTAGATATATTATCTATTGTTTAGATATCATTTCCATGGTTTAGGCTTCTTATCTATTGTTTAGCTATCCTTTCCATAATTTAGGTATCTATTTCATAGTTAGGCATATTTTCTTTGATTCAAATATCTTTGATTGTCAATAGTAATTGCATTTTTTTCATAAAACAACACGTTTTTAATGATAATTGCATATTAGCATAATTTCACAAAACTTGCATCTTTTATTTATTTATTTTTTCTCATTTAGGTGTTTTAAGGTATTTTTTTTTTCAAGTTTTGTCACGTAGCAGTTTTTTTAAAAAAAAAAAAACACTAACTTAGAGTCTTTTTAAAAATTAAGTCTGTAGGTTTTTTTTTTTTAATTGGGAATAAAAATTAGGTTTTTTTTTAGGATTTTTCTTTATAAAAATAAATTAGTTAAAAGAAGTAAACTTGGCTCAATTTTCAATTTAAAAAGAATCAACCAACTAAATCTTTTTTGAAAAAAGAAAACTATGATTGGTTTGATCTTAATTAGCGAGTACGTAGACACTCCTAAGGCAACCATAAAATTTGTGAAATATTTTATTTTCTTTTCATGTTTTAAGGAAAATTCAAAAAAAAAAAAAAGAATTTTCATTTTTATGCATTTTTACATTTTCATATATTTTGTTATTTTTAGAAAATTCTAAAAGTAAAGGCCTATTAATTAGTTTCTTAAACTTTTATATGGTGACTTTTGTCTTAATAATGTAAGCCCTAAAGTTAACTTAAGTGACCGTAAGATCAAACTTAATATACAAAGTTTAAGGCGATTGGTTAAAAGATCTGATCAAACCTAAATTATAAACTATAATTAGAAATATTAGTAAAAATGATCCCGTAAATTTGAATTTAAGAAAATAAGTAATAAAATAAAAGACTATAAAATTTTCAAATTTTAAGTATATTATTTGTTAATTATCAAAAAGGCGAAAAGTACAATATAATGACTAATAAATTGCTAGAAATAGATTGTATGTATACTAAAAATTATAGAATGACCTAAATAATAATTAGGAATGTTTACTTATACCTCACATGTATTTACGTGTAGATAAAAATATACGAAATTATCTAAATTGCTTGAAATTAACTAGAAACTTATTAAATAATTAAATAAAATTACAAAATGATTAAGGAAAAATTATAAAAAAAATCAAAGGAATAGGGAAAGACCTAGATTTAGTTGTGGCGGGTTAGGAATTAAAGAAAAAAAATTAACCAATAAAAAATAAGTAACAGAAAAGGCAAGTTAGAAGAGATTTGAGTATTATCTTGTTTAATTAATGTATAATAATTACTACAAGGCTCTATAAATAGCAAGAAAAATTAAAGAATTCATTTGGACAATTAGAAGCTTGGAAAAATTGAGAGCATTGAAATTTAGAGAAAAAAATTAGGGTTTTAGAAATTTTCCCCAAATTTGTCTAGAGGAAGCAAGAAAGCCGAACCCCCACACCACCACCACCACCTCGCTCCAAACCTACCACCTGGAACGGCTGACACACTTGAACTGGTGTTGGAGGCCAAAAAGCCATCGGACTAGTTTAGTCTTACATCTTTTCCGATTTTGTAAAATTTCCTAAAATTATTTATTTTGCTTAGAAAATTATGAAATTTATTATTCTAAGATTTTATTGTATGTAGATTTAGAAAAAAAATAGTGATTAAGTTTAATCATGTCTGTAAATATAGGGTTCTAGAAAAATTAAGCAAAATTGAGCATGATTAGAATTAGAATTAAATTGGCTTAGGAGTATAGTTTGGAGCTCAAATTTTTTCTATAGAATGCTTAAGTAACATAGAATAGTGCTATGAAGCCATTTTTGTAAAATTAATTTTTGAAAATTTTAAGTAATTTTTTAGTCCTAAAATGATAAAAATAAATTGGATAATTTTAGGTTAATTAAGTGATTAATTACTGATTTAGATTGTAATTAGATATTTAAGGATGTTAATCTCTGATGTAGAAATCTAATCCTAGTCTTTGGAGTGTTAAGTGTAATTAATATAGGAATTATATGGTAATTGTAGAAAATTAGGAATATGTGGAATTGGAAATTTAATAAATACGAAAAATTAGGTTTATTTGGATAATATAATAACAAAAATCAATACATAATAAACCTAAAGCAAAATTTAATTTTAGGTAATTGTATAAAAAATGTAAGATTTCTTCACATCGGGAGTAAATCCGATACCTTAATTACGATTAGAGTGTACCGAATAGGTTAGAACACTAAATTAAGAGCCAATGTGATATTAGAATACTCGAGCTTAATGTGATTAATTTCACATTAAGATTCGAACATATTTAGGATTCCTCGTAGTCGAAAACAATGTAGAATCAAAACTGGAATCAAATTTAAAAACCAAATCTCGAATTAAGGTAGAATGAATCATTAGTAAATAATAGGTATACATGGAGAAGTGAGTTAAATTATAACTTAGAATATGTATCATCAAAGTATAGGTACTAAAAAGACGTATTTGTATTATAGGATACCTAGAAACAAACCGATTTACAATTAAGTGATTGGGAGACCGAGAATTCTAAGTAAGTTAGGTTATTACTTTACTATATTGGAGTACCATTTTATGGTACTCGAAGACTTAGGATTGTATATAATTGTGATTGTAAGTAGTTTATGCATGTGTTAGAGTGTCTGAATTCGTGTTGAAATTTGTGTTGTATTGATTGTGTATTATAAATGGATTGGTGTGAAATTGTTTGAACACCCTAAATGGAACTTAATCTTAATTGACTCTAATGCCCTAAATTGTCATGCATTGCAACCCTTTAGGTGATCAATAGGATTCTCTAACCAAACATCGACACCTTCGAAAAAAATAGCGCCGAATAGCAAATTGGTCTTTTCTTCATCCTTAGCCAAATTAAGTAACAGGAGAAGAGGTCACAGTGAGGATGAGGGCATTGGTTTGAAGGATAGTCTTAGGAGGAGAAATATCTCCATTGCACAAACCTGACTTTAGTTGTGAGCTGTTGCATAACGTAAAAACTCTTTAACCAAGATTAAAGCGGGTGAAATTTCTCTAATTTTGCAATGGATTGGACTACGTTGTGTAATAACACTTGCTTGTTGCATTGCATGAAAATAATTGCTTGATAAACTTATTTATGTTTGTATACATTCATGAGTATCTAATTCAACTTACTAAGCTGTAGTTGCTCATACCTGTATATATCCTTTTGCAGGTCTTGATTTTTGAATACTCTAAGTAATATGCCGCCTTACAACTATCCAAAGGTTAGTTCTTTTGAAGCCTGAGGTGTGAGGATCAATTTGCTTAGTGGTTAATGTATATCTAGAGTCTCCTTAGTAGCTTAAGGCTGAAAGACCAATAGTTGATATGTAAATTAGTTGATTGTTACGTTGATATAGAATTTCTTGGGAAGTTTTGTGGATTGTACATGTAATTATATATGTTAACCTAAAGTTCTTGATAATTACTGTAACTTTAGCTAAACTCATAATTGAACTGTTTACTTCAAAGCGAGGAGTCGTCGATGTCTTGTATAGATCATGTTTATGGTAGATACTGTGAGGCCAATTATTATAATAGGATAGTTTATATGGCGAGACTGTTGCGACTCTGTAACTTTAGGGTATAATAAATATACTAACCCTTGAATTTAGATTTTTTTGTTAAACTTTTTGAAAATTTAATTTTTTTTAGAAAATTTATAAACTAGTGGCTAAATTAGGTTTTTTCACCCGAAAACTCGAATTTGACATTTTACTAATTGAACTACTTGGCAACTCCATATTAATATTTTTTTCAAAATATTTTTTTAAACATTTTTATAAGAAAAATGTTTTTCCTTAATTTTATGTTAAATAATTTATATTAAGTGGGCTAAACTTAATATAGGTTAAATTAAAGAAAATCAAAATATGGTTCAATAAGCCTAGCCCTTGAAATAAAAACCCCTAAATCTAAAAGAGCAAGAGTAAAAACTAGGACTCTCAAAATCCACTCCTTTTGCGAACTAAGGCCTACCTACAATTCCACCCCTTACAAAGGTTTTTTTATCAAAAGAAATAACTTATCGTTAGTAAAAGTTGCATGTGAAACTACAGTAAGCTCAATTTCAATTTCACCTATATGGTTATTGACTTGTAAACTTAGGTTAAACAATGATTCTTTCATAAAAAGCCATTTCATTAATATCCGTTTTGAAATTGAGGACCAAAAGCCTTTATTACAATACGAAAAAGATCTAATGGATTGATTAAATGTGTATCGCTTGTAAGATGGACTGTAATTTTTGGAATCAAAGTCAAAAGAAAGGAATTTAAGCTGGGGGTATGAGGAAGTCCTTTTAAACTAAACCAATCTTTAACGAGATATCTTTTGATTAAGAAGAAATTTGAAGAAGCCATGCCTAATAACATAGAAAGTCATTTGCCCTTGAAGCAAGAAAAGATCATCAAAAAAGAGGTAACCTAAAAGATCAAGTTGTTATATACATTATTTTCTTAGAACTTGTGAAGAATCTAAACCTGTTAAGAAGTTAAATAAAAAAAAAAAAAAATCTATTCTCCCTCGTTTTAGTCCATTCTTTTTCCATATCACCCTAGTAATCTAAGTTTTCAACATTTCAAGACAAGATTCCTCTTTCCTTTTTAAAGTCATCTTCTCCAAAGTTAACTCTAATAGTAAGCTCTTATCATTCAAATGTGGTCACCCCAACAACTATTGTTTTCGAAGGGGTTCACTTCTTATTATCCAAGTTCAGGGATCTACTGCATATAAAAAAAAAAAAAAATTGCTCTTAAGTTAGCCCTAAAGGCCGGAATCAGCCTCTTTAACATGATCAACCTCATGGCTGAGGCCATCCACTTCTCTTTTTATCAAGGGATTTTTTCCCAAATGTTTACTCCATCCTAAAGGCTCCCAATTAAAAAACTTGTCATTTAAAATCTTAGTTGTAAGGTCTCCCAAGAATGTTTACATAAGCTCTTTTGCTTTGAACCCCATGGATTGTTTGCTCTTTAGAGCACTATCCATGTCATAAAAATGTCAGTGATTGCTTGTTCTTAGAGCACTATCTCAACTTAAAACTCTTGGATTGCTTACTCTTGAGGCGTTGTCCTAACCTAAAACCCTCAGATCATATGCTCTTGGAGCATTATCTTGACCTAAAACCTTCAAATTGTATGCTTTTATAGTGTTATCCTATCCTAAAACCCTCATATCGCTTACCTATTAGAGTGCTACCCTATGTTAGGATCGCATTTCCTAAGAGTGCTATCCTATTTTTTTTATAATCTTTAAGTCGTTTAGTCGTTAAAGCACTACCTTATCCTTGGATCGCATGCCCTAGGAGAACTATCCTAATTAAAAATCCTAGGATTGTATGCTCTATAAGCGCTATCCTAATTGAAAAATCTTGAATCGCATGCTTTAGGAGAACTATCTTAATTTAAGACCTTCAAATTACATACTCTAGGAGCATTGTCTTGAAACCTTCAGATCACATGCTCTAGGAGTGCTATCCTGTTTTAAAAACCTTCAAATCGAATGCTCTAGGAGTCTTATCCTGATTTAAAACCTTTAGATCACATGTTTCGAAGAGCTCTCCTAACTAGAAACCTTTTGATTGTATGCTTTTAGAGTACTACCTCGTTTCTTTTCCTCTTTAAATTCTTATTGCACTTAAAGTGTGCCAATTTAGTATAAGCCTATTCTTAAAGTTCACTAGGTCTTCTTATTTTAATCAAGCCTTTAAGTTTTAGGGTATAAACCCACTTTTTGAGGTATAGCTAATTCCCCCTAAAGAGTGGTAGTTATACTTCCTTTCCAAAGATATCCTACTCATGGAGCGCAATCTCTTTTCTCAATCTTTGCAAATTCTTAGTGGATCAAATCTAGGTTAGCTAGCTAGTTGTAGTGCTACTTAGGAAAAATTCATTTCTAAGGCAAAAATGGTGTTTCTTTTGTCTTTATGGCAAAGTTTTCCTCAAACTTCACCATAAAGAGGGGTAATTATAGATATCTTATTTTTTCCTCCCACAATTTTTACAATTTTTTAGGATAAGGTAAATGGTCCTAATTTAAAAAAAAAGCATAAAAAATAGAAATTAAAAAAATAGAAAATATACAAAATACCAGAAAAGATAAAATTTGGAGAAAATACAAAAAATAGAAAATTTAGAAAAAAAAAGTAAAAAAAAAAAAAGAGAGACAGTTTAAAATAAAATAGGAAATTTCAAATTAGCTTTTATATTTTATTTAGAATTCAAATTTAAAAAAAAAAAAAAAAGAGGTAGGGCAAGGGGAGGTGGTGTGATGTTAGGCTTAGGCTTGGTTTAATTATAACCTAGGTTGACCTAGTCCATGTATGCAATTTAATTGCATACATGGATAAGATATAGGCTAATGGGCTAATGGTATTGCACGTAGATTTAACATTGCATTGGAGCTATAGGTCTTAGGTTCAAATCTTACAATAAGCACATTGTGCCTTTTTCTTTTATAAAGCACATCTAACATATGTTGGGATATCATTAGGCCATGTGTCTTTAGTGGACACATAGCGACCGAGTTTGACCGTAAGCTAACGTGGGCTAACATAGCACCATATGGCACTATGTCAGCATCTTAATCTACGTATCTTGACACATGGCACGGTGACATATCGATTGCTTTACCACTTAGGTGACATGTCTTGTCAAGACAAGTGGCACATCATAATTAGATCACATGGTTGACATGGCGTCACATTTGTGCCACATCAACAACCCCTTTCCCTCACTTTCCCTTTCTTTCCCCAATTTACTCATGCAATACTAGCTTGATACCCTTCACTTTGACTCAATTTTTTGTGCGATTTCCACACATACATACACATGCAATTTAATAGTGCAATATTACTCTACATTGGCCTTCTATGAATCGAGTAAAAAAACGAAGCCAAATTCACTTGTTTTCATGCCCAAATCAGCTCTCAAAACTAGCAAAAAGCTTGAAATTTAGCCTTCGCATTCATGGACGATTCAACATTAATTTTTCATTCCAAGTTTGTTCAAACCCATATTAGTATAAATAGACCACCTAAACACCATTCCTAACATTAGTTAAATCTCCAATCCATCCCAAACACACTTATGAGCATACTCTCTCTAAACCAAAAACTCGCAACAAAGCTCTCTCTCTCTCTTAAAAATTGCTAAAGCTTGAAGAAGCTCGAGCAAAAACAATTATATAGTAAGCTTGCCTAGTCTAAGAGCTCTTGAATCTAATAACTTACACTCTTCAACGTGGCTCTTAACTCCTCCAACCAAACCACCACTGTGAATCCTTAACCCCAATTGTATGGCCATTGTCTAAAACGTTACGTATGACCACTTTTTGGCCAAAACGGCGTCCTTAAACCTAAGACCTAAACGTTCTTTCACCTCGATCAACCACCTTGTAACTGAACCACCACCACCACTAACATTTTCGAAACAACCTCAAATGACCACCAAACATAGTGGCAGTTATCTCAAACCCACTAATCCCAATAAGAAACTCATCAATCTAGTCTTTCCCCTTAGAAAAGACATTCAAAATCGCTTGAAGCAAGCCATGCTTGCCACTACATTTCTTTCCTCGGCCAAGACACGTAGTGTACATGATACCCAGCCTAAACCAACTTGTCCTTGCTCCATGCAACCCATGCTTTAACCTGGACTCCCAACCTACGTGTTTCTTTGATTCAGCTCTGGTTGTGTAATTATTTATTTACTTATTTACTTATTTTTATGATTTATAATTGAAAAAAAAATCAAAAAAGAAAAATAAAAAGAAAAATAAAACAACTTTATTTTAGCTTTTACTTAGTAAAACACAAAAAATAAAATAAAATAAAGAAAATAATAAAAAATAAAAAATCATTTTATTACTTAGAAAAATCAAATTTCCAAATAAATAAAAATAAATCAACCTATTTCAAAATTAAGACCCTTGTAGAACTTTCCAAAAAAAAAAAAAAAAAAACCACGATTTATGACCCTTTTAGAAATTTTCAAAATAAATGAAATGGCCACGGGACATAAAGTTGGCCACTTTACAAATTTCAAATAAACCAACACATATAATTTTTCGAAAATAAACTACAAAAGTTTAATCCTAAATAGTGAATACATAGGCACTTGTAGCAATTATGGGTTAACTTAAAATATGAAAAAATTATTTTTTTCCTTCTTTTGTAAATAATTGTTCAATTATCCTTTTGTAGAATTAACTTACTTGCATATGAATAGATTTTATTCATAAGGGTATTATTGAAAAATAAATTTAAACTCGAAAAGTTAAAAAAAAAATAGTATCTATTAAAGGTTTAAAAAAGTTAGCCCTCGAACTTAAAAATCTCTAGTTTTCCAAAATTCATAGTTAGGTTGAAATTGATCTAGCCAATCGATTTAACTTAACCCATTTATTACCAACCATGGTTAAGTGGTAACTTTAGGTACTTTTCAAAACATGTTTAAAACCTACATTTTCCTTAATTCTTAGTTAATGGTTAATATTAAATAGTAGGGTTTAATATTGATTGGATTAAGGAAAATTAATAAAAACTGGAAAAAAATCAGGGTTAATAAACTTATAATTATTAATTGTATTATTCATTGAACATGATTTGCGATGTTGTTAGCTATTTTTTATTAGAATTGTTGTTATTGTCTCTTATTATTGTTGTTTTATCATCATCATTATCTACAATATTATGTCATATTAAGTCTGTAAATATAAAATATTTAAGTAGGTTAATTTGATCAATGTTTAAAGAAATAAAAATGATGTCCATTCATTTGGCATAATAAATACATATAATAAAAAAAAAAGTCCTTGGTGGAAGTTTTGTTAAGAATTGTGCATAAAATTTTTTAGAAAATGATAACTATAGATATAATATTCATATTTAAACATACAGCAATGAAGAAAATTAAATGTATATAGTTACATAAATAAGAACAAAAAATTCAAGTTATTTTCCCAAAAAAAAAAAAAAACTATGACTTATAGACTAAATGTAATTGTTGACACCTAATTTTATCTAGGTGTAATTTTACCACTTTTTAGAATAAAAGAAATGGGTCCTAATTCAAAAAAATAAATAAATAAAAATTAGAAAAAACAAAGTAAAAAGAAAAAAAATTATGAAAAGTAGGATTTTTAGGAAAATAGAAACCTTAGGTCATTTAATTTTTAGTATTGAATAGAATCTAAAGAAAAAGAGAGAGAAAAAAAAAAGAAAAGGGTAGAAATTTTAATAAAGAAAACAAAATAAATAATAGAAAAGAAGATAATAAAAATAAATAGTGTAGGAATAGGGTTTAGTAGCTTTTTTGGAGTTTATTTAAACCATTTAGGCCTAGTTTTTTGTCCTTGTATACATTTTGGTTGTAACAAATTTCATGGCATGGGCAAACAGCTCATTTGGTATAGCACTTGGTCTTGCAATTGTAAAAAATATAAGGGTCTTAGGTTTGATATCTACAAAGTGCAAAATTGCACCTTTTTTATTTTTCCAAGCCATCCACCATGTGTTAGGTGATTATTGGGCCATGTATCTTAGCAAGACAAGCAACAAGGTTCCATTGGGCTATGTGGCTGATGTAGCACCATGTCAACATATTTTTGTTTCCCCTTCTTTCTTTTCCTCACACTTTCTCTCACATGACCAACTCAGGATGCTCACTTTGTAGCCATTTTTGATCAATTTTTACTATGAATTGGTACCAAAAACATATCTAAGTAGAGTCATTAAAAGGATCAAAATGGCATTTGAATATCAAGAAAAGATGGAATGTGCATATTTTCCTCACTTAAATTCCATGATTTAAGCTACTATAATGAATTTCTAAGCTTCTAAAGTGTATCTTAAGCAACAATGGATATGCAGAAATCACGTTGGATGGATCATATCAAGCAATTTCTTTAGATTCAAGTCGAATAAGTCAAGTACCCATTTACAAGCATTCTTCAAATTTAATGCTATTTTATCACCTTCCATGCTCGTTTTAGCCTATAATAGTATAAAAAGAGACCAAAAGAGCTTATTTGATCAGGATTCATCACTCATTCTCTCCTCTCTAAGCTTCATCTCTTAATTTCTCTCTCTAGCCAATTCGCGCCTCTCTCTCTCTATAGAAATGGAAGCGAGCTCAAACCTTTCTGAGTTGAAATAATATACCTACTAAGTTCCTCAAGATGTAAGTGATCGAACCCAATCCCTCTTGCCTACAGCTTTGCTAGCCTCTCTTCCTTATCCTTTACCGCCAAACCTTAATCGCCCTTGTGGCCACCATGCAAGCAACATCCTCTACCACCTCCTTAACTAAACCAATACCACCATGATGACTGTAGCACCTTAAGACCCAAAGCCCAATAATCCTTCAAGCTCCAAATATCCCTTACACAAATTATAAACCATCACCACCAGCCATCTAATCTCAAGACAACACCAAACCTTCAACAATTGCCAAGGCATCACCACAAAGATCCCTTTCCCTAATCAACACATGAAAGTGTCTTTTCCCAATCAAAATGTTGTTTAAAACAGTCTGAAGTAACCCCACCAGCTGATCGACCCTCTCTTCTTCTCTATTCCCAATCATGTATGTAATACGTGTAACCTAACCAAGGTCTAAATCTGACATGAATCTACGCTTTGAACCAACATCTTAACCTATGTCTACAACCCTATTTGAGGTTTGGCCCTTTTGGTTATTTTAATTCCTTTTCTTTTCTTTTCTTTTTCTTTCCTTTTTTTTTTTTGGTCTTGTATAATTATATATATACATATATATATATTTAAACTCTTTATTTTAAATATATAGAAAGTGTGTTTTTGGGAAAAAAAGAGAGAAGAAGAAAAATAAATGAATAGTGTTCTATCACATAGAGAAAGATATTTAAAAATGTAAGATTAATAATAATAAACATTTTTAAGGTTCTCTTTTTACAATTTTCCAAAAAATAAATAAATAATTTTAAGACTTTTCTAGAGTTTTTCTTAAATAAAATGGATAATAAGCATAAACCAGATTGTTTCCCAAAATTAAAATGAGCCAACACATTTAAGTTTTGCCAAATGAACTATGAAAAGTCTAATCCTAAATAGCGGATATATATGCATTTGTAGAAAATTATGAGATGACTTAAAATAAGGAAAATTTTTTTATTTTCCTTTTTATAAATAAATTTACTTTATTATTTTTGTAAATAGAATTAATTTTCCTTAATTGTAAATTAGAGTTCATTTTTAATATTAAAAAGAGTTATTTTGAAAAATAAAATTAATCTTAGAAGGTTATAGTTAAGGGTAAGTGGGTATAGAGTGAGGAGGGTATGAGCCTTACCCATGTCTTACCCTATGAGTACAGGGTCCGAAATTTTGCTACTCATATCTTACCCTATAACACCTTGAAAGCACCTTATACCCTATACCTTACAGATTGTATAAGGTATTTTGTAAAACCTAAATTTTTTTTTTCTATATAAATTTTAATATGGCTATTTTTACAAAATATAAAACAAACTTGACTATTTTTTTTTTCTCAAAAGCAATTGCTTGATTTAACCAAGCTTTCAAATGATGCAAATAGACTCCATTGATGTTTATTTCAAACCATTTTTTTTTTCTTAAATGGTTCTTTAACTATTATTATTATTGATGAAAATATATATAACATTCTTTGTGTAAATAAAGTATTCATTTTGTAATAATCACATCGTAGATTCGCCTAGATTTTTTCTTTTTTAAATTTGGACTTAATAAATAAGGAAGATGGAGTGAAAAGAAAATATAATAAAGAAAAGACTTACATGGAATAGACTAACATGAGAACATTAGGTTTAATCTAGGGAACCTATGGGTTCATTTTGTTAATTTTTTTAAGCCTATACAAATGAAATGGTATCTTTTTATATTTATTAATTTTATTTAATTATTATTATATGATAGCTATAAAGTATCCCAGAACCTATACCCTATATACTTCACAATACAGTTTCCAGACTAAGTATAAGATATTATAACCTTATACTTATACCTTACCCTACAAATATAGGTTCTAAGAAATTATTACCTAGAACCTATCTTGCGATCTTAAATACCCATATGAAACCTCCCCGATTGAGTAAGATTCTGGTAGGTACCCTATATAATAAGGTTACCCACTTATCCCTAGTTATAGTGGTACTTATTTAAAATTTAATAAGTTAGCCCCTAAACTAAAAATTTCTAGTTTTTCAAAATCATCTTTTCAAAGTGATTTTCTAGTAGATCAATAGCTAAGTTAGAATCAATCCATCCAATTGATTCCAACTTAACGTTTTCCTAACTTCAGTCAAGTGGTGACTCCAATTTTTCAAAAAAAAAAATTCAAAGAATAATATTTTCCTAAATTCTTAGTCGAGGGTTTATATCAAATGAGTATAAGGTTCGATGTAAATTGGATTAAGGAAAATAATAAAAAAAAAAAGATCAAAAATTCAAGCTCAATAGCTTAGCACTTAAACCTTTCGAAATTAGAATTGCTTTTCAAAATACCCTTTCCATATTTTATTTCTTTTCTGTAAAATCTATTTAATTTATTTTTATATATTTATACTATCCTTTGCATGCAACATACTTAGGACATTAGGGGAGTTATTTATTACATCATGGATGTAGGGTATATAAGGTCAAACTCAAGCTATCTTAGAACCCTAGGATAGGAGGGCTATTGTGTAGGCTCTGGGTATAGTAGTGTAGCCACTATTTGGGGTTGATTATGATACCTCACTTAAGCTTTGATATGAGAAATGAACTGTTTCTTTGAAAACGTGTAAAGTCATAGATTTTAAAGACCTTTAAAACCCTCCTTTTTCCATATACAAACTTTTAGGCCGGTAAATAAATAGTAATGGAGCATATTACAAACAAAAGGTCAGGACTCTATTAGAATTCTATTGTACCATAAAAATATTGTAATATTTTTCTTGTATCACCAAATGTAATTTAGTTCTTTGTATATAAGTTTTCCATTGTAAAATTATAGTTTCCCTATATTTTGTACTATTTATAAGCCTTTTTACAAACACAAAATTCCTTATAAACAACATTTCTATGTAACAATTTAGTTTCCTTATAATTCCAAATCTATTGGAGTAATGGAATTCCGATAAAGCCCTAGTCCTAAACCCTTTTATTGCCACATTATTATTTAGTCGTCGATCCTTTGCATTTGCATCCATATGTTTTATTCATGCTTGTTATAATTGTGTTTATTAACCTAAAAAAGAATTATCATATCAATTATACTTGTAAAATATTTATTTTTAAGTAGTTGTCATCATTCAAGAATAGAATAAGCTCATTAACTTTCAAGTTAGAAACTTTTCATAGGCTACATATGTAGATAATTTTTTTTTTTTTAACTTTTGAAATAATCACTAGTTCTTTAACTTTAGAATTTCTTTCACTCATTTTAAATATTATGATAAGTTGCAAATTCATGTTTCTTTCCTCCTATGTAAACAATAAATTTATACCTCCAAGTCCTCGAATTCATCAAACTCCTTCGATTGTAAATAGCTATCTTAGAATAAATCTTGTGAATAGGTCCTCACTAATTAGAACCTAATTGTCTTTCCTCTTAATAATTAAATTTTTTAAAATAAACTAGAATGTATTTCTTATAAGTAAACTTTTAAATCCTAACAAGATTGTAAACATTTTTTTTTTCTTTAATAGGCTCCTTTTAATTACAGTTTATAAATCTTAAGGTCATTTTCTTATTCTTTATCTCCTTGTATTTCCACTGCCTTATGCTCTGTTAAATAATTATCAAGTACCTTACTAAAGTTTCTTTTCTTATAAAGATTGGTCTGATTTATTTCAAATTAAGGGTTTTCAAAATTAAAAAAAAAAAAAAAAAGAAGAGAAAAGAGAGAAAAAGAAGAAAATTTTTTTTCTTAAAAATTGCTAATAAAGATGAATTCTTATTTGGTAACTTAAAAGCAATAACCAATAGTGGAAACAATGATTAACAACCCTACTAAACTAAGAATTCACTCACTAGAACAAATTGTAGGAAAAAATGGTTGAGTAAATGAATTTCTTAGTTGGTAACATAGTTTTGCTCAAAGCCACAATATCATCAAATAAAGAACACTTAAAAGCTTGATATAGGAAATTTTGTTATAACACCTCCTCTTGAAAAGATCAATCAAACTTTTGAGCCTAGCACTTACACTTTCCTAGTCAACACTAAATTGGTCTACTTTGGACTAAATTAAGAAAGCATCAAAGAGTTAAAAAGGAAATTGACTCAATTGATCACCAAGAAAATGAAAACACTAGGAAGTTATGACAGTTTCGAGCAGGATGGGATCATTAACTTTTCTGCATATGATGTTAGGACTTACCTAGAAAAATTTAAAGTACCAAAGTTTGAGAAGTATGATGATACTGAATGCCTATAGCTATATACTAAATTATACATTCTTAAGATGGGCAGATATGTTCAAAATAATCAACTCATGGTAAAAAATTTTTAAGACAGTCTCATAGGGCCAACATTAACTTAGTACTTAGGAGAAATTGGCTTGGGCTTTTTATGAGCAATACAAATTCAATAACAAGATAACTCCCTGAATTTGGGACTTGTGCACATTAAATAAGAAAACATATGAGTCCTTTAAGGAATATGCACAAAGGTAGAGCAGTACAATAGCTATAATTGTCCCTCCTTTGCTAGAGAAAGATTTGACATATGCATTTATTAACATAATAGATGAGCCATATTTTGGGCATTTTTAGGGAACATAGCTTTTCACTTTGTAGATATTGTAGTGGCAAGGGTAAAACTATCAAAGCCTTGCAAGTTCGAAGATTGGATGGGCTAAAATAGAAGAAAGGGCTCTCAGAATCATTGTAAAGGAGTACTATTAATGTGGTAAGTCTTGGGGGATATGCTACAAAACCTAAGTCTAATAACCTAAGTGACAACTAAAAACTTATGCAAGTGTAGAAGGCCTAGGGAAGACATTGCACTCCAATAGTTGTTACTCTATTTTAAGCCTTTCATCAATTGAAAGATGCAAATTTCTTGGACTATGAAGCTCCCAAACCAAGAAATAGGCCTTGGAATGGAAATTTGGAAGCACAATGTGATTATCACATAGGGCATAAGGGTTACTCCATAAATACTTACTAAAGGTTGAAAAACACAATTCAATACCTAACTAATGCAGGGTTAGTATATCCAGACTTTATGTAAGTTGAAATGCCAAAGCACTCCAACCATTCTATAATGACTTAGTAAGAACTCCTCCCATCGAGGTATCATCTACTTTAGCGTGAAATGTCGTACGATTTTATCCCCTAGTGTAGTAACTTCTTAAGAGTTCGCCCATCTTAGGATTGACCTAGCTTAAGTACGCTTAACTTCGAAATTTCGACGTGCTTTAAGTAGTTACACTAAAAGGCTTAGCATTCCACACCAAAGTGAATAATACCTTAGTGGGAGAAGTTCAAACCAAGTCATTATAGGTGGTATCAGAGCAATCCACTAACAAAAAAAGTAGAGTTCTTGCTTGGTGGTGTCCTAGACATGTATAACAAATCTAATGATGACGTAAATCCTGTAAGGGTGATAAATTGTAATACCCCTTAAGTATAAGGTAATGGAACTATAATTATCAAGGTACTATTTAGTATAGCGACTTAAAGTATGTCAAAATTCCAAAGTTAAGCATGCTTGGGCTGGGTCAATCATAGGATGGGTGACCTCCTAGGAAGTTGCTGCACTAAGGGATAAAACTGTATGGCATTCTATATCAAAGTAAACAATACCTTGGTGAGAAGAGTTCTAGTCGGGTTGTTACACATTCTTCGTAAGACCTACCTTTTCTTTGTATTATGAAAATTGAAAATAAAAGTTCATATATTTGAATAAACTAATGTTTGGGGTAAATTTTTCAAACTATTCAAGAGCATGAATAAGTTGTTTTTACCTCATTAATTAAAAGGTTTAGAATGAAAAGAAACAAACCTTATCCTAAACACTAACCCTAAAAACAGGCCTTGAGAGTTAAGTGTCATTAAAGGAGATCCATTTTAAATTTGATATACAAATCAAAATGAAGATAGGCATTCATTTTTCAATATCTTAAACACTATTATCCTTTGTCGACCTTGTTGAGCATATTTAAGAAGTATTTTCAAAATCGTACCCTATCAAGAACTACCCCACAATAGGGCAAATAAGAGGTTAGGGGCATTAATCAGGAGAAAAGGTTAAAAAATGATTTGTGCTTTCTTTAGTTGCATCAATTCAATAGTAATTATCACCTTTGATAACTTATTTCCTTCAAGAAGAAGAAGGGCTTCCATTTTAAGCAATATACACAAACCACATATACTTAAAGACTATAAGCCAAAAGAAATGAACCCCTATTTGTCGAGTCAAAATAAAAGATAAGAGGAAGAAGCAGAAGAAGTGAAAAAGGAAACAAGAAAAAGGAAAAGAAAAAGAGAAGAAAAGGGGCAAGAATGAAAAATTGAAAAAAAGAGATTAAGCTTAAAACACAAAACCTTAAATCCTAAAAGGATTAAGGGCATGTATCTTAAAAGGCCTATTCTTAAAGTAAGGTCCATCCTTTGAAATAAGAACCCCTAACTCTAAAATAACAGCAATAAAAATTAAGAATCTCAAAATCTACTCATCTTAAAGATTAAGGCCCACCTATAATTCTACCCCTCCTTAAGGGCCCTTTTGATTAAAAGTAATAACTTATCCTTAGTATAGGTTATTTTTGAAACTAGGGCAAGCATAATTTTAGTTTTTCCTAATGGATTCTCGACTAGTAAAACCAAGTTGGATAAATGAACTCTTTTAAAAATGCCTATATAATATTATCCATTTGTTTAAACCAATGACCAAGCCCTTATCACATTATAGTCCCAAAAAAACCCAGCAAATCGATCAAAGCATATCACTTATAAGATGAACCATAATTTTTGAAATTATAGTCAATAGCAAAATCTAAGCCGATAGTGCAAGGAAGTCTTCTTTGACTAAACCAATCAATTAAAAGGTTCCCAATGGCATTATTGCCTCGAAAGCTTCAAGAGATGTCTTCAAAAAGAGGATTTGTTAGACAATTATGTAGTTATCCCCAAGGCAAGAAAAGAAAAGAGTGGGCCTATCATCCATTGGTAGTTATAAGGACCTATAAGGAATCCATACTTGTTAACAACTCTTTCAAAAAAAAAAAAATAGGAAAAAAAATATTTTATCATAGTTTAAATGTATGTTTTTCAAGGTTTTCGAAAAAATAAAAAGTTTTTCCCAAGAAATTGAAATTTTGTTATCTTTCAATAAGATTTTTAGGAGTCTTTATTCTCCATTAGATTAACATTAGGTCACATGCCATCTTTCATGAAGATTAAGAACAGAGAAATATTTTTTGTTTCAAAAACCTAAGTTATCCTCAAGTTTAGGAACTTAGGGTCGTTAGTTATTCCTTTTAGGAAAAATATTGAAACTCCAAGCATCTTAGCAATCTTTAGACTAAGAACTTTGGCTACCTCTAATAAAGGAAACAAGTAATCCTATTATTTAGGAACTTAGGTTATTTTGTTGGAACCAAGTTATCCTTACATTAAGAATTTAGGCTATCCTTAGTTTTGAAACCAAGTAATCTTATTGTTTAGGAACTTAGGTTATTTTGCAAGAACTAAGTTATCCTTAAATTGGGAACTCAGGCTATCCTTAGTCTTGAAAATAAGTAATCTTATTGGTTAGGAACTTAAATTATTTCATAAGAACCAAGTTATCCTTAAATTAGGAACTTAGGTTATCTTTAGTTTTGAAACTAAGTAATCCTATTGCTTAGGAACTTAAATTATTTTGCAAGAACCAAGTTATCCTTAAATTTGGAACTTAGGCTATCTTTAGTCTTGAAACTAAGTAATCCTATTGCTTAGGAACTTAAATTATTTTGTAGGAACTAAGTTATCCTTAAATTAGGAACATAGGCTATCCTTAGTCTTGAAACCAAGAAATTCTATTGTTTAGGAACTTAGGTTATTTTGTAGGAACTAAGTTATCTTTAAATTAGGGATTGAGGCTATCCTTAGTCTTTAAACCAAGCAATCCTATTATTTAGGAACTTTAGTTATTTCATAAGAACCAAGTTATCTTTAAATTAGGAACTTTGGCTATCCTCGATTATGAAAGCAAATTATTTAATTGCCATCCCTCATAATCATAATTTAAGAGCCCTAGTTATGATTCGTTAAGTTAAACCTAAGAGCTTCAGTTATCCTTTGTTGATGAAGTCATCCTTAAGTATTAGTAACTTTAGTTATCCTCCTTTATAATTTAGGAACCTTAGATATCATTGACTTAGTTGAACCTAGGAACTTTGGTTATCCTTTAAAATACCTGAATCACACATCAAAGTGTCTTTTATTTTCATCACCTAAATCTCTAGTGGATCTAGCTTAGGATAGTTAGCTAATTTTTCACTTCTTAGTACAAGTTTACCTCTAGGGTAAAATAGTATCTCTTTTACTCTTTATAGTAAAATTTTACTTAAACTTTACTACAAAGAGGTACAATTGTAGACACTCCATTTTGGCCTCTTTGTAATTTTAGCACTTTTTAGAATAAAAGAAAAGGGTCCTTCGAGCTACAAATACCCCCACACAAATCATACACCATCACCATCTACTACCTACCTCAAAACAATACCGAACCTTCACCAATTGCGAAGGCATCACCACTAAGATCCCTTTCCCTAGTAAGAAACACATAAAAGTGACTTTTCCTAGTCAATATGTGATCATAACAATCTGAAGCAATCCCATTAGCCATTCGTCCCTCTCTTCCTCTCCATTCCCACTCACATATACAATACATGTAACCCATCTAAGGCCTGAATCTGACTCAAATCTGCTTTTTGAATCGACATCTTGACCCATATCTACATCCCTATTTGCGGTTAGGCCCTTTTGGTTATTTTAATTCTTTTTCTTTTCATCTTATATAATAATATAATATATATTTTTTAAACTCCTTATTTAAATATATAGAAAGTGTTTTTTTTTTTTAAAAAAAAAAAAGAGAGAGAAGAAGAAAAATAAATGAATAGTGTTTTATCACATAAAGAAATATATTTTTTAAAAAAATAATATTAATAATATTAAACTTTTTTTAAGGTTTTCTTTTTACAATTTTCCAAAAATAAATAAATAAATAAAACATTGTAAAACCCTTCTAGAATTTTTCTTAAATAAAATGGATAATAAATATAAACTCGATTGTTTTCAAAAATTAAAATGAACCAATACATTTAAGTTTTACTAAATGAAAAATGGAAAGTTTGATCAGGAATGATGTGTATAGAGATACCCCTAGACAATTATGGGGTAACTTAAAGTAATGAATTTTTTTATTTTCCTTTTTCTAAATAAATTTATTTTCTTATTTTCTTTTTATTTTTGTAAATAGAATTGATTTTCTTTAATTGTAAATTAGAGTTCATCTTTAATATTAAAAAGGGTTATTTTAAGAAATAAAATTAATCTCGAAAGGTTCTAGTGGTATCTGTTTAGGGTTTAATAAGTTAGCTCCTAGACGTAAAATTTTTTGTTCTTCAAAATCATCTTTTTAAAATGATTTTCTCATCAATTAGTAGCTAAGTAAAAATTAATCTACTCAATTGATTCTAACTTAACATTTTCTTGAATCTGATCATGTAGCAACTTCAATTTAAAAAAGAAAAATTCAAAAAACCATATTTTCCTTAATTTTTAGTTGAAGGTTTATATCAAATGACTACAAGGCTCGATATAAATTGGATTAAGGAAAATAAACGAAAAAGTGAAAATTCAAGCTCGATAGTAGCTGTAATTAAAAGAAAATTAAAATTTTAAAGAAAATATTATGTTATTAAATATTAAGAAAATGCACAATTTTAGTAAATAAAAAGTAAATGAACATCCTTGTATATTTTTTCACTCATCTTCGTCTTTTCATCTCTCATTTATCATTTCCCATTATCTCTCTCTCTCTCTCTCCTAACCTCTCATTTATTCTTCTTTTCAATGCAAATAAAAGAACCCTAAACAAATTTGCCACATACTCACTCTTACCCTCTTAGTTTCTCTCTCTATTCTAACCCCTCTCTCATTTGATATTTTGTCTTTCTCCTACAACCTTTCTTTGTTTGTCTCATGCTATCAATTGCTCTCCCTCTCCCTCTCTCACTCTTACCCTCTTAGTTTCTCTCTCTATTCTAACCCCTCTCTCATTTGATATTTTGTCTTTCTCCTATAACCTTTCTTTGTTTGTCTCATGCTATCAATTGCTCTCCCTCTCCCTCTCTCATTCAACCTCTTAGTTTCTCTCTCTTCCGACCTCTCTTGGTTTCCTTCTCTTAGTTTATCTTTGTTGGCAACCATTTTTAGTGATTATACTCACTACCTTTAAGATTGCTTCCAAAGTTTCCTAAAAGTTTGACCTAGTTTAGTTATTGACTTAATTGAGTTTGAATCTGTGTTAGTATGATATGGCTATGGGTTTAGTAATGCCATCATTAAGCAACAGGATGTCGATAGCTAGTTGGATGTTTGAATCGCTCCTTTACTCTATTCTTCCATCTCCAATTTTTCTTTTTCAGTGAGTCATAAACTTGTTTTATTGAGTCAACTCAATCACTTTTCCTTTATTTCAATGTACTACAATGTCTTGCTTTGATACCTCTTGCTTTTTATGGCTCATCTAGTTCTCTAAATATAATATATAAGGAATGGAATTGAGATTTTGAGGGAATATAATAGAGGAGGAATTGAATTGGAATTTTTGTTACATTGTTTAGTTAAATAAAAGGTGCAATAAGAAATAAACATGTAATAGAAACAAAGAAGAGAGAGAAGGGTGCCATAGGTATGGTGGTGCGATCGATGGGTGGTATAGTGGGTTTGATGTTGATGAATAAGAGACATGAGGATAAGAGTAGGAAACGAGAAGGGAATTGGAATTCAAATGATGGAGTGATGAATTGTGATTCATGATTTTTGGAGAATGAGAATTCAACTAAATTGCAATTACAAGTTGCATATGTGCCAATGAACAAGATAATTGGAATCCCATAAGGAATAAGGAGGGAACGAAGATTCCATTTCCCCTAGGTGAATATGCCATTAATCTTTCATCCTCTCTTCAATAGAGGAAGAAGAGGACCAAAGGAATGATGCACAAAGAAGATGACTGAAGCACAAGCTTCTTAAGATTTTTTATTTTTTAATTTGTACATGTTGTTATCATGTAATTTCTGCATTTTTTTTAGATAATGTTATTGTTAATGTATTTTCTTTTTTATTACTCTAATATAATGCTTTAGAAGTAACATTATTCAATGTTATTTAATGTAATATTTTGTGGGTCTAAGTTACTCTAGCATATTCTAGTTTAAAATTAGTAACTTGTTATCTATTGAATGTAATCTTTTTCTTTTTTTGGTTGAAAATGTAATATTTGTTATTGTTAGAGATTTCACTTTAATTTTTAATTTGTAAAATATAAATTTTATCATTTTTGGCCAAAAAGAATGTAACAATATCATTTTTTTGAATTTCAATTTTTTTCTCAATAAAATTCAAATTTCACATTCACAATAAATGGAAATTAGCAAGTGAACTTTTTCATTAGTGTTTTTTTTTTTAGTTTTTATCATAGAGTCTACATGGCCGGTCCTTATAGAGGTGTCACTTTTTATGGGGATCATATCCTTGTAGTATGTTACAAACACATATATTAGTAACCTACTACAACGAGTTTATTGTAGTGCTCTTGTTATCATATTTTTATAGTAACTTTAGATTGCGACCCTTTAGTAGCAATTCATTATAAGGAACTTGTTCACTTTTAACTTTCTACAAGGACTTCCAATCCATGCAATAAGTTAATTTTTTTAGTAATATTGCTCATTATAATACCAATGTTCCTCATCAAGCTTGAGGCGTTGTAACATTGTTCCTCGATGAAATTGTGGTGTTACGACGATGCTCCTCGTTATAATAACAAAAAACTTAAGGTGTTAAATCATTCAAATTGAGGTCTCCTGGTATTAAAATTAGTGTTATGGCATTTGAATTGGTAAAATTAGTATTACGGCACTATATATGTTATGTTATTATTTAAAAAAAAATTATACTCAATTATGTATGTTATGGCATTATATATATTATGCTATTACATTCTAAAATTTTATTGATGACCCAGTTATATATGTTATAGCATTATCTTTTACCCTATTTTTTTAGCGGCTAATGATTAATGGAGGAATAGTTAATACTTGAGCATACGGGATCTTCTCAGAGTGAATCAAAGCTCATGCCTACCATTTCTTTGAGCAGGTGGTCAACATGAGTGGGAACAAAGGCGTGGTATGATCCTCTCGATGGACTCCTTTAGTCATTTTGACTTCTTAAGTTTTGATTCCTAATTCTTTTTTTAATTTTTCTTTTTTTTTTTTCAGGTTTTGAATGAGAATCTAGTTGTCTAGCACGATTCTAGCCAGATTGAGAAGGAACTTGGGATTGTATACAAAAACTCTTAGCCAAGCAGAGGCAGCTTCAATTGTTGCTGATAATTTAGCTGTATGAGTCCGTTTCTTACGGTGAGCTCGAGCACAGAGGTTTTGAATTCTATCAACACTTTTTTGAAATTATCTTATTTTATAATGATCTATAAATCTCCTCTTCAATAGGAAAAATCAAATAAGTATGTGAAACTGAATTGGGCATTTTTTTCCCAGTGCTTTACACTCGATATCATTGAAAAGGCAGCGATGGATTATCTCACCTTGCTTTGAAAGTTAATGTGAAGGTTATTACCTACTAGGTTCTTTTTTTTGGTGGATATTTGGGTTGCTTTATGCATAGTCCTCTTCATATCAATTGTTTAATGTATAGGTTAGGGAATGAAATGCTACTGCTCATGTAATAACCAGAAAATTTATCTAAAAAATTGTTAAATAAAGGAATAATTATAGTAAAAGAAGATGGTAAAGTGAGGATTTCGTAGAAAGGATGAGGGTAAAGTCGTCGTAGAAAATATTACAGACATAATGGTTGAAGGAAGGAGTAGTTATATAAAATAAAACATATAACATTTTCTCTCTTCTTTCCTAATGTAACTTTTCTGGAAAACCAAAATAGTTCTTGCCGTCCAACCGAGGAAGAATTAGAGGAGGAAGGTTAGTGCAACGTTTTCCTTAGTTTTCTCTTATGAACTTTATGATTGTAATCATTTTAACACAAGTTCTCTTCCCAAAAAAACAAAAGGACTCAACGATTTCATAAGGTTTGATAGAGAAACTTGAAGTTCATAAATGGGTAAGTGTAAACTTAAAAATTTTGGAGTGACAAAGAGTAAAGCAATATGATTAAATAGAAGACTCTTGATGTTACAAAATTATCTTATATGGACTTTTCAAAGAAAACAAGAAAGAAGATGATTCTTGAAGAGATCTATTGTCACAAGTAAGTTTCTTTTAATGATTTGATTCTCATGTAATAAGTGATAGTTTTGAAAGATAATGGTTTAGAAAGGATATCCTTGGTGTTATGAAAGGATGAAGAAAGTGGAAAATGAGTTTTGATAGGGTGAAAGCCGATTTCTACAATTTGGGTAGATGTTCGTCGAAGAAAACAAACCAATGTGTTGCTCTTGTGGAATTGTCATGAATGTTCCAAAGAGAGTTATCATGATGGTAAGGACCACTCCGGCACAACTTTGTTTTAATTATGTTTGCAGAACTATCTAGATGATACTTCTTGATGCCATCTTGATAATGTATTTTTCAACTCCAACATTATTCTTATCAAACCAAAACATGATTTAATCCAAACTAATTTAGAATTTAACCTAAATTACTAAATAAACACTTATAAAACCATCTAATAGTAAGTTAGAGTTTAAAAGGAATTGAATTAAGATCACTTGAGTTTGACTTTAACATGAGAAAAGAGACCTAAAATTCAGTGAAACACATTCTTGTCTCCGGTTCTAGAGTCGATACAAGGTGTTTAGAGAATCAAGAGTTGTAAAAGATTGCTAGTTTAGGTACAAGGTTACATGCTTGTTGCATATGTTTGTTACTTTACTAAGAAAATGTATATAATTATATTTTGTTTTACACGTTTAATGTGTTGAGTGTGCTTATCTGGGCCTAAGGGATCGGAAGTACCAGTGTTCTTAAGGTGGCACCCAGGGATTGGTAAGTGGTGTTCTCTTGAGTGGAGTTGCTCAATAAGTCGATCCAGTTAGGTTTTAGGTGATTAATGGCTCTAAGGTGTTGGAGAGTATCCAACACTAAATATTTATATGGTATATAATAGTTGTGTGATTCGAAGTCATGAGTTATCCTAAGCTTTGAGGTGCTAAATCCATAATGCTTGTCAGACTTAAACCAAAGATAATAATTGGTTGTATGATACTTGATTGCATTCGTATGTGAAATGAATTATGCCTATGTGATTACGTAACTATCGTATTAGGCAAATTTTGCTTGTCCTTCAAGGACCTTGTTTTTAGATGCAAGTGATGTAGGAGGTTAGGATTATTATGATCACCTAGGGTACAACTTAGTGTGCGATGTGGAGGATGATGATTATATCTACTATGAGGAGTAATAGGAGGGTCATTAGATATATAATGCATAGTGTATGTTATGGTTATACTAGAGATGTAAACTCCTTATCTTGACTACATTTTATGTACTATTGGTGTTTGTAATAGGAGTGAGTGAGACTCCATTAATGGTTCTTATATTATGTGGATTATAAGAGCATGACAAGCTCCATAGATAATACTATGGTTGTTAATGTTGTAAGGCGAGACTTATAAAACCACCTATATTGTGACTTGAAAATTTACATAATGTTAGTATGGTTTATGAATTATTCATTAATTGTACTTGAAGATATTAGCAAGTTCTGAGTCTTTACGTATCAGTACCTTGATATCGACACGTGCTGAGTTGTGGCCACCAGGTTTCGAGGCATTACAACTTAAGTGGTATTAGAGCCCACATTGGTTAATCCTTAGACAACTAAGTTGATGATCTTTTGGATAGCGAGTTGTGAAGAGAGTAGATAGAAATGGGACTGTGTTGAAACCTATTACGTGTTTAGAAGTTTGCCCACATTGATTGATCCTTTGATAACAGGGCTAATGATCTTTTGGACGGTAATTTAAGAAGATAATAGGTAGAAATGGGACTATGTTGAAACTCATCATATCTTTAGAAGTCTCCTATAAGTTAACCATTGTCAAAAGTATTCTTCATTTTCACTTATTTCTTCTTTAAGTTAACAATTGTTAACTTTATATCATTTCCCTTTGTTCAATATGGCAAGAAGATCAATTAGATGTTCATTACGAGACTCTAGGAATGTGAATCCTAAGGAGGAGGAGAACATCACCTAAAGTCAGCCTTAACATTTACTTGATGTTACCCAACTTATGGAGGCAGTAGATGGTTTGGTTGGAGTACACACCACCAAATTCAAGTTTACGTCTAGACCCTATAGAATTACACTGATGCTTGGAGACATGAGAAGTAAGTGCAAGTTGAGAGAGAGACTATTCATGTCAGGGACATACAGGGAAGTGTGATTACTATGAACAAATTTTTGAGATTGATTAGAGAGTTTCATCTAAGGCCTCATGATTATCTAGTTGTAGAGGCATGAATTGAGGATTTGGAAAGGGCATTTGTAACCTTTGAGGTGCTTAAGGATTGGATGGTAGATTTTGCATTGTATTTGCTGAGGGGTGATGTTGCAGATTGGTGGACGACCGAGTGGAGATTGATTAGTGAACTGATTACATGGGAGGTATTCAAGCAGGCTTTCTATAAGATGTACTTTCCCAACAATGTTTAAGAACAGATGGTGGTTGCTTATTTCCATTATCAATAAGGAAACCAAAGTATGGAGGAGTGTGAAGCAAAATTGAATAAGTTGACTAGGTTTATGCCAAAGGCCTTAAGAGCTAATGACATGGTAAGAGATTAGAGGTTTCTATTTAGGTTAGAGCTAAATCTATAGCATGAAGTGGGATCTTTCTAGCTAATTGGGTATGTTGAAGTAGTTGATAAGGCAAAGCACCTAGAGTAGAGTCACAAGAGGACGAATGAAATGCTAGCCAGGATGGCTAGGGCACTTAGGAAGAGATTAGCATTGAATGGTGGATTAACAGATAAAGGAAAAAGGCTAATGATGTCATCAACCAAGCCTATGGTTGACCTAGCACCAATACAAATGAAGGTACCTATGCCAACCATCTAAAGGATTGCAAGTGGCTAGAGGGAGCTTGTGTTGCACGTGGGAAGATAGGTCATAGCAATAAGAATTACAAAAACAAGTTTATTCTACTAGTGTTTTGCTACAAGTGTAAATAGAAAGGCTATAAGATGGTAGATTATAAGGAAGTTAGTGATTAGGTAGTTCCAGTAACACAGGCTAATAACCCTTAAAGTGTAACTCAGGGTAATAGATAGATTGTAGGAGGACTACGTTAGAGATCTATAGGTCATGTCTATGCATTACACCACTAAGATCTACCTAACGTCAATACTACAGTAAGTATGCTTCCTATATACTCTATTAGTACATACGCTCTTCGTATCGATGCAACACATTCTTACATGTTTCAGTCTTTTATGCATGTTTATGGTTTGTGTGTTGAAATGTTGGAGTTAAGCCTCGTTATAAGTACTCCAGTGGGTAGTAGAGCTATATTAAGTAAGATATGTAAAGACATGGAAGTAGAAGTAGAAGGAAGAATGCTACCAGCTGACGTATTGGTGATGGAGATGAATGATTTTAATGTAATCTTAGGTGTAAACTGGTTGGTGAGACACCATGTAATGATTGATTGCAAGAATTTGTTGGTGCACTTTAACCTACCAGGAGAGCCACCATTTAGATATAAAATTGAAGTGCAAAGACCATTAAGTTTGCCAACTTACAAGTTATAGGAGAAGGGTACTATAGTAACTATGAGTACAAAGAATAGTCAAGTTAGTTTGAATTAGGTATTAATAGTTAGAGAGTACCTTAATGTATTATCAAAGGATCTGCTAAGATTACCACCAGATAGAATCATTGAATTCAGAATTGATCTAATGTTAGACTCCTTGCCTATTTTTAGAGTAGCATATAGGATGGCACTAAATGAACTAATGGAGTTGAAAACTAGCTACATGATTTCTTGGACAAGGGATTCATAAGACCAAGTGTATCACCATGGGGAACCCTAGTGTTATTTGTTAAGAAGAAGGATGGAAGCATGAGAATGTATATAGGTAACAAGGAGTTGAACAAGATCACCATAAAGAATAAATACCCCCTCCCAAGAATTGATGACCTATTTGATTAGTTAAAGGGTGCCCAAGTGTTTTCCAAGATAGATTTTAGGTCTGGATACCACCAATTGAAGATAAAAGATGAGGATATACTGAAGACAGCGTTTAGGGCATGCTATGGACACTATGAGTTCAAGGTAATGCCGTTTAGGCTTACTAATGCCCCAGCAGCCTTTATGGACTTACTGAATAGAGTTTTCAAGGACTTCTTAGAAAAATTTGTGGCAATCTTCATAGATGACATCTTGATATACTCTAAGAGCTAAGAAGAGCATGAAGATCACCTTAGGTTGGTTTTAAGTAGATTGAAGGAAGAGAAGTTATATGCTAAATTAATGAAATGCAAGTTTTAGCTAGAGAAAGTAGCATTTCTAGGTCATATGATCAAGAAGCATAAGGTTTTAGTAGACCTATATAAGATGAATGCTATAGTAGATTGACCAATACTGAAGATTGCTATAGAGATTAGAAGCTTCCTAGGGTTAGCTAGTTATTACAGGAGGCTTGTGGAAGGATTTTCTAAGTTAGCTACTCTACTTATGAGATTGAAACAAAGGAAGGTAAAGTTTAAATTAGATGATAGGTATGAACAAAGCTTTAAGAATTTAAAGGAGAAGTTGGTGACTACCCCAATACTGACATTGCTTAGTAGTGGAGAGGAGTTTACTATTTATAGTGATGCATCATTACAAAGGTTAGGTTATGTATTGATGTAGAACTATAAAGTAATAGCTTATTTGTCCAAGCAGTTGAAACCATATGAAAGAAATTATCTACTGCATGACTTAGAATTAATAACCATGGTGTCAGCCTTGAAGCTATGGAGGCATTATCTCTATCGAGAGAAATGCAAGATCTATACTGATCACAAAAGCCTCAAGTATATTTTCTCCCAAAATGAACTCAATATGAGATAGAGGTAGTGGTTGGAACTAATTAAAGACTATGATGTAGAGATACTTTATCACTTAGGTAAGGCAAATGTGATGACAGACACACTTAGTAGAAGAAGATAGGGTAACTTGGCTACTATAATGACCACCTGGAAACATTTGATAAAGGATATGTATAGGTTGGATTTGAAAATAATGACATAGGGTTTAGGAGTTCACCTGATTAATCTAAAACTGTAGCCAGCATTGATTAACATGATTAAAGTTGCATAAGTTGATGATGTCGGAATTCAAGAGATAAGGTAAAGGATGGATCTAGGAAAGACACTAGAGTTCAACTTAGATATTGATGGTATATTGAGGTATGGGAATCGATTACGTGTACTGAGTCAATCAGAGTTGAAGAATAAGGTACTAAAAGATGCTCACTACTTTGGTTCCTCTATATACCTAGGTCATATAAAGATGTATAAGGATCTCAAGAGACACTATTGGTGGAGTGTTATGAAGAGGGAAATAGCAAAACATATGGCCCAGCATTAGACTTATCAATTAATTCAGATTGAGCACTAAAGACTTGTGGGGTAATTATAGTTATTACTAGTAATAAAGTAGAAATGGGAACATATAGCTATAGACATCATCACAACACTTCCAAAGACAATGGCAAAATACGATGCTCTATGGGTGTTTTTTGATAGGTTAACAAAGTCTACTCACTTTATACCGATCAAGACTGGGTATACACTTAAGAAGTTAGCCAAGTTGTACATACATGAGATTGTGTGACTTCATAAAGTACCTATATCCATAGTTCTAAACCAAGACGTGAGATTCGTTGATAAGTTCGGGAGAAGTCTACATAAAGGCTTAGGAGCTAAACTACACTTCAATACAACCTTCCACCCATAAACTAATGGGCAATCATAAAGAATTAATTAGATATTAGAGGATTTATTAAGGGCTTGTGCTTTGGATTTTGGTGGGAATTAGGATAACCATCTACCACTTGTTGAGTTTATCTATAACAACAGCTATTAGGCTACCATTTAGATGGCACCTTATGAAGTGCTACATGGTTATAAATGCAAGCCACCTATATATTTGGATAAAGTAGGCAAAAGAAAAGTTTCGGGTCTCGAGTTGGTTTAAGATACGGTTGATAAAGTTAAACTGATAAGACAGGGGATGTAGTCAGCTTAAAGCCATCAAAAGTCAAAAGGCTTATGCTAACAAGAGATGCCAACCATTGGAATTTCAAGTTAGAGACTTTGTGTTTCTATGAGTATCGCTTAGCAAAGGAATAGTAAGGTATAGACTTAAAGGTAAACTTAGTCTAAGATATACGAGGCCTTTGAGATTTTAGAAAGAATTGGCAATGTAGCTCATAGATTGGCTCTACCGCCTAGTATGGTAGGTGTACATGATGTCTTCCACATGTCCATGTTAAGAAAGCATATTAAGTACTCAAATCAAGAGTTAGCCGTAGAGCTATTGGACATAAGACTGAACTTGATAACAATAGAACGACCTGTATGGATTGTGGACACAAATATGCAGAAGTTAAGGAGATGAGAGATTAGGTATGTAAAGATACAATAGAATAACCAACCAAAAAAGGAAAGCTACTCAGGAGTTAGAGAAAGATGTAAGAAAGAAGTATCCCAAGCTCTTTGAAAATATAAGTACCTTTTGAGGACAAAAGTTCTTTTAAGATGGGCAAAATGTAATAACCGGAAAATTTAATTAGAAAATGAAGATTATTAAATAAAGGAATAATGATAATAAAAGAAGATGGTAAAGTAGGGATTTCAGAGAAAGTATGAGGGCAAACTTATCATTGAGAAGATTACAGACATAATGGTTAAAGGAAGGGGTACTTATATAAATGAAATATGTATCTTTTTCTCTCTCTTCTACCTTAATGTAACCTTTCTGGAAAACTAAAATAGTTCCATCCCTTCAACCATAGGAAGAATCAAAGAAGGAAGGTTAGTGCAACATTTTCCTAAGTTTTCCCTTAAGAACTTTATAATTGTAATCGTTTTAACATAAGTTCTTTACCCAAGAAAATAGAAGAACTTGACGATTTCATGGGGTTTGATAAAGAAACTTGAAGTTCTTAAACAGGCAAGTGTAAACTTGAAAATTTTGGAGTGACAAAGAGTAAAGCAATATGATTAAACAAAAGATTGTTAACATTAAAAAATTATCTTATATGGATTTTTCAAAGAAAATAAGAAAGAAGATGATTCTTGAAGAGATTCATTGTCACGAGTAAGTTTCTTTTAATGATTTGATTCTTATGTAATAAGTGATAGTTTTGAAAGATAATGGTTTAGAAAGGATTTTCTTGTTGTTCTGGAAGAATTAAAAGAGTGGAAATTGAGTTTTGAGAGGTTGGAACCTGATTTCTACAATTTGGGTGGATGTTCATCTAAGAAAACAAATATCATTGTGTTGCTGTTTTGGAACCATCATGAAGGTTCCAAGGTGAGCTATCATTATGGCAAGGGCTACTCTTGTGCAACTTTGTTTTGATTTTGTTTACAGAATTGTTTTGATGGTACTTCCTGATGCTGTCTTAACGATAGATGACCAGAATCACCTAACAAATGTATTTTTCAACACTAAACTTATTCTCATCAACCTAAACATGATTTAACCCAAACTAATTTAGAATTTTATCCCAAATTACTAAATAAACCCTTATAAAACCACCTTATAGTAAGTTAGATATTGAAAGAAACTGAATTAAGATAACTTAAGTTTGACTTTAACATAAGAAAAGAGACCTAAAGTTCGATGAAACATATTCTTGTCTTAGGTTTTAGAGTCGATACAAGTTGTTTAGAGAATCAAGTGTTGTATGAGATTGTTGATTTAGGTATGAGGTTACATGCATGTTGCATGTGCTTGTTAGTTTAACTAGTAAATGGATATAATTATATTTGGTCTTAAATGTTTAATGTATTGAGTGTACTTAGTTGGGCCTAAGGGTTCGAGAGTACTAATGATCTTAAGGTGGCACTTAGGGATTAGTAAGTGATCTTGTCTTGAGTAGAGTTGCTTATCAAGTTGATCTGATTAGATTTTAGATTGATTAATGGCTTTAGGGTGTTAGAGAGTATCTAAAATCAAATATTTATATGGTATGTAATAGTTATGTGATTCGAGGTCATGAGTTACCTCAAGTTTTGAGATGCTAAATCTATGATGCTTGTCAAACTTAAACCAAAGATAATAACTGGTAGTATGATACATGATTGCATTTGTATGTGAAATGGATTATGTATGCATGATTGTGTAACTCTCATACTAGACAAATTTTGCTTACCTTTTAGGGACCTTTGTTTTCAGATGCAAGTGATGCAGGAGACCAAGACTATTATGATAACCTAGGGTATGACTTGCTGTGCAACGTAGAGGATGATGATTATACCTATTATAAGGAATAGTAAGAGGGTTGTTAGATATATAGTGCGAGGTACATGTTATGGTTGTACTGGAGATGTAGACTCCTTATCTTAACTACAGTTTATGTAATATTAGTGTTTTGTAATAGGAGCGAGTGAGACTCCATTAATGGTTATTATATTGGGTAGATTATAGGAGCATGACAAACTTCATATATAATAGAGTGGTTATTAATGTTGTAAGGCAAGACTTATAAAACTGCCTATGTTGTGACTTGGAGATTTATATAATGTTAATGTGGTTTGTGGATTGTTCATTAATTGAACTTAAAGATATTAGGAGATTCTAAGCCTTTGCATATACCTCGAGATTGATACTTGGCAGGCTATAGTCACTTGGGTTCCGAGGTATTGCAACTTACTATAAGGATTTAAGACAAATTGGTCTTGTCCTCAAAGTGCTTACCATTTTTTTTGGCATTGATGTGACTCATCTAACCCTTAGTGAAGATTTGAGAATGTAGATTGTAGTTGTATATCAATTTATTTCTTATGCCTATTACACATAAGGTTCTTCAGCATAATTTCTTAAGTATACATTTTTAATTTTTCATTTTTTCACTTGTCTGCTGTCTAATAAATAATCTATTATATATTCATTTTAAGATTTAAATTGGTAATACAAGTAGTTGTTTCAATGGATTAGGTTAAATTCACAAAGCTAAAATAAAAATAAGGCTAATAGATGGACAAAAGCTAGTAGATATTTACAATACCTTTTTGTGGTGAACAATCCAAAAGTTGCCAAGTGTAAGAATTTGAGTTGAAAGCGAAGATAGATAAGTATGAATTCCTACAATCTTATACTATCAAGCTGAAAAGTGAAATATTATCATTTAAGTAGGGTGAATCTTTGTCTAATGGATGGAATAAATACAACTCCTCAATGAGAAGATGTTCATAGCATATGTAACCTTTATTGAGAGAAATGTAAGCATTTTATGATGAATTCAGAGCCTATAGCAAATGATGGTGGACTTGGTTATTGTAGTATCATTAATCAGAAAAGATGTAGAGTTGGCACATTTTTTCATCAAAGAGAGAGCATCTAACTCATCTAATTGGCAAAACTAAAAATGAGGCACAAGAGGGGTTTGTAGGGCTTATGAAGAGAATGAAATTTCTCAATTGAAGAACACAAATAACAACTCTTTCTACTCAAGTGAATTAGTTGAGCAAGTTGATCAATTGTGCCCTAAATCCACATCTCCACCATCTAATATTTTGCAATATTTATAGTGTACCATAGAAGTAGTGCCATTATGCCAATTTTTCTTAGCAAGATAATGTTGTAAGATCTCTTGCACATTTGGTAAACGTAATTAATGGAAGAAAGAGTTTAGAAGAGATGATGATAGGTTTAATGTAGAAGTAGCATGTACAAATGGAAAACTAGCAAATAACCATCTATAGTATGGAAACTTAGCACAAATAATCAAAATACTAATTGTTGCACAACAAACTATCAAGGTTAGTAATATCAAGCTAATTAAGATTGTAAGTAATAAAAATGGAAATTGAAAATCTATTTACTATATCAAACAACACGAAGCTTGATTCTTCAGTAGTCAATGAGGAGTATATAGAAGATGAGAAACCTGCTTAAGAGATCGCATTCGAGATACTTGCCATTATGATGCAAAAGGGTTTTGAGAGATTGGAAAAGAAGATCGATAGTGTTATGAATGGACATACATAGTGAGCTTATAAAGGAAGTGACATTAACATTAGGTCTAGATGCTAGGGTTTTAGTTAGTGTTGTCATGAATGTACTACATGAATCTTCAACTATAAGCAACCTCAGAGAAGTGACATATGAATAGCACTTCAAGAAAGAACTTGAGTGAAGTAACTGAGAGGAGAAACAAGTAGTCTTAGTAGCTCAAACACACTTATGATAGGTGAGGGAGTTGTTGAGCATCAACCTTATTGTTCATAATTAAGTATTGATTTATTTATCCTTTGAGCTATATTTGATTTTTGATAGTAAAGATCTTATAGCCTTGTGTTTTTTCTCTAACCTCAAGAGCTTCTGAAGTTACTATATGGGGAGGCATGGTTGAGTATTCGTATATCCATAGGCCATATGACATCCATAAAATAATGTTGATGATCAATAGATGATATTAAACTTATTTATTCAAGATTATGTTGATGAACTTGCAATAACCTAAAGCTGATAACCTATCTTATAAAGTCTAAGAGCTTACTTGAGAAAGGTTAATAAAATATGGACAAGTTTAACTATTTGTTCCGTACCTACTTGTCTAAATCTTCCCAAGTCATCTCGATTATGGATTGGATTCTTAGGCCATGTCAAATAACTTAAAAAGTCAACCTAAGTCTACAATGGGCATAGCCCAACATTTTATTATGACAAATTGGGTTGCTACTTGGTGCATATACACTATAAGGTGACTACATTACTACTAAGTGCCTTCATATAGTTAAAGGCCTTATTTTGTAGTTAATCATGACATACAACTAAGGACTAGAGCAACAAATCATACTTTCATATTTATAATTTAGAATGTGAGCTTGTGGTACTATCTAATTACATGTATTGCTCTTAGCCTCATTGGATTAATATTACTGCTTAAGCAATGTTTTTCATAAAGACCTATTCTCATAGGAAAAGATATTAATATAAAATCATAATCATACACTTAACCATTCTTTGAGAAGAAAATCCTCATTTTTATTTTTGTTGCATACAATGATAAGACGAATAAGTCAAGAATGTAATTTAATTACATGCTTTATTTATATCTATAATATTAACCTAATAATGCTTTTGTAACCATTTTTGGTGTCTTATGTAAACAATATATATATATATATATCCATATCCTTAATATCCATTGATTGCCAAGTAACTAAGGCCGTTTATTGACTAAACAATAAATGCTCATAAGGATATTGTTGTAATTTTATTAAGTTTGCCACCTCCCTATCTCTCTTACATTTTCATACCCCTAGAGTAATGTACACACTCTTTTCTACTCTCCATTCTCTTCCATCACTCTTTCTCTCTTTAATGTTCTCTATGTTTTCCCTTTCCCATCTTCCACAAACCACATATTATTTCCCTGTTTGCAAATGTGATCAACAAGAAGGAGAAAGTTATGTGTGTAATGAAAAATCTCAACCATAGTATGTTGATTATTTATAAATATATACAGTTTGTTTAAAATATTATCAAAAAGTTTCTCTATTCTTTATATCTAATTTTGGTTTCCAATCCATCATTTTATATATAGGTTCTCATATGGATGTGATGATGAAAATCATTCAAAAATCATATTATTTAGTCATTGTATTTGTTCTATGCATTAGATAAGGACTCATCATCATACTGCTTAAATAATAATATTTCAATTTTCAACTTAGCAATATAGGATTATTTCTAGCCTTTTGGGTATGTGTGATTTATTCAAAATATTCATTGAAATGTTCCTCCATATTATACAAATAATTTTTGTTTTTAATCTACTATTTTATAGTTAGGGTTTTATTTGGATGTGATGATGAAAATCATTTAAAAATCTTCTTATTTGGTCATTGTATTTGTTCCATACATTTGATAAGGACTCAGCCTCATACAGCTTAAATGATAATATTTCATTTTTCAACTTGACAATACAAGATTATGGGAAGACCTATGCTTGTCCATGTTTATTTTCAACTCAAATTCTTACTCTTGGTGACCTTTGGATTGATTTGCCACATAATGGTACTGTAGAATTAAAGAGAGAGAGAGAGAGAAAGAGAAAGAGAGAGAGAGAGAGTAGAAGTTTGAAATATATTTAAAAAATCCATCTAAAGGATATGCTATTCACTAGCTATCTCCTATCTACTAGCCTTGTTTTTAAAGTTATTGATATAGTTATGGCTCCAATTTCACAAAACTCCTTTTGTTTCCTAAATAATTTTTTTCTAAGGTTTTCTATTATTTCTTTCTAATTTTTCCAAAAGCGACTTTTTTTTTTAAATCACAATCATAAAATCCAAACGAATCAAACCATTAACTTTATTTGTAACAACTTCTCCATAATAGTTCAAACTTATAATGAATCAAACACTCATTCATTTATTCCTTATTATGATTGGCTTCTATATTTTCATAACTCCTATTATCAAATGATAAACTCTTTTAGACAACTTCTACCTCAAAGTCTAAATCAATTTCTTCTTCCTTCAAAATCTTTAATTTATCACATCAAAATTTAATGAACTGAGGATTCATGAACCCTTAAGTTGAACTTACTTTTTAAGTCATATATTAACTACTACTTATCACTTATAATTTCTTATATCTACTCACAAGATTCCATCTTTCCGGCATAATTTACATACGAAATCATATATAACAATTTCGATAATTGAAGATCTTAAGATAACGAATCGAAATGATTACCTTAGACTTATTACTCGCGCCAACAATCTTTCCTGTATGCCAACTCAAAAAACCTTCACCAATCATTTTATTTCGATTTTCTTGCAATAAATCATACATTAACGCTTTAAATCTTAATAATAATTAATCAATAAATTGGTTTTGATCATTATCTTGACTAATATTTAAAAGCATATAGCCCTCATACAAATTTTGCCACCTCATACATGTAATTTGTCATTAATTAATTTGAATCCAAATAAAAATATGCAATTTTAGAATTTCATAAAACAAACTTATTATAGGGTACTATCTTACCAAATCATAAAAACTCCTTAGATCTTTGATATTTTGCGTTCAACTATCTTGATTCTACATGAGACTCCTATTTTATCACTAAATCACAAACAACAAGAAATTTGAATAATCGAAAGATAAAAGCTCTTTTACTTAGCTTGAGGCTCATGAAACCATTGGAGAAGCGGCAAGGGGGTACATTTCTTTTTATTTTTGTTACTAGGGATTTTATTACGATCCATGATGTAACGTGAACAACTGGTTAATAAAGACTTGTTAAGAAAGTAAAATAAATCTGGAAAAAAAGAAAACAGGAAACAAAACAAAGTAAAGTAAATTTTCCTGAAGGAGAGAAAAGATTTTGTTAAACTATTACCCTATGAAAACACGCAAATTTGACACCAAAAAAGCAATCAAATGGCAAAGTGGTTTGCACAAGGCTGTAGTTAACTCCAATCATTACACACACACTATACGTCTTTTAACTTATTATATGCGAAATGCTATGGACCGTCAAAGTTGGCCTATCTGCAAGACTTAAATTTAAGTCTACTCTTCTAATTTCACACCCCTTTTTCATTTTCAACATCGGCTTCTAAGTATTTTCGCTTTTGACAATTTCTACTTCTACTTTTAAATGACTTTACTTTTGATCCTTCCGACCATTTATGCTTCTGATTGATTTTACTTCTAATTGATTCTGCTTTTGATCATTGAAGCTACGATTGTTGCCATTGGTTCTGATTATGATTGCTAAGTTTATAAGGACCATCATTTTAGCTTAATAGTATAAATATTATTTTTCCAATAACATAGATTAGGTTTAAACCCTCTCTTCCTTTAACACATACTACAATTGACGAAAAAAAAAAGAAAAGAAAAGAAAAGACAAACACACACATCATAAATTATAAATTGGATAATTGCTTCATCCACATCAATCCATGATAATTTTTGTGTAGAAGTCGCACCACATCACCAATTCCTATAATTAAAGAAAAATTCGATAATCTAATTTCTAATCAAAACATTAGTTGGGGACAATAACTATTTCTCCCTCTTTAATTTCTTTAAACATTTTCATACTCTTTTCATCACAGTTATCCCTTAACGAGATAATTAACCAATTATCTTTTAAAAATATAATAACAAACCTTGGCACACTAAGAGTATATTTGTTAACTTTTAAGGGTACAATAGAGTTACTATATTTTCACTATTAGTATAATTATCATTAGTATTATTTTCCCACTTTTATGTACCCCTTTGTTCGACACGGAACGAGCGAAAAGAGGAAATTAAAATATGCAAATGGAAGGTGGCGGCATATTCTTCCCAGAACGACACCTTGTGTCATAACTGTAACAGTTCATCAAGTAAAGCATTATATATTTCCCCTTGGTGCCATAATAAACTAACTCAATCAACCACCAAATCCCTTCTCTTATTTTTAACAAATTTTCTCTCATCACTAGGACAATCCCCCCATTTGGTAACGTATTCAAATCAATCTCTTTCTCTCTCACTCAAAAGAAGGATTAAATTTGTTAATTCACGCAACCTGAAAAAGGTACATGCAAATTCAAATGAAATTGAGCGTGAAAATGCACGAATTTGTATCATAATCGATGGATTATTTATTTATTTTTATAATGGGTATCTTTGGTTTGACGCTTTCGTGATGAAAGTTTGAAACTTTGAGACAAAATTTATATTGATTTCTGCCAGGTTTTCAATAATGGCCGCTTATGCGGCGTGCAAGCGGTTAGGGCAATTCGGATGCAATTCGAACGTTGGTTTTATCAGATTTGGTGCATTAGATTATTATTGTCCTTCCGCAGAATTAAAGGTTCGGTTTTCGACTTCCTCGGGACCGATTTTGAGGTATTGGCATTTAGATCGTAGGCAGATATCGGATCTCGTGAAATCTAATGGGAAACGGTTGTTTCTCGTTGACACGTTGGCATTGGTAATTACCGCATTGGCTCGTGTTTTTTTTTTTTTGTTTTATTATTGGCTTGCGTAGCTTTGATCAAATAGTCATGGAGGATTACTAATCTATTTGAAAGACGTGTTTCCAAGCATTATTGGTTATTTTGTGATCATCTAATTGTTTGATCATTATTATTTTGCTGCTTTTTTGGGGGTATAATGTCTTTTTCTTTCTTTCTTTCTTTATTTATTTATTTTTTGTTTTTCTTTTTTGACAACAAATGTAAAGTTAATTGGAAGCTGTTTTGTGTATAGGTAAGAGGTCTGGAGGCACAAGGTGTGCCTTCGAAACAAGCCGAGGCCATCACGGCTGCAATTACTAATGTTCTGAATGATACATTGGAAAATCTGTCTCATTCCTTTGTTGGAAAGGCAGAGATGGAGAAAGTGAGTTCCTTTAATCCGTGCTTTCCGTAGATTACATGTCGGAAAGAGGTGGTCCTACAGGTGGTCCTACATATAGGTTGGATATAGGAATCAATTGCACAGACTTAACATTTTGAGCATTTTTGCTGATGTTTAATGGCTTTTCTATAGGTTGAAATGGTTCAAGAAGCCAAGTTGAGCAAATTCAAGTCAGAGATTCAAAGTTCACAGGTACTTAGCTTGTTCCATATAACCACTGCATGAGAGGGTTTAATTCTTGTGGAATTGAACATGATAATTATAATTGGTAGTATATGAGGGTATATATGTTTGTTTGATGCCGGATTCTCTCTCTGGATGGGAGATGTGTAAAATTTTCATTTCGAAAAAATGGCTGGCCTAATGTAAAGGCGCCTGCATCTTCAATTTAGAAATTATAATTCCATCGATCCCTCTGGCCATGAGGTAGTTGCATTTCCAGTAAGGATGAAGGTTTTGAGTTGTTGGCATTGTTCAAAAAAATAATTTTGCTATTGTGTATTTATCCTTGGGGAGCTTTCTATTTAGTTGCTATTACTATCTGTTTCTTTCTGGGTTTGTCCTAGCCATTCCTGATCGCAGTTGCCCACATTTTATTACTTTACAAAATTCCTTCATATCCTTCTTTTCACACTTCTCTTTGATGCTAAGAATGACCCCAGAAATTTTATATAGATTCAGAATTTTTAGATGTGGTATAGTTACTTATCGAAGTCATTATGTAAAAAGTTTGTCTACATACTTGTTAAAAGCAAAAAAGAACTCATATTTAAGATCCCATATGGATGAGCCCATCAATACAATGATATCAAAATCGGACACATTTCTGAAAAGCTGTGCAAGGAAATTTGGCTGCCCATAAGAAACCCAATTGCTATGATCTGGATTGGAGGAACCTGGAATAGGTTATTTGGGGATATCTACAACCATTATTATTGAAATGCAAGGAGGGCACCTTTTTTTCTTTCTCCCCTTGAAGTTTTGGGACTCAACAGGAATTTGTGGATATATTAAACGGGAGGAAAAGTAGTTTGGTGTATCTAGAGGACCTGTGCCCCATTATATGAGACTGCAGTACGCTGCATCTCAACAGAAGCCTCAGCCATTGCTGTCTAATTAGTTATGAGATCATTCCACTAAGGAAATAAAAAAATTCTAAATAGGATGAACTCCAACCTGATTTGTTTGTAGGCTTTTGTCTTTTCCTGTCATTCAACATTCAGTACTCAAGCACTGTCCACTATTGCCTGAATATATTGGGTAGGCATTGGAGTGGATACTTGTTTCCAACTAGTGTTAGAATTTGTGATTAGTGACTCTACTTGGTCTGATCATGATCATGGACGAGGCTGGATGTTGCTGGTAAATTAGCAGCTGAATCAGTTCAAGATATGGATATCAATTGTGTATTTTTGAAAACAAAAGAAAGCTTTGATCTTAGATTTTGGCATGCAGGTGTCCATTGGCATGCTACAACCGTAAGAGTGTTCAATTGGGATCAGTAACAATGGTGGAGGGTAATCTGTAAGCACTGGATATGGCAGAAATAGTAATTACAGTTTGCCGCTATAGGTTACATGAAATACGTCCATTCTTTTAAAAGACATACTTTTTTAGTTAACTAATGTGCTTCGAGAAGGATATTAAGGCTCAGGAATTCATATATCTATAATGTTTGTGCATAGAAAAGGAGGCCAAACTACCAACTTGGTACACCATATTTATGGGAACACTAATTTGATTATGAATCTTTGGCTTTGTCCTATTAGTTCCCTGAGCTCTGTAACTGCACTAAATAAGTTACTTTGGTTGCCAAAATGCATGCATTTTGGTATAAATTTGGATGACCATAATAGCTTTATTTATTCTTTGACCATTCTTTGTGTTCCTAAGAAAGTAGCATATCTGTCAGAATATAGCTCAAATAAAATTACTGTGGCCATCCAAATATTTTGTCGCTTGATGGACTCATATTAAGCATTCACAATGTTAGTGACCTAACTGGTAAAAGGAATCAAAAAGTTCTCCTCTGAAAGGATGGACACAAATTTAGCCTAAAATAGCTGAGAAGATTTCAGGCCTCATTTTTTGTTGGCAAACAAATGGATTTTTCATTTAAGATAAAGAATTTCAATTTAGAATGCTATGATTTAGTATTCACAGCATAGAATTCATAGCATTGTGCTTATTATTTTCAAAGAAAACTACATAATTTATCTTCTCAAAATCTCTTGTGGGAGCATGAACTTTCCCTTGACTTGGAATAATAATATTCGAGTTCGTTAAGAGAGAATCCAATGATCTCTTAATTGCAGCTCATTTGGAGAAAACCCTGCGATCTCTAACTAAGAGCTTAATAAAAGAGAGAACCCATTGATCTCTTCAAAAACTAATTTTGAGACTCCTATCGAAAATGGTATACAAGCAGTTAAGTAACTGTTAGTCCCAACTTCCCCCTATTTTTGTGAGACTTGCACTTCACAATGATAATTGCACTTATACAATACATTATTACCTGTTACAACTGTGCATTAAGCCCCTGTGCATTTGGCAACACCTAGACAAACATGCAGAAACACACATTGCACCTACATGTCCACACAAACACTACAGACATGCTGGAATGGAATCTCTTTATAATGATAATGTGAGCTTGAGCTTGTTACATGTGTAACAGAATAGTGCATATTTATTTGTTTCCATAGTTGGCTGCATTAACCATCTTCCTCAAATCTCGTGTAGGGGCACCATTTTTCTCTTTTGCAACATGAGACAGAGAAATTGCGAGGCGATATAGAGAAAATGCATAGCGAGCTGAGGTAAGCTTTTTTATTATTTCCTTCTCCCCTCCCCGCCCCCTTCACCCTACCCTCCCCCAACACCCACACACCCCATTCCACCCCAAAGAAGCATTTTAACCCTTCTTGCCTTATAATGATCTTCCTTACTCCTTTGGAGACATGAAATTGATAAAGTGACTGCTGGGCAGCGGTTGGATTTAAATCTTGAAAGAGGGTAAGAAGTACAAGGATTTCTTGTTTAGCAAGCATGTTATATATCCAATTTTTTTTTTTTTCTTCTTTTTAATTCTTATTGTAAATATAAGTCCTATCGACCAAATATTCACTCGCTTGGTGTTAACTGCAGGCGGATAAGGGAAGATTTAGCAAATCAGAGCGCCGAAACTACAAATCTTAATAACAAAGTTGATCGGGTTAGTCATCTGACTGGGACTGCTATAGTCCAGTTCCATTGAATACATAGTATAGACCCTTGTTCTAACACTAACTTTGCCCTCAGGAAATTCATGCCTTGAAGGCACAGCTAGAGGCCGCAAAATATGATGTGATAAAATATTGCATTGGTTCGCTCGTCTCCATTTCCGCCGTTGGTCTTGCTGTTGTTCGCATTCTTATGTAGATGTCCTGGCAATCAGATTAAGGCAATACTAATCTCTTTGATCCCATCACTGACTGCACAAGATTACAGGGAATCATTGATTTGTTTTCATTCCTTCATGCCGGTGATTCTTTAACTGATGTTTATTCAGGAGTCTTAAGATAAAATCTCTACGTTAAAATGAAGACCGGAGATTGTGTTGTAAACCATCGGAATAAGGTCTCCTTTGTGTACATCTTGTACAATAAGAAACAAACCATTGCTCTTGTCCTTTTTCTTCTTCCTATGCTCCTGTTCCTTTTCTTTTGATATACATGGAAAGAAGTGTGCACGTATATATTACTTAGGGTTGCATGGTAAGCAAATAAAGTCGATGAAGGTTTCGTGGTTTGATTTTTGTTCATTTTCCATCTATTCCTTTTGCTTCGCCAAATCATAGATGAGCACTTTTGACAAAAGTTGATATATAATAGTTCTAATAAATTTCTACATTGTAATATTTGATTGTTCTTACATTGTAACCTAACACATGATAATGTGCAGGATATACATCAGAGCCGTATGATTATGCATATAATAGTAGTAATAAATTTTTAAATCATTCAATCAATAGGTGAAAATGAAAATCATGTATAATCATAAACCAAAACCAAACCAAATTAAAATTTGCAGTTTTGTTTAGTTAAAATTTTTCCTTTTGACGATTAAAATTTTTTTAAAGCGAAAGTTCTGGTAACTTTAAATTTTGTATGTTTTGTACCAATCAATACATTGGATTTTGTTCTATAAGCTGTCCCATATCATACAGCCACCGTATATTAATGTAAATTAAGGAGATAAAAGGGGGAAAAGAAAAATACACCACTTCATTTAGGGCTATTCATCAAATTCAACTAAACCGAATCGAACCAAAAGCTGAGAAATGCAGTTTTTTTTTTTTTTTATATTTTGGTTCGGTTTGTGGTTTGTTTCAGAAAAGGTTTAAATATTTTGCGATTCGGATGAATCTAATCGAATCAAACTGTTTGTATTTGAAAAGAGTTGCTTTTTATTTAAAAAGAAAAACATAGTGATATTTTTTACTTTTAAACCATATTCAAATTTTATTTTAATTTTATTTACATTTTATTTTATTGTCTCTCTTATCACACTCAACTTCTACTATCCACTTCTTTTCTTTCATCATCATTTTCATCTATTAGGAAAATTTTCATGCTTTATTGGATGCAATATCATTTTGAAATAATGCTTTGTGGCTTCAACTATAGCATAATATTTCTCATTTTAAACATCAATGTTTGATTAAAAACTTCAATAATTATTTGTATTATAAAATATAACAAAGTGTTTTTAGTAGCGGTTCGAATAGAATCAAACCATATTTGAAATGGTTTGGTTAACAACCTCGAATAATTAAAGGTAATTCGATTAATTAAGAATTTGAATCAAATCGAACTATGAAAACTCCAAATTATACTATCAACCTACATAACTCTTTACAACATATTCTTAAAAAATAAAATTAAGAAAAAAAACATAATACAGACATTTTCTAGAAAGAAATATGTATACCCACAAAACAAAGCAATCAATTTATAATATATAATTTCATATTTTCTTTCCTTTTTTGTAGTCCACCATTTTATTATATCATTGATGTATTGCCTTAATTTTATTTGTTAAATTTTATAAATTTGAAAGCACTTATCTTTCATAAAATTAGTTTCATCTGATTAATGTATTTTCATAATTTTTTGGTGATATCATTATATTATAATTTAATATAATGTTAGTCATTTTAAAATAATCAAAGGATTCATTTTAATGGATAAATAACCATTTAACAACATAATTAAAAGAATAAAGATGGAATGGGTTAGGTATTTTAGAAGTGCTTTTGAAATATTATTTTTTTAATTCAATATTCTACATATAATGAATGAATGATAGTTAGTTCTACAAAACAAAAACAAAAAACTTCATATGTTTATTCCTTTGTAATAATACGATGGGTTTTCACAAATAATTACGTATTGATATGATATTTATATTTTGAATTTTCATATTTATTTATTTTGATTGTTTTAAAAACAATATGATAATTATTTAAATTTTTATCTGTTTATTGGATGAACTCTTTAATTAATTGTTAAATAAAAAGCCCAAGTGCGGCCACTAAGGAAAGTAGAGGGAGACGGCAGTAAAAAGAAAAGGCTTGAGGGGTTTTAATGCATATGACTTTGATCCACAAAATGCTTGCCTTGACCCGTGAAAATTTCTCCGCTACGTGTTAGTATTGGAAGGGCTAGTTGCCGAAAGAATTGGCTACAGCATGATGCCTCGCTGCAAAACTTGCCTGTCTTTGGAATGAAAATATAACTATATAAAAGTAAACCTATATTGATAGGTTCATTATTATATTTTACTGTTAGTAGTTTTATTTTATTTTATTTTTGTCAATAAATTCATTTAATTGTCAACAGTTTTATTATTACTGTGAATAGACCTTCTTTTTTTTTTTTGGATTAAGCAAAACTTTTATTAACTTGAGAACGAACTTTACACATTAGGGAGCCGAGAAAGTCAGTGCACAAACAAGAGATTAGCTAAGTGGGATGGTGTCTAGTAACAAGAAAACTACAGCTCATCCTATGAGCACCTTGGGTGGCAACCCAATGCGAACAAGCATTAGTTACACGGTTAACACGTGAAAAAGCATATAAAATAAAACTAGAATGTAGAACTGATATATTCTTCATAATTCCTCTCATCCTCCAAGGAGCTAAAGTTAGAGTAGCATAGGCCTGGATAACTTCTTTGCAATCTGATTCAACAGCAACATATCTCCAGCCATTCTCTCTTGCGATTCTCAAACCCTATATGATCGCATCTGCTTCAAGGACTGCTATGTCCATAGAGCAAACACACAAAGCTGTATCATGAAATAACTCGCCATAGGAATTTCTACAAACAACTGCTAATCCTCGCCTTCCAAGTCTAGTAGAAATTGAAGCATCACAATTTATTTTAATGACATAAAAGGATCATGAGGATGCCACCTTGGTAAACCCAACATCATATAATCTGTGCCACTTCTAGTGTTGGATAGCCGTGGCTGATTTGCATTTAACTGAACAGAAATTTCAGATGTATTAGGCAACGGCCTTACCACGGCATTGGAGTGGATCTCACGAGCAGCAGCAACCGGTGAAGCAAACAGCTTAAGAGTAAATGGAAGTTGCAGCGGGTCCATTCACGCTATCTTCTGCAGATGTGATTGGATGACTTGTAGCGGCAGCACGTCCAGATATTTGATAAGTACTTGGGCTGTTGGTAGATGTCTATGAGTGCAAACTTGTAGCCGACTGTGAGATAGCAGCGTGTTGACTACTCTGCAGCAGAAGAGACAACTCCGTAATGATGGAATTAACAACCAAAACCGGTTTGGGCATTTTGGTTGTTAAAAACACCCTTATTTCAATGCGTCCAAATATGCCATAAAACAACAGCTATGCGGGAAAAGAACTCCTTTGCATAAACCTTTGAAAGTCCTCGATTATTCACTACATCTTTTAGCCAAGCTGCAATGGTTGAATTATCAAAATCCTCAAGCTTACGTTGCAACATATTGTCAAGCTTGATTTTTTTATTTTTTTATTTAAAATTGATTTCCTCATTTTCGATTAATACTAAAACCTAACCCATTTAATATTAGTCCTTAACTAAAGAAATTGAGAAATTCCGGTTTTTTATTGAAAATAATTTTTGAAGTCACCACCTGAGCGAAGTTAGGAAAAGAAAAAAAACTGTAACTAATTAGGTAGATTGATTACGATTTGATTATCGGTCTTTGATTTCAATTTGAATGAAAAACTAGAGAGTTTCAAGTTCGGGAACTAACCTATTAAACTCTAACAGGTATTACTTTTTATTTACTGAAATTAGGATTATTCTTTTAATTATAATATTTAGTAAAATAAATAAATAAAAATCAAAAGAAAAAGAATCTAAGTTTAACAGATTTTATCGTCGCTCTAAAGGTATCTACATACTCGCTAGCTGAGATCAGATGATCGTAGTTCTTTTCAAAAAAATTTAATGTGTTGATTTATTTTAATTTTGAAACCGACCGGATTTACGATTTTTATCGATTTAATTTATTAAAAAAAATCTAAAAGGGCCCCTAACTATTGGTTAATTTTGTTTTATAAAAAATACTCTAAAAAATCCTATCTTTAAAAGGTGTCTCTTATTAATTTTTATTTTTTAAAATAGTTTTCTATGTGATAAATCCTTATAAAAAAATCTAATCCAAAACATCCCTAAACTAATACATATATATATTTATATATATACTAATATTAAACAACACTTAAATCAATATAATGTACTTAGTCTATATAATAAAGAAAACTAATACTAAAAGAAGTATCCTAAACTAACACGCGTACACACATACATACACATATATATATTATTCATATATCATGTTATTAACATAAATAATAACATAATATAATAATAAAAATCTAAAGCACCGAACCTGAGTTGTTGTTCGCGACAATGGTGATGGACAATGCTCATCGAGATTGTGTTGTGGCTGCTATTGATAAATTGCAACAGTATGCAAGTTCAATCAGCGAGTAGCAATAGACATGGATGGCAGCGCAGTGTAGCAGCGGCGATGGTTGTGTAATCGAGTCATGTAAGGTGTTGGAGAGGGCGTGCACTATTACAAGGGTGATTAGAAGTGTATGATTTAAGGGCTGATTAGTAGACTTGTGTCTTAGAGTATAGATCGTGTTCAGTGAAGTGGATGAGCAGATTACGGGTTGTGTGTCAGGGGGTCAGCGGTGAGGGAAGTGCAACAGCTGCAAGTAGATGGGCATGTGTCATGGCGTATGGTCGGGGATTACTGCTCATCACCAATTTGTATGCTGCAATTGTGGGCTGATCAATGCTTGACAAGAATTGTCCTATGTGCGCTGCTGCTGCTGTTACGCTAATTTGTGCGACAAGGACTACAACGTTGACGATAGCGACCAGCGTAGGGTTAGTTTAGGTGTTGGCTTGGAACAAAGATGGCAGCCTTCGTGTAGTGTGTCTATGTGAGTCGCGTATTTGCTATTCTGACGAAGGGGATGGTCTGCTGTGGTGTCGTAGATCAGGTGCTGTCGTATTCTAACGAAGAGGATGATGGGGGGATTGTGGTTGGTTTAGAGCTTGCGAGGTTACACTATGGGGTTGTGTTTAGTGTTGTACTTCAGGGAATGGTGTGAGGACTGCTATTGTGGCTGTATGTTTAGCGTTGAGTTGGTGTAGAAATTTAGTTTGGCTTGCTGTTGTGCGAAGTGGCGTAACAATGCTTGTTATCAGTACAGATCATGCGAGTAGTGTTGATCAGGATTGTAGCTATGGATGGATGAAGGATCCTTGATTCTTTCGAGAGTGTTTGTATTTATAAAAGCTAAATAAGATCATATCAAATCATATCTATTGTATGTAATTAAATTAGATCCGAATCTTTGATATTAATCCAAATCTAATCAAACTAGATTCAAATAATTTTGATTAGATATGAATTTTGTACATTCAACTTGCTTTTTTCGTAAAAAGGATAGAAAAATAAAAAAAACATAGGTGCCTAATGAGACTCGAACCCAAGACCTCTAACCTAATTATATGCTATATCCAAGTGTTTAACTATTAGACTATTGGCCTATACTTTTTAGTATAACTAAATTATACTTAAAATACGTGACTACCTAAAATAAATTTTTTGGAACTAAGCTAAACTAAAACGATTGACTATAAAATAATTTTCTTCCTAAAAAATATAAAAATCTTTATATATTTTTTCTTTTCTCATTTTTTTGGATTTTCATCATTTTTTCAAATTTTTATTATTATTTTATTTATTATTATTATTTTTATTTTTGAATTAATATCCTTTTTTTTTGTAAAAAATAAAAAAATAAAAAATTAGGATTAGAAAGAGGCAAAAATTAGGTGTCTACACACACCAAACCAAATAGCACGAACCTAGTCACATTGGAGAGAAATATGTTTAAGTGTCTCCACAAAATTGCAAAATGAACACATAAGGGAGTCAATAATTTTCTTGCAAAAAAGAGTATGGTTAGTAGCCAATGCATTAAAGCATAAATGCCAAATGTGATGTTTGTACTTTGTTGACAAGTCAAATTCCAAAACATTCTCCATAAGCTATTTGCAATCTCATAAGAAACTCCCATAGCAGGAACATCACTAGCCTCCTTTGTTGACACTATTGCATGATAGCTACTATTAATAGAGTAAGATCCATTCATTTCTCTAACCCATACCATTCTATCACTCACAGGATTATATGAAATGGAAATACTTATAATAGCTTGCTTTTTCTATTCAGATAGCAAATGCTTAATCAAAGAGAGGTTCCAATAGGCATTTTCAAAGTCAGTGAGATCCTTAACATGGAAATGATTGTAAAGGGGAATTAATATTCCTAGGAGATAGCTTAAAATTAGGAAGAGAGTGAATCCACGGGTTTGTTCAGACGTGAACCGAATTACCATCCTCAATTTGCCAAATCAAGTTTGACACAATAGCATCCTTGCCCTGCATAATGCTTTGCCAACCCAAGGAAGCTTTGCTTTCCCTCGAAGCATGAAGAAAATCCCAATGTGGAAAGTATATGATTCTAATCAGTTTAACCCACATAGAATTGGGATTTTGCATTATCCTCCATGCCAACTCACCATCCAAAACTAAATTGAAATCATGTAGATCTCTAAAGCTGAGTCCACTCTTAATCCTTCACCTTCACTAAATCCTTCCACTTTCTGAATCTTACTATCACTATCATTCTCACCCCCAACTAAAACCAAGCCAATAACACACACCACTTCTTAAGAAACATGAAAATACTCATCGAGTAAGTAGGGATTGTAAAAGTTACAGATTCAAGTATGATTTCTTTACCATGTGTAGACAGTAAATTTTTATTCCATCCTTATAGCTTATGAATTATTCGATTTTTTAACATAGCTTAAAGCTTGTGATTTGGATCTACCCCAAGAAGCAGGAAGACCTAAATACTTACCTACACTATTCACATTATTAATATGCATCTCCTCAACACAATCACTCCTTAACCAATCCAGGGTGGATTTACTAAAAATCATAGAGCTTTTATTTACTTAAAATAAAGATAAATTATTGTAATTTAAAAGTGACTTTACTGTGATGACTGCAAGTGAATTTTCTTAAATATATTATGTGGGCCATGAGGTCTCAATAGGGGATAAAATTATAGTGTTTCCCCCCGGCCCCGTTAGTGTCAAGCTGTATTAGAATCAAATTATCTGTAGATAAGAAAACATTGAACATCATTCATCTCGGTTATCTAATTGATAAATAAAGATTAAGCCTGTTAATTGGGGTCTTGACAGCACCTTTTACAATATGAGAACATCCGTATCCTCAATACATCACCTTATTTTGGTTAAATTCAACGAAGAAAACTATATTGGAAATTAGAAGCTTTTATTTGCAGAAAGGATAAACTAAGATTGAAACAAGTGATGTAAAAAGTTGACGAAATTTTCATTGAATTAAAAAATGAAATGGAACATCCGGTCAAATGGAAAACTGAAAAGGGCTTGCAACATTTTCGTTATTTATTTATTTATTTTGCTCTAAGACCCAAAAGGTCAACAGCTAATTGAAGAGGAAAAGGACCACGTTCTTTTTAGGAATAAAAATTAAAATGAGGTCTAAGCTTGTGACTACTTATTTTGAAATTGTCACACAATATGGGAGTCTTTGTTGAATTGAAATCGGAAAGAATAAAATATAGAATTGGGTTGACAATTCAATGCAAGATCAAATGGGCCGCGGCGTGGTCCACACAAATGAGGTCATATGGTTGAAAGGGAAGAAAAAAAAAAAAAGAATTGCAAGATTTAATTTGAAAACATTAGTAGGATGATTACTGATCTCTTAATGTAATAGATTAGATTACATTCTCCCGTTTTCCAATGTTGTAATATGATGGACTTGGCATTGAAAAAAAAAAAAAGCATCTAAACCTTAAATATTTAATTGAGTATCGTCTTAAATAAAAAAAAATAAAAAATGAAAATAACATCCAGCAACAAGATAATCAAAAACGAAAAACTAACCTAAAAAGGAGTAGTGTTTTCTTATGTCCATTCTTCTTCACTATTTTATTCAATGAAAGAATAGTGACATAAGATTAGAGAACACATATTTTAATTTAACCATATAGGGGTTAAATGCTTAATTTAAAAAATACGCGTCTAAATGTTTTAAAGGAAATGCAATGAGGATGTATTTGCAATTCATTAACAGATAGTTTGGTCTTCACTTTTGAGCAACTAAGGAAATGGATTTTCGCTTTTGAGAAAACCCTAGTGCTAAGAAAAAAATGCAAACTAAACAGTAATATTATGTTTGGTACGGACGAATAGTCTAAAATAGACTTGTAAATCATTTCTTATGTTTAAAAATATCTATAGAGTGAAGTGAAATAAAATGAAATTAAATGGATATATTGTAATAATTGTGAGACTTGTAAAATTAGCCCGTAAGCCTATAATTGATCAATGTGAAATCAATACATAAAATTTAGAGTGATCATGAAAGTAATTCGACTGAGTCTAAAATTTACAAAGAAACTAGAAATATTAGTATAAATGATCATGTGAGTTTGGATCTAAGAAAATAAAGTAATAAAATAAGTAAATATTACATATGTAAAATATACGTATATTACTTGTTATTTATCGAAAACGTGGAAAATAAGTTTTGATAATTATCGAATTACTAAAGATAAAATATATGTACACTAAAAATTATAAAATAACATCGAATAAAATTTATGAGTGTTTATTTATATTAAATATAACTTTATGCATGTATATATATACTTGAAATTACTTAAAATACATAAAATATAATAAAATATATTAAATGAATTAAATAAAATTAATAAAAAAATTATAATAGACTAGTGATAGCTTGGGAAACATGATTTAGGATTGTGGCAACTTGGAAATCTAGCTCAGATCACTTTTAAAGAGTTAAGGACACTTAATACCAGAGGACTAAAGCGGAATTTGAATATATGGCAAGGAATAAAATTCTTAATCGACTAAAGCTTAATTATATAAGAACAAGACCATCTCTATAATTCACTTTGGTCATTCTAGAGTCCAAGAAAAATAAAAACACACTTAGAACAAGCTTAAGGATTTTTTTTTTTTTTTAGAAAAGTAGTGCAAATCTAGGTAAATTAGTGTTTTGACACACGAGCGAGACTTAGAAGCTAATCACCACCACCACGAGAGAAGGGATCCAATGCCTAGCTTGACCAACATGGTGGTGGTGGTGAACAGTGATTGGAACATCAATCATTAGTGAGTTCAAATTTTATTCTAATTTTAATAAAATTATTAAAAATAGTAATTAAAAAAATTTTGAAAAAATGTTTTATAAAGTATTTTAGCATGTAGATTCTATGAAAAATCATATTTTTTTGAAATTAAATGTCTAAATATATCACTCTTAAATAATGACTAAAATTGAGCTAATTTCAGTTTTGTTTTCAAAACCCTTACTAATGTTGTTTTGACTCCAAAATTTTTTTATAAAGTATATATAATATATAGTAAATTTCTATGTAGTTTTTTTTTGTAAAAACTATTTTCTAAATTTTTTATCTAATTTTTAGGTCCTAAAATCTCATTAATAGCTATTTCTCAATCTAATTTGATAATTGTTCCAGAATTTTATAAGGAATCTGATTTAGTGAGTTTTTTGATATATCATAATGTTGAATGATATTAAGAGATGAAATTTGTAGTGTTGGAAGTGTTGGATTTGAGTATTGTAGGCTTAGTGTTGAAATATGGGTGATATGTGAGGTGTTTAAATAATGAGGTAAGGTGAAGTTTACTTTAACCTAAATTGGTGTTAGGCTGTATGTAGTAGTTTGATCTTAGTCATGAATAAAAATTGTAGGGATCCATGCTAAAATATGAAGTATGCTTTGATCATATCTTAGGTTCAATCGTAAGCTATTGCATACATACTAAAACTCCTCAAACTTGGATTAGAGTAAGTAAAAATTCTTTAATCTTATTGCGAACTAGACAACGTTGTGTGATGATATTTGTTCATTGCATAATACTTAAATAATTGTTTGATAACCCTATTTGTGCTTATTGTAGAGCTTATATCTCCATCTTAACTTATTAAGCGGTTGGTTGCACACATCTCTATAGACCTTTGTATAGATGGTGACTAGTTGTCATATCATAGGTACCTTGTGGTTAGTTATTGTTGGATCTTCGGGAGTAAGGATCTAAAACTAAAAGACAATTGAATTTTGAGAGCTTTTCTTGAATTTTGATCTTTTGGTGTTAAATTGGGTAAATGTTAAATAACCTAAGTTTTAAGTCATGTAAGAAATACTTCAATTACCTGAGTCCCAATGTATGCTTTAAGACTTCTATAGAGAAAATAATATTATTTTTATGTGAATTGTTTACTTCAAAGTAAATTAGTCATGAAAACTTTATGTAATTCAAGTCTAAGAATGTAGTAGCTAAGAGGTCAACTTCTATCTTATAATGGTTTATACGGTAAAATTGTTACGACTCTATTGCTTTAGGATGTAAGAGTAATTATCAAAAGTACCCTTAGTTATTGAATAACATAATGAAATTGAGATTAAATAAGTAATTTGAATAATAATAATAATAATAAATGTAAGAGGTTTGGAATCATGATTCCGCATTGAAACTAGAACCAACTTCTAAATACGCTTCCAAACATGGAAAAGGGAATGGAACTTGAAGCCGTGATTCAATTTCGATCCATTTATATGTACCAAACATGACACAAAAGGTGAAACATTCTAAGATTATAATGATTCATAGAATTTGGGAGCAATTCTAATATTTATAAACTTTCATAATATCTTGTATCTTATTAATGGGATTTATGAATGTCTTACATAATTTAATAGGAATATTTACTTTTACATTTTAGCTACAAATTAGGTATTGGATTAAAATATGGTGAAATAGAAATGTCAAATCTTATTTTGATTAAATTCAATTCAATAAATGTTCTTAATATCATTAATATTAATTGGTATCTCATTTGGTGATGATCAAAATTCAAAATGAAAATTGATTGTTTTGTAAATAACATAACAGACTAAGCTACGTTTGGAAGAGTAGTTGGAAACAATGAAGGTTTTTTAATGTTTGGCTATGTTATGAAGATAAAAAATGCAAATAAGTTGCTCAGAATTATGGGTCATCTATTGGGTATTAAATATTGCATTAAAAAAAAAAAGATATGTGAATATTGAAATTGCAATTGACTTATAAGTTGCAGCCAATCTAATTACAACAAATGCATGTCTTAAATTGAAATATGCTCATGCAATTAATGCATACAAGAAAAAAATCTCGTTGCTATAAGGTTGGACAATTAATGCAATCTTGAGAGAAGTTAACAAGATTACAGATTGGCTAGTGGGAAGGATGTAGTTCTTTTAAGATAGTTTTTTGTTTTTTGATAGTTAAGGATATGGATATTTGCATATTCTAAAGGTATTGTAAAGACCCCAATTAGTAGGCTTAATCTTACTTATGTCCAATAACTATATGCTATTGTATTGTTTCTTGAATGTAATACTCTTAAAAAATAAAAGAACATAAAATAAAGAAGGGTTAAATATAAAATAAGGACATATTAGGCTTCAGCCAATAATTAAGTGAGGGAATTTTTAAAGAAAGCCCATCACTCTTTAAAAAAGCCTCATAAACAATAAAACCCTAGCCTTGTACTCATTATTATCTAAGGTTTTCACCTTTTGGTAGGAACTTTAGAATCCTAAGTGGCAAACCTTGCAAACTTTAGAGTTAAGGTAAGAAATCTTACTAGATTTTATTGGGTTTTGTTTAAAGATCATAAGTCTAAGTTTGATTTTGTTGGTAGTGTAAGAAGAAGGGGATATTAAAGCACGAAATCGTAAGTCTAGTTGTAACCTTAGAAGGATTCATTGGTAAGTGTCATATTAATTGTGAAATCTTAACATTGGATTGTTTTTAAAGAGTGTAATTGTGATTTTCAAGATTTTGGCAATTGAATTGTTGAGAAGAAAACAAAGGTTTGCTTTAAGGTCCTTTAAAGTTTGCAAGTAAAGCATTTCCTTCTTTCGTAATCTTTATCCTTTGTGAAATTCCTGGATTAAAATATACGGTGGAGATATTTGGGTACGAGTTTTGGTTAACAATGTGCTTTGGATTGAGGTTGAGGTTATAATTTTAGATCAAGGGTTTGTACGTATGTTTTTGGTGATAAAGGAAAAGGACACTGTCAATGACTATAGGAGTGGTCCAAATTGTGATCTTCTCTAGAGAGTTGGATACAAAGAATTTTAATGGAAAAATTAAGGATAAGAAGATCATAGCCAAAGTTCATAGTCATAATCTAAGGCATAATGATTCTATGGCCAACAATGGCTAAGTCCACAGCTATGATCTAAGGCATGGACTTGTGCTTTGCCTTTTATAAAGGATCACATGCGTAATTCTCAACCGTGATCCATGTGATCCTTGCAATTACTTCATTCCGTCTTTTTAACCTTAGTTTAGTTGTTTCCAACCTAATATTCTTATCTAACCCTTATTGAAGTGATTTCTATCTATCGTTTCTTCATAGATTCATCTTTTGAAGATAGAGTAGATCAAGTTCTTTGAATGTGCTCTAGATACATGACACATGATTATTAGTTGTGTTTATTAGGTTAGTTAATAAAAAATGAACTAAACAATATTGGACTCTTAATTGTTGTGTCAAGTTTATGCATGGCCTGCCCTAAGGGCTGATAGTGATAGAACCTTAGTAGCTACCTTGATGATCAATGGGTGGTGATGTTCCTAGTGGAGTTGCTCATTAAAAGGATTTAAAGTGGTTTAGGGATCTTAGGGTCGAAGGTGGTACTTCCTAGGTGTTGCGTTAAGTATATTATTGGTGTATTTATTGCTATTACATGGAAGGGTCATGAGTAACCTTGTATGCTACTTAAATAATTAAAGTTGAAGATAATAATTTGTTGAGTGTTGATTTATTTATTGCATTTTTTGCATGGGCTATTGCATTGATTTTTCATGTGCATGTACTTGCATATTGCATATTGAGTTTCAACTTACTCCCCTTTTTTTTTTTTTTAAAGATGCGAGAACTATATTTGAATTGATTATCATGATTTTTAGAGACACTTGTTACTACTAATAGGATGGAAAGAGTAACAATTACATATGTTACTTTGAGATTATTATATGAGTTTGAGTAGATAGAATTTTAGTTATTTAGTTACTAATTGCTATTTAAGAATTAGTTATTTTATTCGAGTGTTATTCTAGTTTTGAAGAATTAATTTTATAATGTTGTTTAGAGACTTGATAAGAACTTTGCAGATTTTTACTTATAGTTTTAGAGTTTGATGTGCTAGTAGAGAATTAGGGAGATGTTGCCATCTGTGGCATCTTAAGTTTAAGGTGTTACAAATAAAGTGATATCAAAGCTTAGGTATATGATGGAACTTAGGAGGATTATCCATGACATGGTGAGATGGTGAGAGTGGATAGATAAGGTTCAAGTGTTTCCCCTTTTAAAAGTTCATTATATGTGTATTTTTTTTTATGTAGATTATTAATGCTTCACAATTTTATCTTATGGTTATTATTTAATGTTTGAACCGTACTAGAGACTTTTCTTTTTCTTTTATTGTACTCATGCTTAGTGATAATAGACATGCTAAAAGCCTTTGTAAGATAATAAGCTAAAATCACTTAGAAAAAGTCACATAGGTATATAAGATTTAGAGCAAATTTGAATAATATAATAATTTAACTCCCTTTCCTATACAAGCTATTAATATATTAGAAACCAATAGGCTAATAAAGTTAAGATTATAGATACTTGCCTATAGATACCAAAGTAATTATTGATTGATAAAATAAGAATCATAATGATGATAAAATAATAAATATGGAAAAAGAATATTTATAATAGTTAAGTAGTCATTAAGTAACTATGATGATCATAATTAACCATAAAGATAATAAAAGTTATAGTTATGAGCAATAAAACAATATAATAAACATATACTCATAAACCATTAATACTTGACAAATAAGAAAGAAGAAACAAGTAATAATTATTCTTCATTAGGCATCATAAACTAAGGAAATGTGAAAGTTAAAATGATAAAAGAAGAAATAAAAATAGATAGATTTAAATCATAAAAATAAGAAAGGTTCACCGAGACATCTAGATGGTTAACCATGATACCCAAATTACTTGTTAATTTATTCAAGATCATTGAAATAGAACAATATTAAAATAGTCATACATATTTCAAATTTCAAAATATGATTAAAGCCTATCTACACTACTTTCCCTAATAGACAACAATGCTTTCATATTAAAACAATTACCATAAATTGGACATTAAAATAGTACTAATACTAATTATTGAATTCTCTAAAGAGTAAATATTATCTTACTATATCTTTATGGACAAATGAAACAAAATAATAAAATAATGACTAATTAATAATAGTGATAATGAAAGTAATAACAATAATAGTTATAATAGCAACACTAAAAACAATGACAACAACCACCATAAAAAATAACAATATTAGAAAGGTGTCATGTCTTACTAAAACTTCCGCAATGAGTAATAATGCAAATACTAAAAGGACAAAAAGAAAAGCTTATAAAGTTGTTATCATGATACCCAATAATTAGTGAAAACATACAATGAATCAAAGTACTTAATTGGAATGAAAAAGAAGAGAATTGAATATTCATTATGTATTTTAGTGCACAGGCATGTGAGATGAGATAGCAAGTTTCTGCTTTCCTCTTATCTTGATTCATGTCATCATGTAGTTATTGGGTCTTGTAACTAATCATAACTCATCCTACTGTGTTAGTCCAATCATATCCAATTTAATATTGGTCAGATTCGCTAACTCTACTCCTATGAATGATTGTGTAGAATGACATGGAATATTAGTTCCATAATAACGAAAAAGAAAAAAGTAGAGAAACAGAATCATATAAAGAAATACACTGAAGAAACAAATTAGTCAATTAATGTATAAGTCAACCAATAAGCAATAAATAACTAATTATATATGAAAAAAAAAATTTAAACATCAAACATGTGTTTGTAATATCTATTACGGTAACCCCCACAAAGAAAAGTAAATATTATAAAGTAAGTAATAAATAAGGAACTATATTAAATTGTCGAACAACAAATATTAACAATACTTAAACCATAAAGACATAATCTAAATAATTAAACAATGATGGTTACTATAACTTTTTCTTTCTACCTAAATAGTTGAATAGTGAAATAGAAAGTAAGAAATAGAGAACAATTCTAGGTTGATATAAAAAAGAGTGTGGTAATATTCCCAAATGTGAAGACTGCGATTGGGAAGCTATTGAAAAGTAAGCAATGGATTTTAAGAGAGATTTGAGAATAACTTAAGAAATATTTAAGGATCATAAGTAGAGATCTAGAGTCAAAATAAAGAAGGAATTTGAAGACTCTAGTACCAAAAAAAAAAAAAAAATGATTTGCAAAGTATATAGAATGAGGAGATGAAGGAAATCTCATGGATGAAAATTAAAGGGACAATAATCTAAAAATGTTAATTTTGGAGAAATATTTAGTCAAGTGGAATTAGAAAAGTAACCTAAATATGTTTGAATCATTTGCATTAAATATAGGGATCAAGACCTTTTTTTTATTTTTTTTCCTAATGTAGTGTAGTGAAAGACAAGGTAAAGGAGAAACTTTAAATAATTAAAGGTCTAGAATCTGAATGATGAAAAAATTTTGAATGCTTGTCAAATAATCAAAACATGAGAATGATAGAAAAAATTGTAGATAGAAGCTAGATAAAGGAAACCTTTGTAACATTTTATTAAGGAGAGATTAACTATGATCTAATAGCAGTAAGGAAGGAACCCAAAAAAAAAAAAGTTGATCATGGTTAAGTGGGCCTAGAGATTAAAATAGAATAAATATGAAATATGAAAGGAATACATTAGAAGTGTTGTAATTATGGTTCATGTTGCTTCAATTGAAGAGAGAAAATGTTGAAGTTTGATGGGTTGAGGAGAAATGCATTGATTTTAGATCAATGATCTAGCGTTGTTAAGATTAAAATTGAATGATTAATAAATGGAATGTGGTGATTCATTGAAAGCAAGAAACAAAATTTGGCATTTGGAAAAGTAATAAAGTTAGAGCTCATTGAATATTTAGGAAGAGTTGATTCATTAAGTATTGATTTGGTGAAAGAATTTAGATAAATTTCAAATAGAGGATTTACAAAGTAACAAAAGTAAGGAAATTAGAGAAAAAGATTTATAGATAAAGTTGAATGAACATAAATTATAAACGTCACTCTTAGAGATAATAATTGTAGCTTGATGTTCTTCATAAAGTAATCCTTAACCTAAGTTCTTCAAGTCAAAGTGAAAAAATGATTAATGTAATAGAAGTACGAATGTGAATGGAGAAAAGTTATACATAAGATGATTGAAACTTTATGATTAAGGTGCAAATATAATCGGAGTAGCACAGTAGAAAGTGAGATCAAGGAGAAATTCTAAGAAATTACTAATAAGAGACTATGCATACATCATGAAATTATTTATATTAGGAGACTACTAGTAGACTTAGGAATGATTTTGTAACAAGACAACCAAACAAATATGAAAAGGCAATAGTAAAGTAAGTTGAGATTCAAATAAGCATTTTACATGAAAGCAAAGAAAACAATAGAAACAAGCATACAAACCACCTTAGAGTTTTGCAACTTTCAACAATAAAAATTCATTGAAGGGAGGTAAAATAGAATACCCAAAGAAAATAAAGGCATAAGATAAAGAATGATTAAATATAAAGTAGGGGCATGTTAGGCTTTAGCTAATTATTAAGTGAGAGCATTTTTGGAGAAAGCCCATCACTCTTTAAAAGGCCTCATAAACAATAAAACCTTAGCCTTATACTCATTTGTATTTAAGGTTTCCTTTTTTGGTAGGAACTTTGTAATCTAAAATAGCAAACCTTGCAAACTTTAAAGGTATGGCCAAAAATCCCCCTTGATTTTATTAGGTTTTCTTTAATGATCATAAGTCCAAGTGTGATTTTGTTAGTAGTGTAAGAAGGAGTTGTTGAAGTGCAAAATCACGAGTTTAGTTAGGAGGATTCGTTGGTAAGTGTCATATCAATTGTGGATTTTTAACCTTTGATTGTTTCTAAAGAGTGTAATTGTGATTTTTAAGGTTTATTGTTGAGAACAAAATAAAGGTTTGCTTAAAGGTCCTTCAAAATCTGCAGGTAATGCATTTCCTTCTTTTGCAACCTTTATCCTTTGTGAAATTCATGGATTATAATGTATGGTAGAGATATTTTGGTACAAGTTTTAGTTAACAATGTGTTTTGAATTGAGGTTGAGGTTGAGGTTGGGATTTTAGATCAAGAGTTTGTGGGTGTGTTTTTGGTGAGAAATGAGGGGGAAATTCGAAGAGGAAGGAACACAATCAAATACCACTAGCATGGTCTTGATGTGGTCTGAAGAGTTGGATACAAAGAATTTTGAAGGAAAAATTAAAGATGAGAGGAGTAAGGCCAAAGTACACCACCATGATCCAAAGTGTGGTGATTCTATGTTGAACCATGGCCAAGTCCATAGCCATGATCTAGGGCGTAGACTTATGCTTTGCTTTTTATAAAGGACTATAGGTATGATTTCTAATTGTGATCCCTGCAGTTGCTTCCTTCAATCTTTTTAACCTTAGTTTAGTTGTTTTCAACTTAAGATTCTTATCTAAAACTCTTAGAAAACCTATAGAAAGTTGTAGAATCTTACTAAAGTGATTTTTCTTTAGCATTTCTTTATAGATTCATCTTTTTAAGATTGAGTAGCTCAAGTTCTTTCAATGGACTCCAAGTATACGATACATGTTTGTTGGTTGTGTTTGTTATGATAATTAATTGAAAATGGACTAAACAATATTAGACTCTTAATTATTTTGTGATTTTGTGTATAGCTTAGCCTATAGATCGATGATGATAGAATCCTAAGGGGTACCTCGATGATTAATAGGTGTCAATGTCCCTAGTGAGTTATTAAAAGGATCTAAAATAGATTGGGAATCCTAAGGGTGAAGGTAGCATTTCCTAAGTATGGTGTTGAATATATTATTTATGTATCTATTGCTATTATGTGGGTAGGGTCATGAGTATCCTTGTATGTTGCTTGAAGGATTAAAATTGAAGATAATAATTTTTGAGTGTTTATTTATTTACTGCATTTTCTGCATGTGCTATTGCAATGATTATTCATATGTATATGCTTGTGTGTTGTGTACTGAGCTCTGATTTTCTCTTTATTTTTATTTTTTATTTTTAGATGCAAGAACTATAATTGAATTGATTATTGTAATTTTCAAAGACATTTATTTTTACTAGTAGGATGAGAAGAGTGACAATTATATATATTACTTTGAGATTGTTATGTGAGTTTGAATAGATATAATTTTAGTTTTTTAATTATTAATTACTATTCAAGAATAAGTTATTTTATTCAAGTGTTATTCTAGTTTGTTGTAGAGAATTAATTTTATGAATTTGTTTGGAGACTTTATAGGAACTTAGGAGATTTTTAGCTATAGATTTAGAGCATGATGTGTTTGTAGTGCCCTGAGTTGGGGGTGTTACATTGTACTCTTTATTATTTAATGTTAATCTACTCACTCCCCCAGTTGTAATATTTAACAGCTATCAAAATTTTTAAAAATAAAACTTCAAATTTGAATTGAAGTATAACAAAACGGTAATTTATAATAACAACTCTGGTTAAGATAACAATTCAAAAGGAAGTATGATAGAAAATTAGACGAAGACAACAACAAACCGGTAAAAGAAAAAAAATTAAAAAAGCCATAACAAATTCTTCCAAATTTTCCTTATAATAACTCATATTTAGAATTTAATAGCAAGACTACCAATTACTACATAATAAAGTCGTATTGTGAAATTTAGTCTGATGATAGAAATCTTTATCTTTTAGTTTATATTTCCACTCTTTCAAGTTTAACCGCTTAGATACAAGTAAGAAGTACGTCTTCGTCATATAAGTATTTGATATTGTGAGCATGAACCTATACACTTAGTCGCAGAATTAGAATATAAAACAAATCAAGAATCGAATGTTCCGCAGGGGAAAAAAAAAAAAAAGAAAGAAAAAACATGATATTAATATCAAAGCCATTGATTTACACGATATAAAATACTAATAACCATTTACTTACCATGTTTGATACCAAAATATCAAAAGTTAAAAGAAAAATGGAATACATTAGAACACATAATTTCAATCGATTACTACCATTAAGCAATCATACAAACATAAAAACCCAAACCCAAATTATTACCAATCCATTAGTTTTGGATACACACAAAACACCATGGACTAAAGGGTACCACAACGTGGATTCGGAATTGTCACCAGGCTATTAGCTTCGGGAGCAGTAAACTTGAAAACATCCCTCATTTATGCATTTCATTCCATTAAGCAATTCCTAAGTAAGACAGCGCATGAGGTTGGCCACAGATAACTCAAGAGCGTGTAGCCCGATCTCCATACCATGGCATGACGACCGATCGAGCTGAATGGAATAAATTCAAAATTATTACTTCTTTCAAAATCGGGGGTTCCCTCTTTCAAGAACCTAGTTAGCTTAAAGATTTCTGGCTCCTCCCATAAGTTTGGATCCCTAGCAATAGGAAATACATTGAGCAGGACATGGGACTTCGCGGGGATGAAGAAGCCACCAATCTCGGTGTTCTCCGCTGTCTTGTGGAGGGGAAGAGTAATTGGAGGGTCGAGATGTGTGGTTTACTTGAATGTACATTTCAAGTATGTCAGATTCTCGATATTGCTCTCCTCAACTTTGTGTTCCAACCAAACCAGCAATAGCTCAACCATTACCCTCTCTAATCTATTGCGGATGCCAAAGTTTTTGGCTTCCACCAAACATTCCGTCCTAAGCAAAATCAAATCAACGAAACTACAGAAACAAGACAAAACATGAATTAAAAATAATCAAATCTGCTATAAATATCACTAGGAGATGCGAGACCGAGAAGATGGTAAATAATTAAGTAATTAGATTTTTATGGAATTATTTAAAAAATGCAGTTGCTTTAGTATGACAATTAATATTTATTAAGGAAGAGTAGGTATATATTTTTACAAAATCACTCCAAATAATTTTGATAAACTTCATTTCTTGTAAGTTTTACTCAACTAAGCTAATTGTAACTTCCATAACCTTTTCTTTCTTAATTATACAAACAATAATGATATTTTTCAAATATATAACGCACCAAAACCCCATTCCCTTTAATAACAGGATCCTCACCAAAAGAAATATTCTCTGCATATTTGTAATATCATATAAAATAAAGAAACATTAATACACTAAAAAAAAAAAAAAACCTTATGCTGCAAAATTAATTGCTGCTTAAGCCTTGTATTTGCAACTTAAAATCATAAGTGTAAAAATTTGCTGCTTAAAAAAATTCTCATTTATGTTTTGTTGACTTTTTTGACTAAGTGGAAAATTCACCACATGGCATGTTGGAGGCGGCAAAATTCACCACATTGCCACATCATACTCCCACATGGTACTGTGGCAAACCTTGTCGTGTCCTACGTAGCATGCGGTGTTTTTCTCTATTACAAAAATAAAATCAACCGATCAACTAAAATTTTCTTAAATTAAGAACTATATGGGCATAATCCTACTTCATGGATACATACACACTTTGAGCAATCCGAAATAAATAAAAAAAAAATTTTGTCCCTTGTTTTAAATTCTTTTCATTTTTCCAAAAAAAAAAAAAAAAAGAAAATCTCATTTTTACTTAAAAATAAAATTAAAGGCCTACTTAATTATTTCGTAGACTCTTTTATGAAAACGTTTATGTTTTAATAAGTTAGCTTTCGAACCTAATGTATCCTAGTTTCTATTTTCTAAAGTCTTTCTAAGAAAACCCGTAAACTAGTAACTAAAATTAGGATTTATCCACTCATAGATCCCTAATTTCACTTTTTTTCGATTTTAATCGGGTGGCAACTCTTTTTTAAGTTTATTTTCAAATTAAACATTTTTTTAATCTGATTGAGAGGTTTATATTAAGGAGGTATAAATTGGGTTAAAAAGAGGAATCAATTTTTTAGCCTGACCAAGATCTAAATCGACCATAACTAAGTCTATCAAAATTTAAAACATGCTAACAATTTATACAGTTGGTATAATAACTGGTTAGCAGCATTTCAAATCACTTGCTAGGTAGTAGTGGTATTAATAATAAGCAGTTGAGTGTGGTCATGCGACCTTGGCATAAAATAACAATAGAGTGATGATGACTATTGTTGGTGCAAAAGCTAAGCACTAGGAGAAGCTATGGATGGTGGAAGGGGAGCCCATGGGTAAGTCATGGGAGGTCCTATTATTGGGATAGTTGAACACTTAACTAACTAGTCCAAATGGGAGTAGAAGGCCATAGATAATATACACAAGGTGGCTGTTGTTATGATTGGCCACCTAGTGAAGCCGTGGATAGAGGAGAAGTAGGCCAAGCATAATATCTAACATGAGACTACTATTAGCTATGACCACCTGGGGAAGTTGTAAAATCGGCCATAGCCATGGGTAGTTTGGATATGGATGTGCTCCTAGAGGAAGCTACTGTTGTATCTTATCAACAGTAAAAGGAGCTATTAGATGGGAGGTTGATATGTTAGCCATGGATAAAATTGCATGAAAGGTGGTCGATACGTGCTTGTGAGCTCATCAATGTAGCATTAAGAGATTCTTAAAGGGAGGAAGAAATTTATTCTACTTTTTGCAAGTATCCGATGACCAAATTTTTTAAACAAATTAGAAGTTAGAATATACATAATTAGCCTTTTTTTTTCTCAAAAAACATTATGACATTACAAATTAAAGGAAGGAGGATTTAAACCTGGTCCATTTCTTTAAAAACCAATTTCTTTCTTCTTTTTTTTTTTTTTAAGATGGTACATGATTGAATTGATTTACTAATGTGAAGTTTGTTGGGGTAAGGTTAATTTGAAGGTTGGCATCAAGCAACTTAACAAAAAGGAAGACTAATTAATAAATGAAATAAATGGTCAAACATAAAGTACAACTCATTATGTATCTATATCCATCTTTTGCCACATGCACAACAAAGTGAAAACCTTAGTCTCTAAGAATTCATTTCATTTTATTCATGTCCCCTTATCATACCTATAATAATAATAAAAAAAAAAAACTTAACACTCACCATCACTCTACAAAACCAAGTTATCAAGTTATGTCGCAATGATAATAACATAACTCAATACATGCACACATACATCAATAAATACAATTATGTATCTGTTGTTAGCCCTAACCTTCCTCCTAAAGTTTAATCTTTCAAGCATCATGGAATGTATATATGAAGGAGATTTTCAAATGTTGCTAAAAGGATGCGTGACGAATATCAAATCCATGACAAGTCCTAAGGATGCTTGTAAATACAACCTCATGTAAAATAACAATAAAATGGTGATAGTTGGTGCTATTGGTGTAAAGGGGAGCCTATGGATAAGATGTGGGAGCTCCTGTTGGGATAATTGAACACTTAGCAAAGTAGTCAAAGGGGGAATAGGAGGCCATGGATAATATGCAAGTGGTGGTTGCTGCTATAATTAGCTATCTAGTAAAGCTATGACAGGAGAAAAGAAGGCTAAGCATAATAACTAGGATGAGACTACTACTAGGTCTAATCACTTGTGGAAGGTGTAAAATTGGCCATGGCCATAGGTAGCTTGGATGTAGATATACTCCCAAATGAAGCTGCTATTGTATCTTGCCTATAATAGAGGAAGTGGTAGATGGGAGTTGCATATGTTGGCCATGGATAAAATTGCATGAAAGGTATTCTAAAAATGCTTGTAAGCTCATCAATCTATTGTTTCAAGGCATCAATCTCTTATTGGAGCAATTTACATTACATAGAGAATAGGCCTTGTAACCTTTGTAATCCATCTCAAAATATCATCGTATGTAGGGAAATTATTGATTATCCATACCAAAGCTACATCCATACCAAATGATAGCCCTTAACCACATCATATGTTCTCACCTTACCCATCTACATTTCTCCTAACTCTTGTATAAGGAGCTATAAGTGCACATTGATGTTTTTAGCCGATGATCTTAGTCTAGGAATAAAGAGTGATATTGTTAGAAAAGGCTCCTTCAAACATTTCCAAGGGGAGACATCATGTACAAATAAAAACACTAACCATATGCCACAAATTGTGCTTAAGATACTGAAAGAGTTGAAGTCATCATTAGCAAAACCTTTTGGGGCTCTATACTAAATGCTAGATACTTGTTGTTTAAGGTTTTCCACTATTCAAAGTCAAATGGATGTCTCATGATTCCTTTGTAAATGACATGACTTTTCTTATGCCATCTCATTTCTAGCGTTGCTTTTCTTACACATGAATAGGCGCTAAAGTCCTGAATTAGTAGAAAATGTCGCAAATCCTTTATTGCAACCCCCTTATTCTTCCTTAATCGAACCTTTTACCTTATTTTGTTACACTTCAGATAATTATCTAAGTTATAAAACTCCTTCTTAAATAGTACATAATTGTTCTTGCATGTATGAATTAGGTTAGCATCCATTTCCAACTTTCTTAACATCTCACTTGCTTCATAGTACAATGAGGGCAATCGTTCATCTTATGGTAATGAGCTCTTCACAAAGGCAAGCTAATTATTGAAACTCCTTATAGACTGCTTACTAATGACATTAAGATTCATTATTTGTATTATGAATGATAGAAGTGAGAACTTAGTTCATCTCGGATAGACCTCATGTTTTATATCTTCAAATACACTTGTCTATCTAATTAGGTCCACATCATTATCATCACTGATTGTGACTCAAAATGTGTGATTTTTCCAACTTCAAAACCTATATTTGTGCATGAATTCTTACAAAGTTTAGTTGATTTTTCATGAAATTAGAGTTAATGTGCAAAATTGTTAAAAATACATGAAGGAGTATTGTTTTAAAATAAATTTAATGCATTTTATATCATACTTGTAGTTGCATGGGGGCTACCATGGTCTTGGTAGCCCCTACCATTCAATTAAGGAGGTAAATGTGAAGAGTGTTGGTGAATTTGGCCTACTGAACAATTAGTAGTAAGGCTACTATGGTTTACCATTTGATCAAGGAGACAAATGTGAAGAGTATTAGTGAATTTGGCCTATCGATCGATTGGTAGCCTTACTACTAACCAATCGGTATGCCTTAAAGCATCAAGGGACAACCAACCTATTAGACAATTGATCGCTAGAGAGGCTGACAAGTGAATAGAAGGCACTAGATTGAATTAAACCATATTGATCGATCAGTACAAAAAGTATTGATTAATTAGTATAAGAAACTAGGGTTAGGGTTTTTCGACTAAACCCTAATCCTCTCTAAATGCCACATTTCATACTGACATGTGTCTACTGATCGATCGATAAACCCTTCCACTAATCGATTAGTAGATCCTTGCTATAAAAGCTGTGTTCTAAAGCTCATGAAAAGGAAACCGCAATTTGTTCTTTTTTATTCCTTTCTTGTTCTTAGCTTAAGGTTTCATACTATAGGGTACATTTAGGTTAGATTTAAGTATTTTTTATGGATTACAACTCAAGAATGTTGGAGAAACATCATTTAAATGTGAATTAAAGCTAAGGATTAATCTTGTTCATGGTGTTTTCTCTTTATTTGATTTCTCATTTTTTTATGTTGTTTATCTCCATATTCTTCCTACACTTAATGCGATTATGAATTTTTTATGGATTATTATGCGGTTGTGTTATTTCTATTTATTGTGAATGGATTATTAATTCTAGCTACTAAACAAGTGTTTCATCTGTAGGAATGCTTGTAGATTAGGATTTATATCTTGAAACATTTATTTTATTCATTTGTGTAACTAGTTAGTATGGATTAGGACTTGACACATTCTAATTCAACTTAGGTTTGTTGTATTAACCGATTAATGATTCATTTGCAATGCAGGTTAGAGGAATAGCACAACTATTATGCCAAATGATGATTCATGTGTTTGGTTCATGATCATATTCATCTTAAGAGTTAGAATCCATTGTTTAGTGTAAATATGTTAGTTCATAGTTATAATTATACAAATATCAAAACTTAAATGCTTTGCTTAGATTAGAGGAGCAAGTTATATCTAATACTTAGCTATAGTCCTTCTCCTTAAGGAAATGACCTGGTGAATAGTCACTAGTTTAATTATTGTAGACGATCAAGCACACTAATCGTTTAAGAGGTTGATACTGCTTTTAAAAACTTCTATTTATAAAGTGTCTTCAAATCAATCAATTTTTATTTAGTGTTCATATTGCCTCATCAATCACCAAACCCATACCATCTCCTTCTTGATCACTATAGTTAATTGTTATGTTCTCCAATATCTAATTATTAGCTTGATCATCGAATGTTGGACCCATGTCGATATCATTATCAGTACCTTCTTCCACAATCTCTAGAACCTCTAAAACAAAACTATCCGCTGAACACAACACTTTCTCATCAAATGTCCACATGAAATAGGTTTATGCCATTTCCCTTCAAATAAGATGAAACTCAAGTTTTCCAACGGGATGCCACTCCATAATGATGCAATCCTGGCCTGAACAATGGATTAATCAATCTTCAAGACTATGTTGGAGCATGACTTCTAAAAAGACCCCTTACCCCATCTACATACTCTCTTACATCATTCAACTAATTTATAGGCACAAACATGCATACACCTCGGCTTTTAAGCATTTTTATATAGTACTCTAAAATGCCATTAACCATCAATCCTACTTAGGTTTATAGTCACTCTCGTAACTCAGATGCCATGGTCCTTTTGTCATTAGTAATCCTTATGATACAAATTACATTTTTGTCTCTATACAATTTATTAACGCAATAGTGCTTTAGTTATTATACTTTTGTTTAGGCTTAAAATTCTTTTATCATTTAATTAGTGTTGGTTATGGGTATTGATATGTTACGTTAGGGATAGATAAGGGCGATGCTATCAGGGGTGGGTCTAAGTATATTGAAAGCTTGAAAAATGTAAGATGGTGAATACATAAAGCAAAGAGAACAAGAGAAATCATGAACAATTTTGATGATATGACATAACTCACAAACTAGCTGGATATATAGCTCAATGAGGTCGCTTGCCACCTAACCTTACTTAAAGGATGAGATAAGAGTAAAAGAGTGAGCTTATAGCTTCACACAAAAAGGGATATAGTATATTCGGTAATAATAATGAAGATGATGGTTACAGCTACTTATAAGAGAGTATTTATACCTTAAATATTAGGGAACCTACTAAATATGGAAAAAACTAAAAGGGTACTAACCAAAATAAGTAAAATACAATAAATAGCTAAGGGTATAATAGAAATTGTAGAAATAGAAGCTTTATTGGTAGAATTTATCACATAAGGGATGGGGACATACGGTAGGTAATTGTTAGAGAGGTTCTTGAAGAAACTAGAGAAATATTATGGTCAGACTCTATAGACATTAGGCTGATCTATGAGTTCTTTATGTTTATGTCAACTCAGACATGATTTGGGGAGCTCGGAACAAGTTTGGCTAAGTTGTCGATAGAGTAGTCCTTAGGTTGTTACTTGGTCATTAACAAATAGAAAGGGGCTTGGCTCGGTACTTATTGCAAATTGGTAGTCAAAAGCAGCTCCGATTCTTTAAGTATAGGTCGAGATGAGAGGATGCACTTTGCTATTCTCTTAAAGAGAACTCAGAACCATCTTGTTGAATCTGTTCACAATGACCGTTACTAAATCTTTTCCTCAAGCAATGTAAGGTAATCCGAGGACAAAATCCATGCTCAAATCAACCTAAGGTTTGGTTAGGACGAGTAGAGACATTACTCTCCCTTGTTCAGCTTAACTTTTTGCCTTCTTACAAGTTGCCTGGCTTTCAACTACACAATGCACATCTCGCCTCATCTTAAGCTAAAAGAGTCGATTGTTCAGCAACTCATATGTCCTCTTCTCTCCAAAATGTTTAGAGAGTCTTCTCCTATGAGCTTCTCTAACCTACAATTCTTTAATGGAATAGGTCGACATATAGAGCTTACCACTTTGAAATAGGTAGCCATCTTCTATATGATATTCATCCATTGTTCTCCTTTCTTCACATCATCCATATATTGGACCAAATTGAAGGTCTTGAAGGTATTACTCTTTGATGATTGCAAACCTTAATAGCCTAGTCTATAGCTTAGTAAGAAGAATGTGTCTTCTTAATAAGGCATCAACAACGACATTAGACTTGCCCTACTTATATTTGATTACAAAATTAGATCCTTCCAAAAATTCTATCCATCGGGCCTATCTTTTTGAAAGCTTGGCTTCATAAGTATCTCAAGGACTCATGATCAGTGTATATGATAAACTCTCTTAGCATAAGGTAATGTTGCCACACTTAAAGTGATCAGATTAAGGCAAGGAGTTCTTTGTCATACATGATATAATTCAACTATAGTCTTCTCAGCTTTTCACTATGATAGGTAATTGGTCGGTCTTGTTGCATCAATATAGCTCATATGCCATCTCCATATGCTTTACATTCAAGCTTAAATATCTTCTTAAAGTTAAGTAGAGCCAATACAGGTGCAAAGGTCAATCTCTTCTTTATCTTGGTAAAACTCCTCTCTTCTTTCTCTCCCCATCTAAACTATACATTCTTCTTTATTAGATTAGTGAGTGGTGCAATAATGGTATTGAATCCTTGAATAAAGCTATGGTAAAAGTAAGCTAAACCATGAAAACTTCTTACCTTAGCATAAGTGGTTAGGGTCAGCCAATCAATAATAGCTTAGATCTTATTATCATCGACTTGTAGACCTCCTTTACCAATTATATATCCGAGGAAGATTACTTCCTCCTAATAGAAACAATATGTCTTTAAATATCTGAACAGTTTCTCAACTTGAAGCACATAAAATATAGCTTAAAGATGGTCAGTATGGCTTGATAAGTCAACATTATACACAAGGATGTCATCAAAATAGACCATAATAAACTTTTTGATCAAATTCCATAATACATGACTCATTAATCTCATGAAAGTACTCGATACATTAGATAAGCCAAAGGGCATTACGAACCACTCATAAAGACCATGTTGGGTTTTAAACATAGTCTTCCATTTATCTCCTAGCCTCATTCGAATTTGATGATAGCTAGATTTCAGGTCAATCTTACTAAAAATTTTATCACCATTCAAATCATCGAGCATATCATCTAACCTTGGGATTGGATATTTATATCTGATCGTTATCTTATTAACAGCTTTGTTATCCATACATATACACTAGGTACCATCTTACTTTGACACAAGTGGAGTTGGTATAATACAAGGGTTGAGGCTCTCCCTCACATAACCTTTTTCCAACAATTCATTGACTTGCCTTTATAGTTTGGCTACTTGCTTAGGATTCATCCTATAAGTAGGCTTGTTAAGAAGGGTGGCACTAGGTGTTAAGTCAATACAATGCTCAATCCTTCAAAAAGGTGGTAGCCCTTCAAGTAACTATTCAAGAAATAGGTCGATATATTCATCAAGTAACTCTCGAATTTCATTAGGTAGAACTACTTCTCCTTTAATTCCAATAGCTTTCTAATCAATAAGAAGGTTAGCTTATCAAATTAGATAGGTTCTCGAAGCTTGGAACGACTAAGAGCCAAAGTCTCCTTAGATCCTTAGGCTAGCTTAGCTTGCTGTTGGTTTACTTAATTAAGGATCATAAGTTTTAAGGTGATCTTTTGTCCATGCTTATCAAAGGCATATGTATTCTTGAACCTGTCATGCTAAACTCTATGACCAAATAACCAAAGTCGGCTTAGCAACACGTGAGATGCATATGTAGGCAATACATCACAAAAAATTTCATCATAATAGTTCTTAATCGAGATCGGTAACAGTACTTACTAGGATGACATGTAGTGCTCTTTTTTTGTTCAACCAATGGAGTTTGTATGATCTTAGGTATGATAAAGTTAGTAACTTGAGCTTTCAAACTAGGTTGGTAGAAATAATGTTGGTGCAACTCCCACTATCAATAATGAGTGCACACACTTATTCATCCACTTTGCATGTGATATGGATTTAATTTTCTCATTGCTCATCCTTATTGGATGGTTTGAGGCTCATTGCTCATCTGATAACTAAAGTTAGCTTATCTAGATCTTTAGTAAATACACCTCCTTAACAAGTTCCTCACTATTCTCATTGTTTCTCTCCAATTCTTCTCTTTCTTTAGGTTCCTCATTTGTACTATCCACTTCAACTTTTAGAACATTGCCCTTAATGATCATAGTTTACTTGTTTAGACATTAGGTGGCCATATGTTTGAATCCCTAACACTTAAAGCACTTGATTTGTCTAGTATGTTGCCTTAATCCTTGTCCTTTCTCAAATGTCCTCTCTCAAATGTCCTCTTTAAGGCTTCATTGTTAATAGTTCGGCTCTTTTGCTCAATTATGACGTCTGTTTATCTACCCAGCTTAGCATTGCATTGAGCTTGGTGACTTCCTTGAATAGGTCAGTTGGATTAGATATATCTACTCATTGGAAGTTGGATCGACCTATTCTATTCTATCTCTCCATGCATTAAGCATTTCATAGCCTCATCCAAAGTGATAAATTGTTGTAGCTCTACTACATCTCAAATCTCTAACCTCAATCTAGTTAGGAATCTAGATACTATCTAGGTTGAGGGTTCACTAATGTCACATCAAATCACAAGCATTTGAAATTCTCACACTTACTCATCAACAGCACAGTATGAACAAGACACTACTCACCAAGAACAACGATACTACTTCTGCTACTTACCAAGACTCTACAGCTATTTCTTACAAAATCACATAAGCAACAATACTTACTATGTACACATGACCACAGTAGTATTTTAATGTAATACAGTAATAACACAATACAAAACAATGGTAACTTTCCCCATATGAACCTCCACTCTTATACCAAGATGATAAACTATGTCAAGGATAGACAAAGGTGATGCTATTAGGCGAGGACACATAAAGTAAGGTGGTGAACATGCAAAGTAAAGAGAACAAGCGAAATCACAAATGATTTCAAGGATATGACATACTAAGGAACTCCCTAAACTCATGAGCTAGCTCGATATGATGCACAAGTAACTCAATGGGGTCACTTACCTAACCTTGTTGAAGGGATTAGATAAGAGTAAAAGAGTGAGCTTAAAGCTTCACACAAAAAAGGGATACATTATATTTAGTAATAATAATGAAAATGATGATTGTAGCTACTTACAAGACGGTATTTATAATTAAAACAATGGGGCAACTTGCTAAATATGGAAAAGACTAAAAGGGTACTATATAGAATAAGAAAAATACATGAAATAAGGGTATAACAAAAATTGTTGAAATAGAAACTTCATTGTTAAATTCTATCACATAAGGAATAAGGACACATACTAAGTAATCGTTGGAGAGGCTCTTAAAGAAACTAACAAAAGAGTACAGTCGAACTTAGTAGATGCTAAGCTGATCTATAAGTTCTCTACAATGTGTCAGCTCGGATATGATTTAGGGAGTACAAAACAAGTGTGGAGTTGACCAAGCTATCAATAAAGTAACCCTTAGGTTAACACTTGGTCATTGACAAATAGAAGCAACTTAGATTTTTCAGGTGTAGGTTAGGATGAGAGGATGCACCTTGCCATGCTCTCAATCTTTGAGCTTAAGCTCAAGTTAATGGTCTAGTAGCTCGATTCTTATTAGGTATTAAGTATTATTACTTCCATAGAGGTTATTAAAACCTTCCTCTTAACCTCTTTTCTATGGTATCCTAGGGTTTGATACCTTCTATAAGGTATCTTAAGGCTTTGCTACCCTCTATGTAAGCTTTTATAAGGATCTTTACCTATAATCTTTGCCTAGGTAATCTTCTATACAACCATTCACTAATATCTTAACTTATGGCTTTTATTAAAAGGACCTTTTACTTAGTCTTCTACTAGTTTATCATACCTGGTTTTAGGTTAGAATTTTATATAAGAATACCTTCTACTGAACTTTTTACTACTACATTTAAAGTTAACGACAATACCTTTGACATGTCATTAGCTTTCACCAAAGCATCTATAGAAGCTTAAAATTAAATCTCAACCTATTACATGGTATCAAAATTGTTCAAAAAGTACTTAGACTTCAAATTTCACAAAATAAAAAATAGTGAATATTCCCTAAATTTTAGCTTCTCAGTTTTTAGAAAACTCAAAATTAACCAAAACCAAGTGAATCTTTTTTTGGAAAACCTTTTACATAGCAATCATCTATGTGATATAGTGTGTCTATAGAAAATTTTGAAAAGGAAACTACATAATTTGGCCTTCTAAAAATCGAATTGAAATTCGATTTCAAAAAGCATATTTCTTAAGGGCGATATATAAAAAGAAAGATTTTTACAAATTTACATAAAAGTAACTTAAAAAATGCCAAAACAATTCTTTTTCATAATTTTTGGAAATAATGTGATATTTATAATGAATTTTTAAAAATCAAGTAGAAAATTGTATTGAACCTAGGGTTCATTAATTGATTTTGCTGAGAACAAAATAAAAGTGAATGATTAAAACTAAGTTCTATTTGACCATATTAAGATAAATGAATAAGATTGTCTAATTTGCTTAATAATTAAGTATATCAATTATCTTCACAAGAAATTTAATCTTTGAATGGTGATCAAATGATCTTGGAGTAGATTGTAAAGTGTATTTGTTTGTTGGTTGTCAAAAGTATTTTCAGGTATTATTTGGGTTACTAGCATTACGACTCAAGGAAGAACTAAGTTGATGGTATAAAGCCTTGAAAAACAAGAAGAAAAGTTCATTGGCCTAAAAGAGCCAGCATGTCGGTTCACTTGCTGGTATTCATGTCGGTAGTGCAATTTATTACTGGCTTACCGGTAAGGGTAAGGTACCGGCATGCTGGTAAGCCTAATCTAAGTAGCTGTTGGAGCATTTAATGCACAATAACAGGAAGAATTCAACAAGCTGATCTAAATTCTCAACAACTCGACCAAAGGAAATAATGATATGATATTCTATTGTAATCAAAAGACATTCCTTTACATTCTTTAGTCTCATTACTTACAAATTATCTCTTGTACTCTTTATTTACAATCAAACAAAAGAAACCTAATGTATAGTGCTTAAGTCTTTATATACTTTGTAATCTTGAGTGAAAGAAGAGCACTGCACTAGAAATTGTTGTGTGAAATAGTGATTGAGTATAAGCTTGTGTAAGCTCTTAGAGCATTGTGTTGAGAAATTAATAAAATGGTGTTAAGTGCTCGGTTAGAGGCATTGTGAGTCCATGTAGACTAGGGGGCGGTCCGAACTCTATGTTATGTTCGAGCTTGAATTTCTCCATCCCTATTTCTTTTAATTTCTATACTTATTATTGTTTCTATTATCACTTTTGTTATTACATTTAACCGGAAATTTCGAAAAAAATTACATATTGTCTTGGAACTCAATTGACACCCCTCCCCCCACCTCCTTCTCTCTCGAGTTTAGCCTAATGTTCTTCAAATCGATCTCACCAGTGATGGCCACCAATGGTGGAGTGTTTGCTAGCTAAGAAGGGCATTGCTTATAGGCTCTATCGATGGTGACTTGCTATTGTCATGGCCCATAATCTAAATGGAATGTAAGGGTATTTAACTAAAGCCTAATGTGAAGTGAGTGACGTTAGTAAACAGTTTGATCATGGGGTGAGGTATTCTTTGAAGGTGGGTTTAACCTCTCATGAGTAAATTAGTTGGGATTTGATGCCACTCTTTAGATAATGCCTATGGTAAGTTAAAATTACTTGAGATAGTTGAGCTTCCTAAACATATGGAGGCCTGTAACAATGTTGGAGGGCATTCCTAAGGATGGAAGGGCTTAGAACATTCCTAGGTAAATAGGAAGGGAAAAGGCTAACTCACCATCTAATATATGAGCAAATACGAAGAGACAAAGGAAGGTTGAGTGCGGCATGGGTTCTTTAAAAGGGGTATGAACCTTCCGCCCTATGATAAGTGGTATTAAAGCTAAAACCTAATGAGCCACCTAAATGCTTCCCATTGTATTGAATGTAAAAGGTAGTTCTTATCAATGACTATGCTAATGCAGATTAAACTTCAAACGAAAAGTAACCACCGAGTGGAGGACATAAGTTGCCAAAGGGGGTAGCTGTGTCATAAGTTGCATTGTAATAATATTGCTCGAATCTTTAGAAAATAAAATGAACTTCAAATGGTGGACCATATTGTTGGGCCATTCAATAAGAGGCGATCTTAGAGGATGGAGAAATGGGTGAGTGCATGAGAGAAGCCTAAGGGCCTAGTGGAAATGATCTAAGGTAGAGTTGGGTAATGAGAGAAGGATTGGTGATCTTTTGTTGGAGGTAAGGATGTTATGGATATAAGTAGAGAAGAATATCACAGTTCATGATTTGGATGGCAAGTGGGCGTTTTTAACTCGAGCTTAATGTAAAATGAGTAGCATCAGGAAGCAATTTGTTCATAGGGTAAGTATTATGTGAAAATGGGTTTGGCCTCCCATGAGTAAACTAATTGAGAGCTAATGTTGCTTTCTTGATGATGGTTATGGTAGAATGAAACTCATTGAGATAGCTGAGCCTTCCAAACATGTTGGGCCTTATGATAATGCCTGAGGGCACTCCTCAAGATGGAAGGGCTTGAAACAATCTTGAGGAAGCATGAAGGGAAAAGGTTGGCTTGCCATCTAGTATAAGAGCAAATATGACGAGGCAAAGGATGGTCAAGCACTATACAAGCACTCAAGGAAGGATGATCCTCCCATCTAGTGACATTATCAGGTGGTCTTTAAGCTCAAGAACTCCAAACCTGTGGATTTATGCATATTTTCTTAAAATTCTTAATTTTCTTAAAAAGCACCTTCAAATTTGTACATGAACATTTTCCCTATTTCCTAAGTGTGAAAGGATTCCACTTGTAGGTAGGTAAGGGTTTATATAGTGTGGGTTTGTTAATATGTACGTGTAACAAGTGTTTACTCCTTGATTTTCCAAAGCTAAGTTTCTAGTGGTTTATAAAAACCATGGCCTAATACATGGTTTTGATTGATAATTTTTCATGAACTAATCCCTTGTTTAAAAGTATATAAATAAAAACACATGAGCTCTTATTATTAATTTATTTATCTAACTTATTTTATTATTTTTTATTACTTAAGCTAATTTTAACTCTATAAAGAATATTCTACAAAAGCTTTTACAACCTAATTTTAATTGTTTTTCATGTCATTTGTTAATTTTCTTATTTGTTTAATTTATTTCTAAGTTTCATTATATTTTAAATCGTGGTTTTTGTGATTCTAGAATTTAATAATTAAATTGATTGGCTTTATCATTTTAGCTTATGTTAACATTCTATTAGTCCATTTCTAAAATCTACTTTCATAGGGTTGCTTGGCTAAATAATAGGGCATTATCATTAAATCCAAGTCTAATTAAGCTTATTTGGCGAATACAATAAATTGGGAGTTCAAAATTCTACAATTATAGTCAGTTGATTCTCTCATTTGTTTCATCTTTATTACTTTCTAAATATCATTTTATATCATTTTGTTATATTTTGTTATTAAATAATTTATGTTCAAGATCCCTTTCAATTGAATTTGAAGTTTTATGATCCTCTTGTTTCAAAATATAACAAATAAATTTTGAAAAATTTAGCATTTAATTCGTGTTAATATTTCATAATTCCATTTTGAATATTGAAATTCTCTTGTTCAATTAACTAATTTGTGGCCCTAGCATATATTTCGGGTTAAACAAGTAAATTTTTATGAATGTCCTAAATGTTGGGACTAAAATCCTATTTGCTAAAAGAGCGGGTCTCACATTCAAATTTAGAATTAAAGAAGACAACAAAAATAAAATACTGAGTTTTTCTTTTTCTCAAATATTTGCTCTACTAATTATTTCTTAATATTTCCATAAAATAAAAATGAACAAATATGTTATAACTATTTCATGTTTTGATGATAACAAAAATTAAATTAACTAATCAAGTTTTTTTAGTTAAAGATTTCAAGGTTGCTTTGCTGATATAAGTTAGAAGCAATTATAGGTTAATGAAAATAGTTAGAAGGAAACTCAGCAACAATCATAAGCTGATTATATAAGTTAGAAGCATTCTTAGAAGGAATTAGTTAAAGCTAAGAAAGGATGATTCTAAAGACTTAGAAGGTTAATTAGAAGCTTTAGTAGAAGAATGTCAGAGAGCTAAGCAAGTTAAAGATACTTAGAAGCAAATTTAGTAGTTATTCTGCAATATGAAAAAGAATAGCAAGACCTAGAAACTGACTTAAAAGCAATCTTAGAAGAATTATTGATCGATTCAGAACTTATTAAATTATGGAGTTTATGTTTGTTTTTCTTACAAGTCAAGGCCCAACTCCATTAGACACTTATATTTAGGTAACATATTGTCTTGTTCCACTAATTAATGTGGATAAAATCTTTGAGATTCATCAAGATCAAGAGTTAGAAGATATTTTAAGAGTGTAGAGCAGCTAAAATGATTTCTAGACTTTAAGTCCATTAACAGTCTAGGCTTAACTTTTTAGGCCCTATCACTTGAGTTAAGTTGATAGAGCCTAAAGAGTTAGGTTCATAAATTTGAGATGGCTTGGGGAGATGTGACATGATAGGCTTAGAGTAGGGACCATTAAACTAGCTCATCCACTTTTAACCTTTCTTAGGGAAGCTTAGACACATAGAGAGGCTTGTTATAGGCTTGCACTTGATAAGAGCCCTTGAAAGAATTCATCAACAAGAGGACTCATCTTAATTAACAATTGTCATCGTAATCTAATGGATATCATTGATGGCATAATTCTATAAATACTTAAGAGCTCCTCTTCATTTTAGGGATAATTTCAACTATTTAGAGAAATGGCGTTGTGCTATCACATTACTACTACAGAAGACCAAATAAAGCTTTAAGTGAAGAATGCACTACCTCTCATCTTAAATAGTGGGGGCTAATGCTTTATAACTCCTACACTTATCGTTAGTGCATTTAAGTTCCCTAAGATTGTCTTTACCTCCTCGCTACTTCTTTTTCTCCAAGTCATCCCTTACGTGTCATTCTACGTCACTCCTTTGAAGCCATATATAGAGCGAGATTCATACTACATACAGTGATCACTACAACTGAATCCCCTCATCTATAAAGAGGAAAGTTGGATTTTCTGGAACTAACTAAGATCCATGTTTATGTTTGTTAATGATCAGTTTTATCAATCTTAGACTATCTAGAAGTATCAGGAGATTTGAAATTCAAAAAGACTAGATTTTTTGAAGAAATAATTATCATATTTTACAAACTAATAGCTTGGATCAACATGAAGAAAATTTAAATAAGTCAATTATACTTCTAACAACTATCTTACTAGTTGTTGCAGCTGAGACATTTAAAAATTTGAAGAAGTCTTTGAAGGAACATACATACAAAAGATCAACCAACAAGATCATGAAGGAAATATTCTGAAGATTACTTCACTCAAAATTGAAATAATTTACTACTTTCTATTAATTACCTAAACAAAACTTAGAGCATTCCATTGTTGTATTTTCATATCAAGTTGATATCTAAGAGAGTAGATCATTATAGATCTATGTAGCTTGTAGTAAGCTTGAAGGTAGAGTAGTGCAACTAAAGCTTATGAAGCAAATTTGTACTCTCTTCATTTTGAAATTAGTAGAACATTTGATGTAGATGACTAGATCCCCAAGAATGGAGTTGGAAGAGTAGATGTAGACACTAGGCTAAGCCATTATAAATCCTTGTATTCGAGCTTTCTCTAACCCTTACTCCTTTTATCATTGTTCTTTTATCTTTACGTATGGTTATATTTATTTAAGAGACTTTTATCTGAAACTTTTCAATCACCATACTAAGTAATCAAGCGGCTTTTTAATAAAAAAAATTTTAAATTTAAACCTACACCCCAACCGCCCCACCCCCGCCCCCCCTTCCCCCCCTTTCCTTCCTTCCCTCCTCTTAAATGCTTAAGAGAGACCAACAACTGGTATCAGAGCAAATTTCTCTTATCTACTCTAAGTGAAAGATCTAACAGTGGCTAAAAATTTACAATCTATGTAAACTACTCGTGCTCCATATTTTGATGGATTTAATTTTTCTCATTAGAAATAAAGGATGGTGACATGATAGGGATCAAGGACTGATTACATGCTCCTGAGCCCGAGAGCTCTCTCAGGTGATTCACCAAGTTGTCCAAGGTGAGTTAAGCATTGAAGAGGAGTGCTTGCCCCAATCTGATCTGCCGAGTTACTTCGCTCACCATGCCATCTAAGGTGTTGCCAGGGTGATTAGCCGATGTGCAAAACTGAATCCTTTGCTATGCACTAGTCCAAATGCCAAATCTGAATACAACAATCTTTACAATGCTAAGGCCGATCTGACAACTATCAAGAGCTAACCATCCGAGGCCGACCCGAATGTTAGCTGTTTTTGAGCTAACCCTAGCCTAACTTTAGCAATCAGGCTGCCGAACTTCCGATGCCGAACATACTTGAACAAAGGCTTACTTTTGCTCGGCTCACTATGCTGTTAAAATCGTAGAGTAAAATGTGTACACATTGTCTTTTCTAACAACTATATTGTCCTTTCTAACAAAAGACATTCGCTATGCATGATTTCGTATTTTCCTTGTAAATTATTTTCCTTCCTTTGGCAAATAGGGATCCATTTTTGTAATTTTCTATAACGTAGAACTTACCCTAATAGGTTACTATAAATAATCACATAATGTAATAGTTGTAACAGAATATACAGAAGAATACATTGAACTTTTTACCCTCTCTTAAGCTAGATGTCCTTTTGCTTGCTCTTGAGCTACTCTTATCTAGCCCATTTGAGTGTAGATTAGTGGCAAGTGACCTCTAGCCATACTTATGTGTCATATTAAGTATAACTTAAGCTCATGTGAGGCGTTTGTACGTTGTATCCATCCTCGATGCACGAAAACCCTTGCCCACCCTCAATTATAATTTACTTTTCAAGCCATCTTACAACTTAGACCCACCTCTTTGGTTACACTTGATATTAGGTTCGTATGTTCATCCATGAGTCTATATCATCTTGGTATTAGAGCTTGGCTACGTTTAAAGTTAGATTCTGCTATTTTGTTCTTTTGATAGTTTGTCACTGCTCTCGTGTGATAGAGGTTTTATTGTTCACATTGGAGTTTAGTAATTGAGTAATGTTTTATACTCTGTTTTTCCCTTGTTTTCGATACACAAAACAAAGTGTGGTAGACTTCTCATTTGATTGTCATTGTAAAGTAACCATCAATGTTAGACTCAAGTGTTCAAGCAACTTAGGGAAACCAAGAAAGTGATACTCGATATGGCCAAGGGTAAGAAGGGAGCTTCATGCCTTATTTAGTGGATGATCGATTGGAAAAGCTTACCAATTTGGTAGCTAGTTTGGTGATTGTTATATAAGAAGATAGACAACAAGCTAAAAATAGCCCCACTAGAGAATGTGAGTAGTAGCAGCGAGGTAATGGTCAGTTTAGTTGAGTTAATGCCCCAGCTCGCCCACCCCAAGCTGAAGGAATTGGTAGAGATGCTAAATGAAGGCTAATGCTTGAAGAGATCAAGAAGGAAGTAGAAGGGGATGACGAGGCAAAGGAGTACTATGATCTTGAGGAAAGAAACGCACAAGCCCTTAGAGTTAAAGGATTAAGGATGTGTATTCCAAGTTTCTCTAGATGTAGTGATATCGAGGACTACTTGGATTAAGTAGATAAGATTCAAAAGTGGTTTGAATGCTACGAAGTGCCTAATAATACAAAAGTTAGACTTGCTATGTTGGAGTTTGCTGGTTATGCCACCTTGTGGTGGAGTACTAGAAGAAGGGAAGGAGAACGAGAGATTAGGAGTTGGGATGATATGAAGAGAGTCGTATGGAGAAGGTTTGTACCTAGATATTATTTACAAGATGCCTTCAAGAGACTACAAGAACTGAGACAAGGAGAATCAAGTGTGGACGCTTACATTAAGGAATTCCAGATGCCAATGATTCGATGCGAAGTTGTAAAGCCTAAAGACCGAACTATGTCTCTATTCATTTGCAAATTGAAGTATGAGATTGGGGATGTCTTGGAAACCTTGGACGTTAGAACACTTAATGATACAATTTGAGCCGCCTAAAGGATAGAAAGGTGTTGAACAGGAAGATTCCGACCCCTTGTTGGCCGACTAGGAAGTAGCCAAACTGTTTTAAGCCGACCAATGTGAATGGAACCGAGTAAGATTATTGAGACTCAATCCATTCTGACCACCTGAGCTGAAGAGAAGGAACCTCCGAAGAAGTTTGAGAAGGGCCAGAGTTCAAGGAGGAAGACGAGTGAGATTAAGTGTTTCAAATGCCAAAGATTTGGACACATGGCTGCTTAGTGCTCGAATAGGCGAACAATGGTGATCTAAGGCGAGGTGTTGACTGCTAAGGTTGATAGTATTGATGAAGAAGTAGAGGAGCTGAAAAATGATGGACAGACTGAGCCGTCCAATGAAGAAGTCATCTATAGCGAATAAGGGAACTTCATACAAACCGCTCTAGTGTTGAGGAGGACAATGACTGTCAGTCTTATACCTGAAGACGAGCAGAAAGAAAATCTCTTCCATATTAGGTGTAAGGTAAATGAATCACTATGCGCGTTGATCATTGACAGTTGTAGCTGCACCAAGGTAGCCTTTACATTGATGGTCCAGCAATTGAAATTGTCGGCCATGCCCTACCTGAAACCTTGCAATCTTCATTGGCTCAATGATAAGGGAGCCTTATAAGTGAACAAATAGGTATCTATACCAATTTGTATTGGCAAGTATTGAGATGAAGTACTTTGTGATGTGTTGCTTATAAGTGCATCCCACCTTCTATTTGGATGACTATGGATGTTTAACCTAGCAGTTATATATAATGGTAGAAGGAACACATGTTCTGTGGAGCACGAAGAGAGAAGGTTGAAATTGAGTCTTATGGCTACTGAGTAGGTAAAAGTCATGCAATCCTAGCTTAGTCGAACCTTGAAGAAGGAGGCTTTGATATTAACCCGAGCCGAGGTGAAAAGAGAAATGGAGTAGGAGGGATCGACTTATCTGCTTATTAGGAGGCTTCTAGAGATGAGACTCGGGGAGGAAAAGCTATCGACGAAGGTAAAAACCTTACTGGAAGAATTTGCCGACTTGTTTTTGAAAGAACTACTGAACAATCTACGCTCAAATCATAGTGTCGAACATGCAATGGACCTACAGCTAGAAGCCCGCTGCCAAACAAGCCTACCTAGAAGCTGAATCTTAAATAGGTTGCCAAGCTATAGAGGTAAGCGGATGAGTTGATGAAGAAGGGGTATGTGCATGAATCCTTGAGCCCTTGCATTGTATCGGCTTTATTAGTGCCAAAGAAAGATAGGTCTTAGAGGATGTGTGTGGATAGCTAAGCAATTAATCGAATCACTATCAAGTACAGGTATCCCATACTCAGGCTTGATGACATGCTAGATGAATTAAGTAAAGCAAGAGTGTTCTCCAAGATCGACCTTAAGGTTGGGTACCATTAGATTCGAAAGTATGAAGGCAACGAGTGAAAGACTGCCTTCAAGACACAACATGGTTTATATGAATGGCTTGTAATGCCATTTGGATTATCCAATGCGTTGAGCACATTCATGCGACTTATGAATCATGTGATCCAAGAATTATTAGGAAGGTTTGTCGTAGTTTATTTTGAAGACATTCTAGTGTATAGTCCTGACCTAGAGACTCACTAAGAGCATCTCCGACAAGTGCTTGCAAAACTCTAAGCTGAATAGCTCTACACCAATCTGAAGAAGTGCGACTTTTTCTTTTTTGAGGTAATCTTCTTAGGTTTGGTTATGAGTGGAGATGGTATACGAGTTAATGAAGAAAAGATAGAAGCATTCATAAAATGGCTTGAGCCAACCTATTTTGCCGATGTAAGAAGTTTCTATGGCCTAGCATTATTCTATCGCCGATTCATTAAGAACTTTAGTGTGATTATGGCCCTACTCACCGAACTCTCAAAGAAGAATGTTGGATTCAAATGGGGTGAGAAAGAGAAGAGAAGTTTTGAGAATATGAAGGAGAAGTTAACTACAGCCCCCGTCTTAGCTCTACTGAGCTTTGATAAGGTATTTAAAGTAGAGTATGATGCATCTAAACTAGGCATAGGTGCTGTGTTGATGCAAAAAGGCTGACCTATTGCTTACTTCAGCGAGAAACTTCGAGGAGCTACACTCAACTGTTTTGTCTACGACAAGGAGTTCTACTCCTTAATTTGAGCCCTAATGATATGGCAACACTATCTGCTACCCAAGGAATTTGTGATCTACATTGATCATGAATCCTTAAGATATCTAAAGAGCCAACCGAAGTTGTCTCAGAGACAAGCTAAGTGGGTTGAGTTTATGGACGGTTTTTTTTATGTCATAAAATACAAGAATGGAAAGAACAATGTAATAGCTGACGCTCTATCAAGATGACATACCCTCTTAGCTGAACTATAGATGAGGTTACTTGGTTTTTCAACCATTAAGAATTTGTATGCTAAGGACTCACACTTTGGTCTTATCTACGTTCATTGTAAGGAAGGAATGACGCTGGACGACTATCATAGGGAGGACGGATACTTATTCAAGAAGAGAAGGCTATATATCCCAATCTATTCCATGTGAGAACTATTAGTGCACGAGGCGCATAGAGGGGGATTGACAGGACACTTTAGCCAACGTCGAACTTAAGAGGTATTATCCTCTAGATTCTTTTAGCCAAGGATGAAGAGAGATGTCCAATCCATGCTAGAAAAGCGTGCAACCTACCAAAAGTAAAGAGTCAAGGTGAGCAAGGATACTATTAACCCTTACCGATCTCGACCAAACCATGGTTTGAGCTAAGTATGGACTTCATGTTAGGATTGTTAAGGACGTCCTAAGGGAAGGACTCCATCATGGTAGTTGTGGATCGATTTAGCAAAATGACACATTTCATACCCTGTTCCAAAACTAACGATGCTTCAGCTATCTCTTTTCTTTCTTTGTAGGAAGTAATCAAGTTGCATAGAACTTCCATGACCATTGTTTTAGACCAAGACCCCAAGTTCATGAGCCACTTTTAGAGGACGTTGTGGAGGCGAATGGGAACCAAGTTGCTATATAGCATATCCTGCCACCTACAAACCAATGGACAGATTGAAGTTGTCAACATAATCGTGGGAACTTTGCTACGAGTTGCTATCGGACAAAACACGGCCACTTGGGATTTATGCCTACCCATCATTGAGTTTGCATACAACAAAACTGCCTATAGTGTAACATGCGTGTCCCTATTTGAGGTCGCTTATGGGTTCGACCCTCAGCTGCCATTAGACCAAGTACCCTAGCCGATGCTTGATGATGACTAGCTAGGCTTTGAGAGAGTTGAGGCCATCAAAGCCATGCACCAGAAGGTTATAGAGCAACTGGGTCGAGCTAATATTAAGCTTGAGAAGCGAAGTTCAGGATGGACGAAGAGAGAATTTCAACTAGGTGATTTGGTCTAGATACACCTCAGTAAGGAACGATTCTTAAACTTGAGAAAGAGCAAGTTGTCTCTTAAGGCCAATAAACCTTTCAAAGTGCTTGAAAAGATCAACCCTAATGCTTATAGGATTGAATTTCTTGAAGGATATGGGGTCTCAGACTCCTTCAACGTTGCTGACCTCTAATCTTACACTCTCGAGGACGAGCAACTTAAAGCTAAGCCAGATTTTATCCTAAATCTCAAACAACTCGGAGGGGATGATAAGGATCAAGAATTGATTACACACTCCTGAGCCCAAAGGCTCTCTTAAGTGGTTCGTTGAGCTATTTGAGGTAAGCTAAGTACAAAGGGGTAGTGCTTACCTCAATTTGATTGCTGAGCTACTTCACTCTCCATGCCATTCAAGGTGTTGTTGAAGTGACTAGCCGACGTATAGAACCGAACCCTCCACTATAGACTAATCCAAGTACCAAATCCGAATACAACAATCTTTACAGTACTAAGGCAAAGTTAACAACTATAGGAGCTGACCATTTGAGGCCGACTTAAATATGAGCCATTCTTGAGCTAACCCTAGTCTTGCACCAACAATCAGGGTATCGAACTACCGATGCCGAACATACTTAAACAGAGACCTACCCTTGCTCGACTCACTATACTATTAGAATCATAGAGTAAAATGTGACCACGTTGTCTTTTCTGACAACCGTACTGTCCTTTCTGATAAAGATGTTCGTTGCGTACGATTTCATATTTTCCTTATACATTATTTTCCTTCTTTTTAGCAAATAGGGATCCATTTTTGTAATTTTTTATACTGTAGAACTTAGCCTAATAAGGTACTATAAATAATCATATAATGTAATAGCCACAACAAAATATATAGAAGAATACACTGAACTTTTTACCCTCTCTTGAACTATGTATCCTCTTGCTTACTCTTGAGCTACTCTTATCTAGCTTATCCGAGTGTATACTAATGGCAAGTGACCTCTTACCATACTTATACATTATATCAAGTATGACCTAAGCTCGTATGAGGCATTAGTTCATCATATCTATCATCGGTGCACGAGAACCCTTACTTACCCTCAACTATCATTTACTTTTCAAGCTATCTTGTAGCTTAGACTTACCCCTTTAGTTATGTGTGATATTGGGTTCATGTGTTTATCCACGAGTCCGTATCAAGACATTCATTCAAGCCTCCAATTATGAAGCTTAGTAAGCGATAAAAAATGGAGATTATGATTGACTTATTTGTTAATCAATGCTCAAGAGAAGAAACTTGCTTTAATCATTATGAGAGCTAAACACTTATAAGTGCAACATCACCATTTGAATTTAATCTTGTGTCTTTTTGCATGACTATGAAGGATGAGTGAGATAAATTGACAGAAACTCATGAAGGCACAAAAACTATAGAAGAAACAAGAATTAATATTCTTTTGCAGGAATATGAACACTTTCAACTCCAACTAAGCAAAAAGATCAAAAGTGTTTTCAATCATTCTGGTATTGTCATTAATGAGCTAACTTCTCTTCGAAAGACCTTTTCTAATCAGGATCAGGTCAAGAAGATGTTGAGAATCCTACTTAGAGCTTGGGATGCCAAGAAGGTAGCCACAAAAGATGCTTAGGATCTTTCAGGACTTACCCTTATTGAGTTAAGGTATAAGTTAATGTCATATGAGTCTAATTTGTAGTATGCAAATGAACTTGATTGCAAAAGAAAGGACATAGCACTAAAAGCAAAAGCTAATGGGTAAGAATCAGATAGTGAGGTTTCAAGTGATCAGGAGGAGTTTAATCTATAGTAAAATGGCTCAATCATGTATTAAGAAAGAAAAATAAGAAAATTGTAGATATAAAAAAAATCCAACTCATCTTATGAAAAGAATGATGTAGGGAAGTCTTATAAGTTAAAATAGGAGAAGAAGAAGGAAAAGAAAGAACTTTGGTGCTATGAATGTAAGAAACTAGGTCAAATCAAATATGAGTGTCTTGTGTTACTCTAAAAGCTTGAGAAGTTCGAGAAGAGTAACAACAAGAAGAATGCAGTAATAGCCATGTAGAGTGATTTGGATGAATCTAATAGTGACACAGAAGAGATTACAAAAGAAGAAGAGGAGGAATCTAACCTCTATCTATTGGCAAACTTGGAGGTATGTTTTGATTTAGACAGCAACTATTCTAAAAATGGTGATTTATATGATGAAATGTAAAGACTATTAGAAGTTTTGGTTAAAACTAGACAAAATAATTCTAAACTAAATACGAGAATATGGATTTAACAAATGAAAAGAAAGTGTTAAGTCATACTAATAAATTACTTGCTGATGAGAATGACAACAAAAAGTTGTGTGTCGAAAAAGAAGTTTTAGTGAATGAGAATCTGATACTAAAAGAAGAAACAAAGCTTTTGAAAGTAAGAATTAATGATTTATTTGAATTAAGAGCACTTTTAATAAATTTAATGAGAGTAAAGGAAAGTTAAAAATGTCGATAGCAAGCCAAAGAGTTTGTAGATCTATATAAGGACATAGATTTGAAGGACTAACATCCAAGTGATCTTCAAATACAGTGTTTGTCAAATCAAGAGATGAAATGCAAATAGAAGACTTATAAGTAAGAATAGATGAGCAACTTAAAAGTAAAATTAGAAACTTCACTACTCAATCCAGGAGGTGCCTAGATCAAGTTAGAAGGTACTCTCCTCAACATAGAAGGTTTACTAAACCTCTTAGAAAGTATCAAATAAATCAAAAGAGGTAAATTATGTTCCCCCCATGCTTGCTTAATTTGTCATAGAGTTGGACATATAGAAAACATTGCAACTATAAAAATTACAAGCTTAATAAGGATCAAGTAAAAAGAATAAATCTTACGAGCTTGACTTCTAGCGAACCTAAGGTTTGCTGGGTTTGTAAGGGTACTTAATTTTCTTATGATGATTGTAGGAACAAGAAGTTGAGTTCAAAGAAACCTAGTTACTTGACAGTGGATGCATTAGGTATATGATAAGAGATGCTTCTATGTTCTCAACTTTAGAATGGAGAGAAAAACGTTATGTGACATTTAGAGATAATGGTAAAGACAAAAATACTTGGTTATGTTAATATTGGTAACTCTCCTTGTCGTATTCTAAATGTTTTACTTTTGAAAGAGTTGAAACATAATCTTTAAGCATCGATCAATTATATGATAAAGATCATAAAGTTGTTTTTAAGAAAAATAGGTGTATTTCATTTGACAAGGCATTTGATAGAAAGATATTTGAAGGCTATAGGAAAGGTAACATTTATGTGATTAAACGATCTGACATATTTGTCGAACATTGTTTGTTAACTTTGACTGATGGTACAAATGAATTGGGCATGTAAATTTTTCTAAGCTTAAAAAACTGTCTAAGAATAATCTAATAAACAATCTACCAAAAATTAGTGATAATGGTCTAATAAATTATGTTTATTGTGCTAAAAATAAGTTAGTTTTAGCTTCTCATAAGAGTAAAAATATAATTTCAACTAATAGTATAATGCCCCATAAGGGGGTCTAGTAGTTTTGCATAAAATCTTCATATTACGTGTGTACCCATAATATAAAGACTGTCAAAGATTACAAGGCTCTAACCAGTAAGTTTCTAAGGGTGCTTATTCAATTTATATACATCTGCTTAACTATTTATATATATCTATAAGTCATTCAAGAATCTATAGTCACTAAAACCATAGAAAGTCAAAATGACCTACCAAACAATAAGAAATGGTATCTATGTCCCGACAATTATAATGCCACTAAGTATCTTAAAAGTTTAATTTAACTATACCACTTGCTTTCCTAAACTTATATTCTACTTACTCAGCCTAATGGAGCATTCTACACTCGAATCTTAGCCTAACCTCAACTTTGTAAGACTTGTAAAAGAAACTATTAGAGGGTAAGCTACATCCAACTTAATGAGTAACCTTCCTACCTTGCCATCAAATAATAACAAGCATGTTATTTATCAAACATATGAATGCATATATAAGCATATGTAATGCGAACAGTGTATACAATCGGTATATAACAGTATATAGCATAGTTTTACTGCCTAATGTTGCTCAGGTTAGGAAGTATTTAGGTACATTGGGACCTAGGTATCCACGTTTAATACGAAATCTCTTAACAATATAACCACCCTTAGTAGTAGACATGCCTCGATCTTAAGCAAAAAGGTAGCACTCCTTAGAGCCGAGTTGTTCCCAAAGGTTAAGGCAAGAACATGTTACACGATATACATCATACGATAAACAATCACAATACATAATATCAAAATTAATCCATCCAAGCATGATCTCTTGCTCTACTACATGGTGTTGTCACCCTTTAACTTAGGTTATAAGATATAATGCATGTCCTATTTAATTAGAGATTGAATATTTACTAATTCCAAATTCATGGGGTGGTCTAGCAACTATATTCTAGATACTCTAATGGCCCCCATTCTAATGCAATAAACAAGGGTGTTTGAACTATCTTAAGATAGTTTGTAAACATAATTCAACCAGAATAGGCACACACAAGTTCCCATATACCCCAACATGTATCGAGTTCAATTATCATATATAATTAGATAGTGCACTAATTACAAGCACAAAATAAAGTAAAATAGGGGGTGGTATACTCACTTAGCCTTGAAGTCAAGTATTCCCAGTAGTCCTCAGTAGTCTCAAACTTGGTATCCCAAATCACCTGAGTAAGGTAAGTAGAGTAAATAAGACTCATCTTAAACATAATCTATTCATTAGACTTGCTATAATTTCCCTATTTCCACTTATTTTGTATCTTGATCATAATTTTCTCATTTTAAGTCTGAATTTGGTATTCTTATAGTTGATTTTCATCGTTTTCAAGTGTTCTTTCATTTGGTAAGACTATTTTTAGACTTTTGGATCAACAAGGCTTTAGTTTGGGACTTCCAAGTTCGTAGGCCCAAAGGGTGAGTTTGGTCACTTTAAGGTTTGGGCATAGTTTTGAGCTTTAGGGTTAGCTTTTGATCTTGGACCTTCCACTTAATATTTTGAGCTTCCTTTTAAGTATTTTAAGTAGACTTTTCTGCTTAATACTTTAAATTTTCACCTTAGGCCTTGGTGTTCCTCTTGTGGGCCTAAATGGGCCATTTTTACTAATTTAAGGCCTTAGCTTGCTAAAGGGCTTATAAGGGATAGCTTTAATGGGCATTTGAACTTAATGGACCTTTTATATTTTATTTTATGAGCATTTCAATTTAGGGATCAAATTTGGTCCTTAAGTTAGGTCCCTAAGTTATTAGGCTCTATTCTTAGTTCTTTTAAAGGCTTTTAAGCTTATCTTGCATTTTATGGCTTTAAGCCAAACTCTACTTATTATTTTAAGCTTAAGCCTACTAAAAGCCTTAAGATAAGTCTATTTTCTATTAGAATTTAGATTTGGTTCTTTTCATTTATTAGGCTCCTAATCATATTTCTAAGGCCCTAATCACTAATTAAGCTAGTTTAGGCTTAATTTGTATTCTATGACCATAAACTTGATTCTATCTTATTCCAATGAGCCAAATATCCTAATGAGTCCACTAAATAACCCATTTTACTAAGCATTCCATATCTAGTTCTTTTCATTAATGGGGTTTCTAACACTATTCCTAAGGCATTAATCACCAATTTAAATAGTTTAGGCTATTAACTTATCATTACCCTACTTAACTTAGTTAATTACATCCTAAATCATACTTAACACTAAATAATCATGTTATTAAGGTAATAAATCAAAATTTACAAATTTGAAACTTTCATAAAAGTGGTGGCCAAGTATGATTCTTTTAGGCTTTCCTTCAACTTTTTCCACCTAACACTTATTCTAGTGTGTTTCCTTATTTTGATCACATTTTTACTTGTTTTAAGCTAATAATATCACCTAATATGGTGAAAAAAATATGGATACATATTGTAATGCCTTGAGACCTTAAATGGTGGTATAACTCGCCACATATCCTAGCTAGTCCGAAATATGTAAAGCTTTCTATGTCCACTATCGAAACATAAAGAAACACATCACATAAAATATATATAATTAAGCAGGGAGTAAGAAACTGCATCCACTCATAACTCATCAAAACTAAAAAACTTAATAGAGTTTAAAAGCGTGATGACTCATAAACAACAGAAACAAAAGGTAAATCTAATATCTAAAACCTTAAGTATTAAGCTACAAGTCCATCTCCTCTAACATATACTCTAGTAATTAGAAACCAGTCCTATCGTAATCATCATAGAAATATAGATACTCGACTCCATCCTCCTCTTGGATGTCGTCGACATACATCTCCTCATAAATAAGGAACTCCTTAGATCTAGCACTTCAAAGAGAAAATAATGAGCTGAAGCCCAGTACAGGTATACAAGCACATACGCATGCTAAGATGAATCATCTACATATAGTTATGTAAATAATAGTAGGTAATACAATTAGCAGTTTAATTATCTCAAATTAGGCCAACAGAACAACAAATGAGTATTCATAACCCCACCACACTTAGTCTTTACCCACATATATAGGTGGATATAATAATGCATTTTCTTTTAAGTCCTTTACGCTTAGAAACTAGAGTCCAGAACTTAAACATTCTAATTGCGTCATCACATGTGAAAGTCTACTAGGGAAACCTCGCACATGATCAGTAGTTACCCCTCTAGGGATCTACTACTATGAGCCCTTACGGCGAGTGAGTCAAGCAAAATCAGCAACCAAGATCAATTAGGTTGAATATAGGTTAATCTGATTAGATCATTTCTAACTTAGCAAGTACAAGCAACAACAAACACCACGTACTTAGAATCACTCCAAGATCAAATACAATACTATGATCTCAAACCCAAACAAAAGTCAAACCTCAACAAAGGAAACCGAACATCATGAATCTAAAAGAAAACAAGTAGTACGTTAACCTTTAAGTATTCTAAAGCTAAGTCCTACCTAGAAATTTATCTAAGAGCTTATGATCTATTCAATTAAGGTCTTGAAAGAAATCACTAAGTCAAATAATAATAACATAATATGATTAAGCTAAAAAAAAGTGACATAACTAAATATATATATATATATAACATATCTATATATATATATAGAAGAAGTATAAAAGAACACATAACTAGAGTATCAAATAATATAGATTATCGAATCAATATAGTAAACAAATAATACATACATACTTAGAAAATAATATGATTTGTAAAAGCTCGTAAGTAATGACATAATAATAGTTGACATGTAAAATGGACATACTATAAATAATATGATATGCTAAAATAGATACATAATACTAACATGACCAAGTAATTAGATCATGAAAACATTGATAATAATAATAAATCTTACTAATAATAGAATAGATTCGTAATGTACTAAATTGACATTTAGGACTTTGTATAAAAATACGATTATTAACATGACCTATAAATAAACAAAAATTAGTGACCTACTTGAATGCAATAGAAAACAAAAAAATTGGCCTCAAAATATATATCTATAATTAATATTTCGAAATACGACAAATATACTTAACAATGATTCTTATATAAAATGACATTATATAACATGATAATCAATAATTTAAAAGTAGAAATTGAATACTAACAACACTTAATTCAATACTATCAATGGAAATAATAAAGAAAATGATAATAATAAGATATACACTATAAGTACGGTACTGAATATGGAATTGAAAATGGCTCACAAGGATAAATCGAGAAGAGAATCACTGAATGGGTATGAGCAAGAACCTAACCAAACAATAATACAAAAATTATAATTCATAATATAATATAATAAAATCATTAATTAATAATATTTACTAAGTTAATCTGGAACGCATAGCAATGGAGATAAACCAAACTACCATGTTTGTAACCTAAAAGGATTTTGAATGTGCCAATATTGAGAAGTAGGAGTTAGGACTTGCGTTTACTGACAGCTTTTGGAATTGGGTAATGATTGATGGGGGTAAAAATGGTGACTGTGAATTGCTTTCAAGAGGGTGGGGTCTGACGGAAGGATTTGGGAAAATGGAGTTGTTCGTGCGAGAGTCAATGGAGGAGAATGGTTTGGTTGTGGAAGGTAGTAAAAAGAAAGAAAACAAAAATCGAGAGAAGGTGAGAGTAGAGAAAGAGTGAAGTAATTGCGGCAGCTAGAAGAAATGAAAATGGAAGTGGGGTTTGGCGTAATTAAAGAGACACTGAGGGAGAGAAATGATGCTGTCTGATAGAAGAATTAGGAAAGGAATAGAAAAATGAGGGGGAGGCAAGAGATATTGAGGGTAAGGTCCAGCTAATGATTAAAGGGAAGTGAGTTTAAAAAGAAAAAATGAAATACCGAGAGAGAAAATAGGAAGTAAGATTGCTATGGTGAGAAAAGAAATAAGGTTTAAGGTAGGGTTTTAGGGTAAATTCTAGGAGCTTCTAGGATATAGGGAATTAAAAAGAAAATGAAGAATTAAATAGGTATATATATTTACAATATAGGATAACCAACTTTTATAAAAATATCGTAATGAAAAGTATTAATAAAAAAATTATTATATATTATACGTAAAATAAAATGTTAATATACTTAATAAGTACATAAAATAGAAATTTTAGAATAATCAAATTAAGACCTTAGTTTTGATTTTTAATGATACTAACCTAAAGAATTTTATAATTTAATTAAATTACTAGACTAACTAAGGTGTTTCACATATGAAGGAGGGGAGGGGGCAGCATGGATGGTACTTAAGGTTTTATGGTATTTAATCAACATCTTTTCAAGTTATCTATATAAAACTATCTCTTACACCTTTAGAATACAAATAGCAAACTAGCTAAATACATGAATGAATATATAATTAGAAGGCTCTAAAATGATATGTACATGATTATAACTTATTTATGTAGTATTTCTAATCTTAAACTCTCGAGATATCATAGGTATAACTTATATGAACAAGAAAGTCAAGTTGAGTGAGTTTTACCTTAAGTTAGCCTACATGAGTTCTAAGTTTTTCACTAAAAAACGAAGTTGAAACTTACTCCTTTATGAGCAAATGTTTGTTGGAAAGAAACTAAGGTGTGTTTTTTGGTGGTGGTGGTAGGACTAAAAGGTACTGAGGTGTGTGTTGGGTGGGGATGTTGTGGTTTGATAGCTCTTTTTGTTTTCTTCTCTTTTTCCTTTGGTTTTTGTTTAGGTTTCTTGAGAGTGTTTCCTAGGGTTTTCTATGTGTAAAGAATGGTGTTAAATAAGGGTTTTGGAGGGGTGAAATGGCATATTTTAAAGGTGGATTAAAGGGGATAAAAGGCAACTATCATGGGATAAGGGTACATGATCCCCTTTTAGTACTATTGCACTTTGTTTGCTTTTTACCAAATGAGGAGAGATTTTGTCTCCTTAAGGACCAGTGTCCCTTAATTCTTAATTAATCCTTTGTCTTTTGCTTGTAATTGAGTTTGGCTTGTTACTAATTAAGATGTCATGAGAGTTGGTAGATGGATTAAAAGGTAATTAAGTTGATTAATCATGATTGTACTTAATTAAGTAATTTAGGCCTAATTAGGGTGTAACTAGGATCTTGCCATATTTTATCACTTTAATTAAATTCATTGACCTATATTATCTTGTTTGTTAGAGTCCTTCATTATTTGGGACTGATTAGGATTTTTAGATTGCATGCGAGGCTGGTGATTTATGTTTTCCTAGTGATCTGAGAAATTATTTACGATTAGCGAATAGTTTAGGCATATACTTAGGGTTTATTAATTGAATTAGGATTTTGGACTTCCAATTAAGGTTTTACTCAATCTATTGATATTTTCCAATTGTTTTAAGGTTTCTCGCATATTAGGGTTTTACATGTATAATTAAGGTTTTAGAGTTTTTCAACTTATTATTTAAGGTTTGCAACTTATAATTTAGGGTTCAATTGTTTAATTTATGGATTTTATTATTGTATCATTTATTATTATATATTAAGCGATTCTAGGGATTATTTATTAACTCTTTTATCTAACTCTAAGTTCGAATCTAAAAGTTTATGGAGTTCATATTGTCTCCCCAAGTATAAGCTTGGCATTATCAAGGAGATATTTTCTTATAATTCCTTTGGCTTTATATGATTAATCTCTCTTGACTTATAGTTAATTATGATGTAAAACATCGATTAGTGAATTAAGGTGTAATTAAGTTTCTTAATCTTAATTACTCATACACTTAATACAGATTAGGTGCATTTTAAGGCTTAATGTGTTAAATTAAGTTGGTTAAGCCTATTGGGTCATCTTATCTAATTATTTTAAGGAATTGAGATGATTATTGCTACTTAAGTACGTTTTAGAGGGTAGATTAGGGTTTTAGAGCAATTAAGTGATTAGTCTCTAATTAATGAATACTCTTATTATTTAATTAGAGTATACTAGTTGGATTAGGGTTTTCGACCGTAGATTAGGGCTTTAAGAGTATGAGTTTGAGTTTTTGAGAGTGTCTTTTAGGTTTAAGGTTAGTTATTTTGCTAATACTAAGAGTATTTTTCAAGAAACCTTATTAACTTCCAACCTCTTATCTAAGAAATCTGCGGAGATTACAAATAGACCTTTTAAATTGTTGCACTTAAACTTGTGTGGACCTACTTGAATCTAAAGTTTAGGAGGAAATAAATATGGACTTATAATTATTGATAGTTTTTCAAGATATACATGGCTATTGTTTTTGCAACATAAAAGTAATGCATCCAAAGCTTTTGAGGGCTTTACTGAAAAGGTGAAAAACGAGAAAGGTTATTGCATCATTGGCTTAAGATAAAATCATGGTAAAGAGTTTGAAAATTATAAATTTGTTATATTTTGTGATATAATTAACAAAGTTTATATTAGACCATTAACATATGAGTTGTTTAGAGGAAGAAAACTTATTATTTCTTATTTTCATACTTTTGGCTACAAATGTTTTGTGAAAAAGTCAAATGCTAATCTTAGTAAGTTAGATAAAAGAGCTCATGAAGGTATTTTCTTGAGATACTCATTGAATAGTAAAGCATATATAATTTATAATAAAGTAACAAAAATTATTGAAAAATCTATTAATGTTAAGTTTGTTGAAGACATTGACAATATTTCTAATGAGGATAATGTTAATTCTAAAAAGAAAAAGAGTTCTCATAACTTAACAATTAAACAAGAAGGTGCTAGTACTCAACTAGAAGCTACATAGCCAGATTCAAAAGGTACTACAAAAAAGTTAGAAGGTAACACAAATCCTTCTACAAGTTAAAATGCTGATCCAAATGCTTCAAGATCCTGGAGATTCAAGTCCTTACATCCATAAGAGCTCATAATTGGTGATGTATAAAGTGATGTTAGAACTAGATCAAGTTATAAGGATATTGAAAACCACTTTGTAATGATTTTTTAGTTTTAACAATGTTAATGAGGTACTATAGGACAACAATTGGACTAATGTTATGCAAGAATAGTTGAGCCAATTTCACAAAAATCAAATTTGGAATTTGGTGCCTCAACTAAAAGGTAAATCTATTATTAACAAAAATTGGGTTTGTAATAATAAATTGGATGAAACTAGCAAGATTGTAAGAAATAAGGCTAGAATAGTGGCTAAAGAATACTCTCAAAAAGAAGATATAGATTATATGATACCTATGCTCTTGTGGCTAAGCTACTAGCAATTTGATTAGTACTTGTTTTCGCTTGTTTAAAGAATTTCAAGTTGTTTCAAATGAATGTTATGAGTTCTTTCCTAAATTGCTACAAAAAAGAAGAGGTATATACGGAGCAACCTCCAGGATTTGAAGATCCATTCAAGAAGCACCATGTTTACAAGCTTAAAAAGGTATTATATGGACTTAAATAGGCACCATGCACCTAATATGAGTGATTGAACAAATATCTAATAAAGAATCACTTCATGAGAGGTAAAGTAGATATTACTTTATTCTTGAAACATTATGATAATGATTTGTTTGTTGTACAACATTTATGTAGATGATATAATGTTAGATGCTACTAATGAAAAGTATTGCAAGGAATTTTCTAAGTTGATGTAAGCTGAATTCCAAATGTCCTTGATGGGAGAACTCAATTTTTTCCTTGGTCATTAAATTTCCCTTACATATAAGAGAGATCCTATTAAATTTCTATAAAGTCTCTTATTTACCTTCTTACCATTTAAGTCTAGATCTAACCTAGTAGAAGTAGATATAGGCATTATAGCATTCTTAACTTTATCGAAACCAAATTTTGTCAATATCTAATTTGCGTACTTCTCTTAGTGCACAAATATTCCTTCATCAATTTACTTAAAGGGAAAATGCAAACCCTCCCTAAACTTTGACTTAGGTGCAAATTAACCCTTTGAAATTTTAAAGTGAGGTTTTTGGCATCTTAAACTTTGATCAATTGGTAAAATAACCCCTATAAGCCTTAAACTTTAATTTTGGTGTGTAAACACTCCTTAAACTTTGATTATGATGTGTAAACACTAGATGTATTTAAGGAGTATTTATGCACCAAAATCAAAGTTTATGGGGTATTTATGCACTAAAATTAAAGTTTAAAAGAATTATGAGGGTTATTTACCAATTTTTGGAAGTTTAGGAAGTCAAAAGCCTCACTTTGAAAGTTCATGGGTCAATCCATATCTAAGTTGAAGTTTAAGTAGGTGTTTTTGCAATTTCTCCTATATTTAACTACATCTAAACCACATATTTTGTTTAGTGTTTGTACTTGTGCTAGATTTCAAAGAAATTGAACTAAAACGCATCAACTTGCTATTAAGAGGATAATCAAATATCTTTCTTACACCTACAAATTAGTCATATTGTATCCAAACAATCAAAATTCTAGTTTGATTGGATATTAGATGTAGATTATGTAGGATGAAAAATTGATACAAAGAGTATTTCAAGTACTTATCAACTTTTAGGTGATAAGTTAATCTCTTGGTCATCTAAATAACAAAATTTAGTAGCTCTCTCAATAGTTTAAGTTGACTATGTATTAATTGGAAATTATTGTGCATAGATACTTTGGATTAAAAAACAATTAATGTATTATATTCCAACATATAAAGGTATTCCTATTAAGTATGACAACATAAGTGTTATTAATCTAACAAAAAATTTCACTACATTACTCTAGATGTAAGCACATTGAAATTCAATATCATTTCATAAGGGATTATGTTACTCATCATGGTGTAAGTATTGAGTTTGTTTCTACATATTTACAATTTGCAAACATTGTTACTAAGTCTTTAGAAAAGATGAGGTTTGAATTCAAAAGGAATGAACTTGTTATATGCAATCCTTTTTATTAAGTTTATAATATTTCTGCAAATTAATAGTTCATGAAAACTTTATTTATTTGTATGTTGTGTAATTTTTCATATAGTTTGTTGTGTAATATATACATATATTTTATAAATAATTAGTCCAACTATTTCAGTTTTGTTTATGGCAAATAATATGTTTTTATAAATATCTACCTAAGTTAGTTTCTAAAAACTCCTTTAACCTCTACGTTTTCAAGTATTTTCCCTCCTTCAAATAATTTTTGAACTTACTAATACATTACTTCACTCCTCTCTCTTTCTCATCTTCTTTAAAAATTCCTCTCTCTCTTTTATTTTTGTTCCCATTTTCACCCAAAATCAGGGAAACTTACAAAAGAAGATATTCCAAAATTATGAGCAAAGATGTGAAAACTATCATTCTCATCTTCTTCAAACTCAATTATAGTTGAAGAAGATATTCAAGTTGAAACCTTAACCCCCTACAGTTGAGAAATCAACTAAAAATCCTAATTTGGGGGGAGCTAAGGACAATACTTGTAGACACCCCATTTTTTGTACATACTCATCCCTCATTTGGCGATAATTTTAAAATTTTTAGAATAGAGTAAAGTGTCTTAATTTAGAAATGTACAAAAAAAATAGAAAATATAGAGAAAAAAAAGTAAAAAATTTAGAAAAACCTAAAGTTAGAAAATTTAGAAAAATTAAAAAATTAAAAAAAAAAAAGAAAGGGGAAATGTATTTTGGCTCGATTTTATGATTAGTGTTTTATTTTTTTTTTATTTGTTATTCTAATTAAAAGAAAAAAAAAAGAGAAGAAGAATAAATAAAAAAAAAAAGGAGGCCAAAATCATCACTAGGCTTAAAGCCCAATGTAGAAGGCCGATCAAGTGTATAGAAGCATACCTTGTTTTTTTCAACTGTATGCATGCAATATACGCATGTGTGGAGCATGTAGCACATGCCCAGCATGTGTCCATGTGCCAACTTGCATCATCTTCTCCATTTTTTTCCCCAATCCTTGCATTTGCCCATAAAACACGACTAAATTCAAATGTTTCAAGAGTAAAAATTGGCATTGAAATCACCCCAAAGCTTGATTTTTGAACTTGAACATAAATGGTTGATTAAGCCATAAGCTTAGAAAACTATAAATAGGAGGTTTTTTATTAGCGAAGATAGCAAGCTCTCATTACTATGCTCCCAAACTCTCTCTCTTTAGCCACGACTCTCTCACTTTAACTCATTGCTAGGTTACATTAGTTTCTAAACAAAACCACCACCGTAAGCGAATCCCCTATGACTTGAGCTTTTGAACAAGGATACTCCCATTTGTTGCCACATCTTATAGCCATCTCCATCAACACTAGATACCCAAACCCTAGCCACCATAGCCATTATGCAAGCTCCACCGACAATTATACTCAACTTGAGTGACAACACCATTGTTATGATCAAGACACTAAAGGAAAAAGCTAAAGCCGATGCCCTGCTACTACTAGCAATCACCAAGAGCAGCCGCTACCTCCTTCTCTCTCTAGCTTCTACTGCCCAAGCCCAAACCACCACTAAACTACTATACTAAGCTAAGGCACCACCACTAACCTTATTTTCGCTAATATAAATATCATCAAACATGTTTTTCTCACTCAATTTGGTGATTAAAAGGCCCCATTAGAAGTCATCGTCATCATTGCTGTTGGTGTATTGAAGATCCAACCTACGACCCAATTATTAGACCCAATCTTGACCCATACGAACATCTAAAGTTTGACCCCTTATTTCTCTCTTTGTGTTTTTTTTTCTTTTTTTACTTCAATGTATTGTATTTTTTTTCCTTTATTCTAAAGATAGACTTCTTCAGGATCTACTGAAAAGAAACTTGCTTGATGTTATTTACTATCTACACAATCTTGACTAATAAGGTTATCCCTTTACTTACTATTGTTTTTAACCGCAAATAAACTGATCATTTATTCTAGTTCATATCTTAACTAAGGTTAGTTGGAGCCTTGATAGATTCATTTTCCCAGTTCACTTATGTGCTAGTAAGATCCTTGATAAAGGAGATAGAGTTTTCATGTTTTATTAAACCTACACAAAAGGTTATTGTCTAATTAATTGTATAGATTTTGATTTCTATGTCCTCTAATGATAGGGGAAAAAAGGAAAAGAAAACTAGAAAAGGAAGGAAGAAGGATTAAACTAAGCGATGAAGTAATGAGATTGAGATTAAGCACTTCTCTTCATGCATGATGGATTAAGATGATTTAGCTACTTTTCTAAAAAAGGAAATAAAATATTCAAAACTTGACAAACTATTTTAGAGCAATTTAAAGTAAATGAGAAAGGGAAAAGGACAAGAAGATTGCTACTGAGCTCAAATAGCTATTGGTACACCAAACAATATTCAAACAACAATCATAACTTCCATTTAAATTTATCATATTTTAAGTAAGCTAATATGCATTAATAGAAGAAGAGTGTAAGGGTTAAAGCTTCTCATATTGGCTTCATTTTCTTGTATTTACCATCAGCCTAATCCATTACAACTTTACATAGTTGTAGTCGATAGTTGGATTACATCCCATTGACGACTTGCCTGCAGATGCTCACTTTGCATCCATGGTAAATTGGTCATGTCGATGAGTTACTTATCATGATAAGTGGCATTGATACCTAAACCAAACCCTTTTAATCTTAAGTGTTTGACCCATAGGTGGCCTTGAATATCCACTCTACTACCCATTTATCACAAATTATTATAAGCTTCAATGTCAACTATAAAAAAAATGAAATTAAAGTTATATAAAATTAACTTTGTTTTCAGTTGTAGCTACAAAATACAACTCATCATAAATGGTAAAGCTTGAACTTTGGAGGCTAAAGCTTGTTGCAACTTACAATAATGAACCATACATTGAGTACCTAAAAGAATATGAATTAAATTAGGATTGGTAAACATAATTAAAATTCCTTTTAAAGAGGTTTTGATCAACTCCACGCTTTGGTTTATAATAAAAGCATAGTTGACCATATCCCTATAACAAAGGGTTATCCCTACAAGAAAGGGTAGGTGGTCACCTTGGCTTTAAGATAATTAGTTGTCCCTCGTCTAAGGGAGCTAAGTTCACCTTCAAGTAAAGGGACTTTCACTATTGTTGACCTCAATTGAATACCATTTCACCAAGCTAACCTAAAACTCCTAAACCTAACTACCTTAACCTTGTTTTTGCATGAAAAAAAAATCTAAATATGAACTAAAATTAATCAATAACTCTTTATGTTTCAAATATCTAGGAACATTAACATTTACAATAATATTAAACATATTAGTCTCAGTTTAAACAATTAAGGAAGAAGGAGGGTATGTGTTTGACTTAATTGTAATCTTAAAAACTCATTATCTATTCATAGCACAAGGAATCCTCCTTATCATTTGAATCGATACTATTCAGAAATTTTTATCCAAAACTTAGCTCAAGTAAATCAAGGTCAGGAATGAAAGTCATTCACATAATGTGCTTGCTCAATCAAAACATAATATACACCTAAGTATGATGGATAACAACATGAATATGCTTAATCAATGATTATACAAAGTGATCGAAAAAGATTATAAAGAAATATAAAAAAGTAAGATCTATGAAAATTGGGCAATAATGTATAGAGGTGCCTCCTAATTAGTCAATTATCGCTTCTAGTACTGCAATAGGGAACTAATCAACTTGCACCATATGTGTTTGACTATTTGAGAAAATCAACAAGAGTACAAATACTAATCTGCCTTACCTTACAATCCTCCGATGATTGAGCAAATCAAGTAATTTGATTTTGCTCTACCTCACATGCCTTACCTAGAGATTACGTAGGAACTATAGAATCTACATAATAACTTTTCAAAATAACACTCATTAGAACCAAATGTAAAAATTTTTATCAAGGATTACATTAGATTTCCTCTATATATTTGCTCAATTCTCAATAATAATAGAACAAAATACTTTGGTTCTAATGTACTAGTGTCATTTTCTATAAACTATAGATTAAATACTTATTTCTTTCCATTTATTTAAAAAGAAGGCTAAATCATAGCTAAACTCTTAATGCATTCACCATATGAGATCAATTACCTAAAGTGTTTCAAACCAAGTACTACCCATTGGATAAACCATAAGACATAAGATAGACATTATCACTTTTTCCCAATTAGATGAGAGGAACTGATGTATGGCATAGTATTAGGATAGTTATAAATGTTCAACTTGAAGGCATATAAATGAAGCAAATAACTTAAGTGACTTACAAGTTGTTAGAGATTATAATATCAAGTTATGATCCTGAGGAAAGCAATAAAGACAAACTTAGAAGAAGAGACATCCATGACTTTGATCCCATTAATATATTTCTTACCTAAGTGAAAACAAATTGAAATTGTTAGAAGAGCAAAAAGTGATAGTAGATAAGAGTTTTAAGCTTAATCACAAGTCAAGTGGGCAAGATTGTTCCAAGATCAAATGTCTAGGAAACATCCTAAGCATTTTAAAATATATAAATATTGCATATCTATATGTGTTAACTTTGTAAACAAAAATAATAAGAAGTAAGAATCATATAAGCAAATTAATCATATCATTGAATAATAATTTATGATAACCTTAGGTTTTGAGCCTTAGAATTTAGGGTGTTAGGCAATATTATCCAATTTGAGTCAAACTTTAGGAAGAGGTCACAAAATTAGAAGATGTAAATCTATATAGCTCATTTCACAAACTAAAGAGGAAATGGGTTTTACTTTTATATAAATATAAGCTATTCGGTTGAGTTACCACATATAATGAGATGCTAAAGATGAATCATCTAACATATGGAGTGAATATTACATCCTATAGGTTTAATAATTTAAGCTGCATAAGGTTTACTTAGGGGAAGAACCTGAAGAAACATGTAGAAGGCTATTGTCCTAGAATTCAAGGCTAACGAGAATTTTTCTCCAAATGATGTCAAATTTTAGTATGAAACTATAAAAGTTATAAAAAGCACCTATGTAGAATCTGATTTAGAAAATAAGTTAAAATGCAACCAATTATGCTCATAATCTTAAGTTTATCAATAGATTCTTAATTATCCCAAAAATTGAGGGATTGAAATTTAATGCAGTATTATACTTAAAACTAATTATGGGATATTTATTTTAATGAATTAAAATGAAGTTAAACTCAAGGAGTTGTGTAATAGTAGATCAAAGTTCATATTTATCTTTCATTTATTTATTATATAATAATTAATATGTATTCATCTATTATAAAAGGAAATGAAAACTTAGCAAGTAAGGAAGGAAATGGCAACTTATGATGATTTGGCACTCTAGGAGATACCACTAGTCTACTAGATGTTATAAAATTAATTAATTATTAATATCTTAATTAAAAAATCAGCATATAAATATAGAAGAGTTCATAAAAGGTTCATTTTAGCTCCTAAAATCACTAAACATGAACTGCAACATCTTATCTCTATAAGGAATCACATTGAGTGCCACTTACCTTGAGAAACCATCATCACGACTACAAACTGCCATTAATTGAAATTGAGATAAAATGGGAGAAATTTAGTAAAAATAGGAAATAACCATCAAAATTCACCAAATTTTAATTATAGTCCCTATATAACGCCTTTCCTGGTAGACATACATTGGTGCCTAAAGGGTAGTTGGATGCTCGTGAAAGGTCATGCTCTACTTTTCATCTATATATTGTTTTAATTTCTAAAAATATTAAATATTCAAGATTGATTATGAAACCCGTTATTTTGAATTATTTTATATGTAGATTAACGTGGTAAAATAATTTTGATGAAATTGAAAGTGGAAACATAGGTTTATGAAGAAATTCATTATTTGTTTTGCAAAATAAGGAATTAACAAGTTTTCATTAAATCTATATGATGAACCCAAGTTTAAATGATTTGTGAGACTTGATAGTGATATTAGGAGTAATTAGTTCTAGCATTGTAAATAAATTTGATTCTTCACTTAATTTAATCTAATTTTTAACAAAATCAAGCCTAAAATTGATTTATTCTATATATAATGAGTATTTAGCTATGGTAAATAAAATTTTTAATTTTTACAATACTTACATGACTCAAGCTTGATATTTTCATTGAGAACACTTGATGATCAATGTAGTTTAGTATGGATTCATGAGTGATGACAAGCTATTAAGTATAATATGGATTAATTATATGATTAGGATAATATACAATCAAATCGAAATAGCTATAGGGCATTTTTAGTAATGTTACTCAATTGCTTAGGTTGATAACCTAAGATATTTGTATGTTCTCAAAATAAGGATTACGGTGATATAAAGTTTGCTAAAAATGAATAAGTAATGAAGAAGCTATAACTAATAGAAGTTTAGCCCTATAGTTGATTAGTGAGATGCAATAGCTATTGTTATTGTATGTAGAAAGATGATAGATTAATTATTTTGTTATGTATATTAATATGTATAGGTGAAGATAACCATATCAAATAGTGGAACAAGTGTTGCCCTAGTTAAGTACCCCTTGCTTAATACTATTGTGTTACATGATGGCAAAAAATGTAGACCACTTGCTTGCTTATAGTATATAGTTATAAGATTCACTTAAGTGTATCTCTTGACTTAGAGTACTTATATTCCAAATTGATATGATTTATGGTAAACATTTGCTTGGTATGTTATAATTCTTCTATTTTGTGCTTCTCATGATGAATTGAGATTTATTGGTAATGTAACTTGATTGACCTTGTGATCCAATTGTACTTGGTTGACGAGAGTATTTGCCTTATATGATGATTGATCACAATATGTTTATCATTTAGTAAATATCGGATGTTATTAAGTGAATATCAAGATGACTTTAACTTTATACAAAAGTTGTGATTTCTATACTGTGCTATACATGCAATTATGATACCTAGCTACTAGGCTAAAAGTTAGGCTTAGTTGGCAATTTTTTAGTTCTTAGTGTTTGGTTGATATTCATACTTGGCTTGGTTTATTTGGAACCCATACTTTGTTAGGCTAAATTTGTTGTTTTCATTTATGGCATAACACAAATGGACCTAAGGGTTAAGCTAACTTATCTAACTTTAGGTGCTAAAGACAAAGCAAGCTAAGACTTAGAAGTTTGGCTAGGTAAAAGAGAGCAATTAGTTATAGAATTTCATATAAAGTTCTTTGAAGCTACTTTGTAGGAAGGTTGCTGTGCTACGTTATAGGTTTTCAATATTAAGGTTTTGAATTTAAAGGTTTACTATCATAATCGGATTCTAAGCTAAACACCAGAGTGATATATGATCCTTTAAATGAGACCTATATTTTTTGATGTTCCAATGTATTATTTCATATTAATTGAAATATGTTTTACTAGAACTTTGTATGGTGGAGTCGAATTAACAATTTAATTACAATTTTAGCCTTATCCCTAACTTGGAGATAGCATAATGAATCAACGCTTAAGTATCAAGTGTTAAGAAAAATATAAGTAGACGTCTTGAGAGGTAAGGCATTACTTGTTTGAAATTAAAATGAATATAAGAAAAGGAAAAAAAGAGAGAGGATAAACTTGAAGCCTAAATAGGTAGATCTTAAATCTAATAGAGATAAATATAATATCTCTTAAATAGAAAATCCATGCCCTTATAAATAGAGACCACTTGTTGTGAATGGAGTATGGAGTACTACCTCAAGGTCATGATAAAGTTTGTAGGTTAGAAATCTTATCCTAACTAAATTTTTTTATATTTTTTTAATTAATAAATTTCAAAACATAATTATAAGCTCAAATTGATCGTAGTTAAATATTTTCCATACAAAACACAAAATCAATCCTGACTTGAACCTTAAAACCAAAGCTGGTGATTTCAGATTTAGTAGTTTCCATATTTAAAATCAATTTCTAAAATGAAATTTCTCAATCAAACAAACCTTAGAAATGGAATCTCAATCCATGAAAATTTAGTTAAAGTAATCAAAACCAATGATTCTTACCCTAAAGCATATAATTTTAATGAAATTTCATAATTAGAAACGTATCTAACCAAATTAGATCTTTTGAGATAGATATTAAGAGCACCCATTTGAAGGCTTAAAATTTATTTTCTACATGATAATCATTAACAGATATACATAGCTAAATGCCTTAAAGATGTTTAGAAAATACGCTATAGGATCATAATCAAGACCTCAAATCCCAGCTTATTCAAATTGTAAGCAAAAGTAGACAAAGTAAGGGAAAAAACTACACGAAAAAGAATAATTGATAGTAGGTTATACCTAGATCCCCATCAACCACAAAAGCCATATGGTAGAACACATCTAGTAGTGGTAGATCATTTCGGCTTCAGCTACAAGAGCCATGCCGTCAATCGTGTCAAGCTTTCATCAACCACTAACCCTCTTTATTCAACCATTTAATAGTGGAATTTTAACATTAAATGAAAATATCCCATCTAAAATGTTAAGGTCACCTAAAGTAAAGTAGAAAATAATTAAATATGTGTTTCCAAATTTACTGACTATTTTTGTACTTTCTGAATTTAGGGAATTTTCAAAAAAGACTACAAGAGGCTAACTACTAGTAACAAGTGTAAGTAATTAGAGAATCTCCCTTGATCGTCTTGTTTGTCTTTATAAATTAGGTGAATTAATTATTATCCAAATCTAATTGATTGTTGTATTGTTGATGTGTGTGCATAGGTTGGTAACAACCTCGAATTTGCGAAGCATGGATTAGATATCGGCCATCATTTGGGGTGCATATTTGGGACATAATCGTCAGTAATTAAGCACCAAGGCCATTGACCAGCTGAAACAAGCAGGTTATTAATATGGTGGAACTTTAAATATATTGATTCAGGACACTCAAAATGAAGCAATCGACTGGTCGCAGTTATTGTATTGGACAAAAGTATAAGTGGAGGCAATTAATTGGACTAGTGATGACTAATATGAGCACTAAACCCAGTACCAAGCAATTAGTATGTGAGAAATGGATCCTCTCAAATTTACTTTTTCTATATTTCTCTTAATGTATCCCTTTAAAATATTATTATATATAATTAACTATTAAGATTATAACGAAGAAAATGACATTATAGAGTATTCGAAAATTCTAAATAATTTCAATCATTAATTTGCAAATTAAGGAAAATTAAAAGATAAAAAATTGAGAGGACATGTGATGTTTATGAATATTAGATGACTATCGTGTGTTAGCCCTAAAAAGCTAGGGATGTTGTTTGGTAATTGTTTATGCGTTATGCCCACGCATTAATTAATTAATAACGGGCAATGTGCTTTGTGAGTATTCATAATGCTGCCTTTAATTGATAATCTTAAGTTTCATGCATAGTGACGATGGATGTATGAGTAAAAACGATTTTACTTATACTTCAAGGATTCACCAATTATGGGTTTTGTTTTAAAACGTTTTAGGTCATATGAAAGATTTTGAACAAAAGAGTGTACAGGTTATTGTCTCATTCGTGTTTACTAGAAGAAAACGACACTTTGATTATTATACCTTCCAAATCCAAGATCTAACAGGTTTTGAAAGAGTGTTAAAAAAAAAAAAAAAATCTCGCTAGAGGGATTTCGGATCAACAGCCAAAACATTCACAAACCGAGGGACTCACTTAGGTTTTATTAAGAACCATCAAATTTTCCAGCTCAAAAAGGTATTGGCTTAGGAGTTAGCCGTAGAGAGGTTAGCAAGTGTCAACATAGGGAGGTTTAGAAACTAGAGTGCGCAAAGAGTAGATTAGATAAGTCAAACCATACCATAGCCGGACGATTAGAATAAATGGCTGATACTTAGCAACTCAAGAGCGCATGCGGACTTGTCCTTGCTAAAGCTGATTTGAATTACGTAGACCTTACCATGCTATTGAATCGAGAGGTGAAACGCATGAAAGAAAATTTTAGTTTAGACAAGAATAAGGGTGTAACGAAAATAGAAGTTGGATATATGAGGAAAAAGGGAAAAAAGTGAAAAATGCGGTTAGAGGAATTAAAAGGGAGAGAATGGATATGGATAAACCAAAACCTGAGAAATAAGATTTTTATGTACATCCGATGGAGGAAAGGAGTAAAAATTCCTGAGGATTTTAAAGATATCAATTGCTTTATAATAAAGAAACAATTATTTTATTCGATCTATATATTAATTAAACTAACGATTAAGCATTGAAGAAATTTTCTAAAAGTACGTGTACCACTTCTTCTGCATTTTTGCCAAAAATTTTCATCCAATATTAAATAGACCACTGAATCTAAATATATAGAAAATGAAAGACAAATGCAAAATGGTAATGGTACGAGAGGTCACAAGATCACATTATCAAAGTTTGGTCACTCCACCGTATGTTGATAATAAATTTTAAAAAAAAAAAAAAAAAAGCAACAGACTTTCTTTCATATGCTGGCAGTTTCTTTCTTGCTACTATGCACTCCAGTCATCTTACAAAGCATAAACGAAGAAAAACAAAAGACATGCAAGTAAACATAACTGCCATTTTGTATTTTTCCCATGCATCGGTCGAAAATCCAACGAGAATTATTTTTCCATTATGGATGACGATGGACAAACCCCATTCATATCAATATATAGGGCACAACAACCTAGGATGTGGAATTGCCACCAATCTATGAGCTCTGGGTGCGGTGAGCCCAAAAACATCGCTCATATCCATTTCATTCGGTTTCATTCCATCGGGCAATTCCCAAGTAAAACAATGGAGGAGATGAGCCACACACAACTCAAGGGCGTAAAGCCCCAGTTGCATGCCAGGGCATGACCTCCGGCCCGAACCAAATGGAATAAACTCGAAGTTACTTCCTTTAAAGTCCGGTGCTTCCTCATTTAAGAACCTTGATGGTTTAAAGGTATCCGGGTCATCCCACGAGTTCGGGTCTCTACCAATAGCAAATGCATTGATCATGACACGAGTCTTTGCAGGGATAAAGTAACCGTTGACCTCCGTATCCTCCGCCGTCTCGTGGAGGAGGAGAGGGATTGGTGGGTGGAGACGTAGGGTCTCCTTGAGTGCACATTTAAGGTACGTGAGCTTCTCAATGTCACTCTCCTCAACCCTACGTTCGAGTCCTACCACATCAACAAGCTCCTTTTGCACTTTCTTGAGATCTTCGGGGCTTCTCATGAGCTCAGCCATTGCCCACTCTATCGCAGACGCCACAGTCTCAGTCCCACCAAACATTACGTCCTGCAATAATGAAAAATAAACTATCGAATGACATATGTTTCTTGGTTTGCATGATTAATGTGGAACATATTCTTAATTGCTTAGAAAAATAGCGTGACCCGCTAATTTGATTAACCGACGTCGTGGGTAATGTACAGATGTGTCTGACAAATAATATAAATAATCTGAAAGGTCACAGTACTTAAATGATATTCCACAAGACGTGTAAAATTAAACAAAGGTACTTCTTTGGACATGAATCATTCGAAAATCAGAAAAGTAAGCCAAACGTCATGGACAACATTTATAAATACCAGTAATATGTTATTGAATAACTGTTAATTTAATTTAAAAAGTCCATCAAATTCAATAATGACTTGACTTGACGGTCATATATATGTTCCTTTGCATCCATCAACAAAAGCAAGAAACATGTTAACAAGGTCTTTCAGTATATAATATATAATGCGTATATACTTCTTTAAAAGAAACATGTAAACAGGTACTCCCAAGGCATTTACTAATGATATCCTCGTCAATAATTATCCCATATTAAGCAGTAATTTTTAACTTCACATGCAAGTTAAAAATTCTTCTATTTCCTTTTTTTCATTTACTTCATCCGCAATTGTGGTTGAATTATTATTAGTTCTTCTTTTTCTAGTTTGTGCTAATTATTAGCAGGACTCACAATCAACATTAGCAAAAACCAGGGATAAAAGCAAGAGGAAAAGGATAACGTAACTCCAGTACTTGTTAATAGCTTTACATAAGAAATTTTACTATCTATCGATATTTTCATTTTTTTTATGAGTTATATAATAAATTTTCAAATGGTGCTCCTTTGATTTCTTTGAAATTTTAATTTTTGAATAGTTCCTTTCTAATAAGGGAATATATATATATATATATATATATATATATATTAATGGATACTAACACTTCAATGCTAGCAAATAGGAGTTGTATTTCAATTACATAACCACGAATATTCATGATTTATAAAAAATATCATACATGAAAACATCATTAATGTTTCATCAACCTAATTTATTCTATTTGGTTAGAAAACCTATACTAATACCACTAAATTACAACACATTGGCTAATATTTATACACTTTAGTACATAATTATACACATGATTTATGAAAGTTGCCATATATTAAAACCTTACTAGTATTAATATACCACTAATCAATTCCCTTGGGCAACTCAATAATAAATTAAACCCTCGAGTTTCTAATCTATGTGTAAACCTTATAAAAGTTAACTAAAACGTGATCAGGATCCGATCCTTACATAAACAACAGGCAATATTGTCAACTTCAAGCACAACCAGTCTATAAACAACTTCTCAATGTCACGCACACGTGTTATTCGATAAGGAAAGAAATTTTTTAATTTGCCCAGATTTGAAATACTTCACCAATATTAAACAAATACAACTGAGTATACACTTAAAGAAGGCATTTTCTTCTTTTTATATCTTTTAAATAATCAATTCACTATATATAGCAAGTGCTATAAACAACCAATTAATTTATTAATGTATTTGAATTATTAAAAAAAATGAACATTTATTGGGATATGGTACCAAGCAACCGACATATTGCATGGGATGTACGTATTCAGTGTAGTAATAAAATACTTTATTTCGATCAAATTTTGATTCGACATAAATATTTTCTAAAAGGACAAGACATCAAGGTTGGCAAGAAAGTTGTAATTAAAAAAAAAAAAGAAAATCTTACGGCAACATACGTACCATAATGATCGCTTTGATGTTTGCTTTAGTGAACCTGATGGAATTTTGTAAATCATCTGATTTTTCATTGAGTTTGGCTTCTTCACTATGGAATGCAAGCAATTCGTCCACCATATCATCTTCTTCAATACCATCAACATCACCACTACAACCACCGTCTGCGTTACTCTTCTTCTGCATGTGGTCTTCAATGATACTATCAATAAACTCATCCAAATCTCGACGTGCCTTAACGACCCGACTGGTAAGTCCTTGAGGGTCGACTCGGGCAAGATAAGGCAAGAAATCAGCTATATTAAATGCTCCAAACAGCTTAGAAAATTCCTGGAGTATACCTAGGAATTTATCCTGACCCTTGATTGCACTTGCACCGAAAGCAGCCCTGTACGTGATATCACCAGTTAGGGCAAACACCAGCTCTCCAACGTTAACCGGCGTCCCGATGCTGGATGCTACGGCACGGACCGTCTTTTGGACTTCGTCCCGGACGGAAGCCCAAGACTCTGCACGCTTCCGGCTAAAAAGCTTCATGACGCAGATTTTCCTCATTTGCCTCCAAAACGGACCGTAGTGAGCAAAGGCCATGTCGGCCCGGTCGTAGGTTAAGTAGCTAATGGCAATAGTGGCCGGCCGGTTTGAGAATATGTTGTCTTGCAGTTGCAGCACATGGCGGGCGTATTCTGCCGAGGATACGGCAACCATGTGCTGGAAGCCCATCCGGAGGTGGAGTAGCCCGCCGTATTTCGCGGCAAGCTTAGCCAGACCGCGGTGGGTCATTTGGTCCAACATTAGCAAGTTGCCGATGATGGGCAGCCCCTTAGGGCCAGGTGGGAGGCAGCGGCGACGGAGTCGAGCGATGATACCAAGAACCAATACCAAAGAGATAATTGAGATGAGAGTCGTCATGGGTAATGGCTGTAAGGTTTCCACTAGAGAGTCCATGTCTATGGCCATGGTTTTGAAATATGGAGGCTTGTTGGGAAATGTTGCTTTTTGGTGGGGTTTTATAGATGTTTATTACACTACTTCTTCTTCTTTTTTGGTAGGTAGATTCAAGCTTATCTTATATTGTATAAACATTAGCGTATCATACTACATTGCTGATGGAGGCATGTAATAAATCATTTTCAAATTGTTGTATTATTTTGTTATTTTAATTTCATATTTATGGTTTATTTATTTTTTAATTTTATTTTTTGGATAAACATTTGGAGTAACTAGGTGAACTTTGAATTTCAATTTTTTTTTTATCTGATTTGGTAAGGATGATATGAATGGTTCAAATGGGGAAAAAAACTAATAAAAAAATGATGGTTGAGAAATTCGCAAACACTTGTTTGACTTAATTTGGATAAAGACTTGCATGTACTCTCGGGTTGTATATGATATGGTATACTTAGATGTAGTCCCTATCTAACAATATCCTATAATAGGGTGATATGAATCGGCTTTTCTTAATGATTTGAAGGAGTAAGGGACATGAAAGGGAAGAAAAATAAAGGAACATAGAAATAAAAGAAATTTGATGAAACATTTTCTCATCAATATAAAGAAAAGAAAAAATAAAAAATAAAATAATAACAGGCTAAGTTATCTTTAATAGATTTTCTTCTTGGTTTATTTTCCTTTCTTTTGGGGCTATTTTGGTAACTTCTCATATCTCTTTCTTTTTTTTTTTATTGGGTAACATTTCATATTTTGCATCTTTTTTTAACAAAAAAAAATTCCTGTCCAAATTTAGAGAGAATGAAAAAGGGCTCTAAATGGAAAATAATTCCATCAATTTTGATCCAACTTTTCCTTTTTTTTGCCACTAGTCTATCCATGCAACATGAAACTTTTCTTACCGAAGGAAAAAAGATTCCTTAATACTATTATTATGACATGTCTAAATATTATAATATGTGAATAGATATGTGTATTAATATTGATGAATCTTTTTTCCATTTCCACTCTCCTAAGTCCTAAAAAGAAAGCAAATACATAACATCTTTCCATTTCACCGATTTCCTTAAATGTTGCTTGACTTTCAGTCATTAATCATCAGGGATAGTTTTTGGCCTAGGAAGGGTTTAAATAAAGAGAGGAAACAGATTTGACGGGTAATCGAAAATAGAAGAATATAGGATTTAAAATCTTTCAGGATTTCACGTTTATTAGCTAGAGGAAATGAGATATCTTTCCAATCATTTGATCATATATATATATATATATACATTAATGGTAAGATCACACGATATCGTTACAAGATTTTTAACAAAAATGTAAAACTTATAATCTTGGCAAACAATTTTTAGGCAATACCTTCTCTCTCTGATTTTTTTTGAGAATAAATAAATGCAAAAATTTAAAAATTAATCTTTTTTCTTATACCAAACGTCCGTAGACATCTAATCATCCAAATTTTTACAGTTTATTTAGTACAAGGGAAATAATTGATAACAAAAAGAAATCAGAGGAAAGAATAAAAAGGAAGGATTTATTGGGAGTATTTATTTCCTTTCAATGGAATCATTTATGGTCTTATCCTTTATTTTGATAGAATTAGTCTCATCCTTTATTTCATCATTTATTTTTAATTTTTTTTAATTTGAATAGTTTAATTCGTAATTTTTTTAATAATTCAAATTAAAAAAAGTATAAATTAAAGATGTGATAAATAGTGGGATCGGGCCCTTAAAAAAAAAAGATAAAATCTTAAATAAATATCCTTTCAATGTGTTTGAATAATGGTGAGCAGGAAAATAAAAAGAATTTGATATTATTAAAGACAAAATAAGATAAAGGTTAAAATTACTTATATACTCATAAAACTAATAAGAAGAAAAAAGGATAAGTAAAAAAAAGGGATAGAGTGATAATTACAAAACTTTTATCCCCATTTTCCTCCTCTTTTTCTCCACTTTAGAGGGGTTAAAAATTAATGAGATCAGCGGAAACAACTCTCCCCGTTTCCTTTCCTCCCACTTTCCCTCCTAAACGATGAAATTGTGCTACTTTCTGCCTATTTTCCTTTCCACCCCTTTCTTTTATTCCCCTTTCTCTTGTCCTAAATATAGTGGTAAAGATGACGTTTTTCCTTCGTTTTAACCGATTAGACTGCTGAATCTTTCCATAACATTAAATTTATCCTTTCTTAGAAATGTACTTTAATAAATAAATTCAATATCAATACCATGATTTAATTTAATTCTTAGGTTTCAAAGGGTAATAAACACCTAAGTTCATTAAGATATATTGAATGTATTATATAAATAGTTTGTTAAGCTTTTATTTATTTATATTTTTTACTAATTATATTATAACCTAGGAAGAAAAATTAGAACACGATCTATCTTATTTAGAGATATATATTCATACCACCTACAAGACTAAAGTAGGCTTAAAACTTGGCTTGGGTTCCGTCTTTCTAGCTATTACATCTTTTCCATTAACACATTTTCATTTCATAAGTATCTAATAATATCTATGTAATTAATACTGATAAAGTATTTATATAACAAAAAGCTTTCATTTACTTTATATTATCGAGCTTGATTTGCCAATAAATATTTATTAAATTTTGTAATGAAGCAATAATATTCATTTATACGTGACATTTTTCCTATTTAAGCACTAAAGAAGTCGTGCTCTCTACCTCCATCTCTATCTCCGACACATAAAAGTTTATTTTTTTCTTTGACCAATAGTTTTAATTCTTCAACTTCTTATATTATAGGAGTTTTTTAAGTTTTAACTTCGAAAAAAGAATAAACCCCCATTACACTGTTTAATAGTCTCATCAAACAAAACTACTGCATATTCTTACTTTTTTAAAGCTCCAAACTATTTTTCATGATAAATTTAGGATATATTATGTTGTGAAACAGAGTAATAATATTATAGAGCACATGCCACGGTGTACTCACATTTTATTAGAAATTAGAAGTCTGTTTTATTCGCTTCGCTGTATGATTGAATCGATTTACTTTTAATGGTCATCATAGTGATACTAACATTGCAATCCAACAATTTGCTTTTGATAAAACTCTTACAGTGAAGAGTAGATACAACAGTATATCTTTTTCATACAAAATTTTTTTCAACCATTTCTTTGTACTTCTAATTATGGATGTATTTACTTTTAGAAAATAAAATAATTTTTATTTTTCTTAATGTCTTTCTAACTATATTTTTAGCCTTATTTATAAAGACAATATGTCATTAGTAATAAAAAATCATCACCATCAGTATCACGTTGATATTTAATATTTTGGAAAAAATGGAATTAATTTATTCTCAATTATGGAAATTAAATCAACGCTCTTATACCATACTTTTCCCTATTTATACTAATTTTACATATTGTCTCATATTTCATTTGTTTAGTTTGGACTCATATAATTTTTTTTCTTTTTTTTATTGGTTCTTTTTAGACGCTTTGGGGGTGTTCATTTGCTAATATTTCTCCAGAGTTAAAAGTTTTCTTTATTTTTCTTTTAAAACTCTAACAACCAAAGTGAAGTTCAAATTATATGACTTCTTCTTTTTTTACGTTTTAAAATTTTGGTGAGATTATGGAGAATGAAAATGGTTTTGATCACATATCAATTTTCTCTAATTTGAATGATGTACTGCCATTGGTACCAATTTATTAATTTTTTAAACTTCTTTATCTACCATTTTTTAATTAGTTTCTTCTAATGGCAATCATTATGCATCAACGACCCCAATCTATATTTGAGTTCATGCATATTAGTTAGCAAATTGAATCGAACTTTCACATTGTTATTTCAATAGTCAAACTAAACCTGAGAATAATAATGTATCAAATTAATTGTGAGCCCCCATAATATTAATTTCCACATGCAAGCGAAGATTTGGACGAGTTTTAGGGATTGTTAGACCCTAGCAACACCATAAAAGTCAAACCAATATACGGGAAGCTATCATTGTTACAAATTTCAGGAACACTTGTACAAGCGATAGTTGTGCTGATGTAAAATCCCTATTAAATCTCCAACTTAATATAAATGATGATAATTAAAAGTAAACTAAATCCTTGTAGTGCCCAGGAGAAGAAGAAATAGTAATGAAATTTCAAAAAGAAACCAAGTGAAAAGTTGAAAATAGGATACTTCAACTACTACTGCTAAAAACACCATATCCTATTCCATCATCTACACTTTTTCTTATGGTAAAAAACGTGTAAGGCCTATACAACCAGAAAGTACATTGGTTATGCTTCATAATGACTATTTGTTTATAAAGTTTTGTTGAGGAGTGATCAAGTTATAGCTAAACCAATCTAGATGACACTATTAGAAATGCACTCTATTTTTACATGAATTGTTCAATAAAACTGCAACTCTTCCTAACTTTTGTGACCTTTTTGACCCACAAATTCTACAACTTCATTGAATTAGTTTTGCAACAACTATTTACTCATGAAATTCCATTAAAAGACACTTAAGCAATAGGAAAAAAAAGTCTAAATGTGCACTGAGAGCCTAGTTACGAATTTGGAATTATTAGTATTATGGGCAATCTTTAGACAATACATTTCACTCTTAATAGCACCCTATGCTAATGTATTAACTTCATATTATAGGTGAATTCATTGAACAAAAAGACTTTTTACCTAAGGATTAATTCGACTAGGTTGCCAACATGGCCGAGTGGGTGATACTTTGTAATTATCACACTTGGTTGTGATCGTTAATATTAGCTAATGGAATTAATTAATTTTGACTTAGAATTGATATTTATATGGTATTTAAGGGACTCACTTACTTGTGAATGTTCATGTATTCCAATTAATACGCTATAAAATAAGCTAAAGCTTTTTTAATATCTTTTTGAGCAAGAGCTAAAGTAGCTCCTAATAGTACTGTTATTATACCTATTAAATATATAAAATTCATTATATAAGGTATGATTAGAAAAAAAGGAAGAAGTCAAGTTACAAGAAAAATTCCTATAGCTACCATAGTTGTGGCATGGATAAGAGCCAAAATAAGAGTTGGCCCTTCCATTGCATCAAATAACCATACATGGAGAGCAAAATTGCACAGATTTAGCAACTGCGCCGGTGTGCTCTACCACTAAGCTAGTAGCCTGTCATTTGGGCCTCTTATTGGGGGCTTACTATGTGAAAAGTGAGAGAAACCCCATCCCCTTCTTTCCTTTTTTCGTCCCTATGTTGCTACGTGGGAGGGGCATGTCTACGTTAAAAAGGGGATCCTATCAACTTGTTCCGACCTAAGATAATAAGTTCATGAGCTTGGCCTTACTTCACCATTGATAAATGAAAGAAGACTTCCATTTCCAAGTTTAACTTTAATGTAGCTTGCCTCTTGTCGAGCCTGATTTTTCGATTTTTGTTTAAAATTGATTTCTCATTTCTTGATTAATACTAAACCCTAACCCATTTAATATTAATCCTTGACTAAAGAAATTGAGAAATTCCGTTTTTTTATTAAAAATAATTTTTGGAGTCGTCACTCGACTGAAGTCGGGAAAAGAAAAAGAAACCGTAACCAATTGGATGGATTGGTTACGATTTGGCTACCTGTCTTTGATTTCAAATTTAATAAAAAACTAGAAGGTTCCGAATTCGAGGGCTAACTTATTAAACCCTAACGAGTACCGCTATTTATTTCCGAAATTGGGATTATTTTTCTAATTATAATATTTAAAAAATAAATAAATAAATAAAATCAAAAGAAAAAAGAACCTAAGTTTTTACATATTTTATCGTCACCTCGAAGGTGCCTACTACCCGATAACCGGGATTAGACGATCGTAGTTCTTTCAAAAAAAAAAAAAAATTTAATAGGTTGGTTGATTTTAATTTTGAAAACCATCCGAGTTTACGTTTTTAGTTTACTTTAGTTTTTTTTTTTTAAATTTAACAGGTCCTAACTTTTGATACGATTAAAAGACTTTCTAAAATACCCTAAAAATTTTATTGATTTTTATTAATTTATATTTCTAAAAAAAATATTTGATTTTCTAAGTGAGAAATCTAAACAAAGACTAGTCCTAAAAAAAAATTCTTAGACTAATATATACATATATATCTATATTATTTGTATCTATATTACTGCTATTAAACAACTATCCACTTAAATCAATATAACATATTTAGCTTATATAATAAAGCAGAATAACGCTAAAAGAAATATACTAAACTAATAAATACACACATATGCTATGTCTAATAATATAATGATAATAACATAATATAATAACTAAATAAATAATAAAAAAAAATTAAACTAAACCGAACATGAAGTGTTGTTTACAGCAGTGGTGATGGACAAAGCTCGTTAGTCATGTGGTCGCAAGGATTGTCGCGGACGTTGTGCGTACCGTTCGAATTGCATGGAGCGTTAAGCTTGGATGTAATGTCCGGTGTGATTTCGTTTCGGTCAAGCATACATGTGCTAGCCGTTCGGCTAGGGATGTTGTCATCAGCTTCGAATCAGCGTTGGGACGTCGGGAACTTCGGTCGTCATCAGTTTCGGATCAGTGTTGGGATGTCAGGAATTGCTGGACTTTGGGGATCTTGGCAAGTAGACTTCGGAGATCTCGGCAATTTGGATGAGGAGATGCTGGAAAAGGACTTCGGATGGGCTTAGTTTGTACGTTGTCTTCAGATTTGCTGCATGGAGTTTGGTTGGTCAGATTATGGCGCTGGATTGTTAGATTGTTGTCAGAGGATTAGGACATTGATGGCGCGGATGTTGTTGGCTTCGTAGGGTTCGGCCAAATTCGCTGGTCACCGTTTGATTTTCCGATGGACTAAGGCTAAAGTTGCGGCTGCAGTTTCTGTTTTTTCTTTTTTTCTTTTTTGGATGAAGTAGATTTTTTTTGAATTTTTGACGAGGCCGATCATCTGATTCCCGTTGTGTTTTTTTTTTCTTTTATAAAGCCCAAATCGAATCCTATTATATCCGATTAAACTAGATTCAAATCTGATTTAGCTAAACCCATATGATTTAATTACATATGATTCTTTTACAAAGATAGAAAAATGATAGAAAAATAAAGACATAGGTGCCTGTTGAGACTCGAACCCGTAACCTCCAACTAAATCTATCCAAGTATTCCGCTACTTATCCGTTAGGCTGTTAGTTTATGTCTTGACATTCATTACAATTAAATTATATTTAAACTATCTGAATCCCTAAACTAAAATTTTTAACTAAACTAAAATTAACACTAACATTAAACTAATTATTCCTAATATAAATTACTTTCTAAAAATCTACAAAATCTTTATAATTTTTCCTTTTCTTATTTTTTTTGGTATTTTCATTATTTGTTACTTTTTATTATCTTTTTATATTAAGACCCTTTTTTGTAAAAAATAAAAAATAAAAACTAAGACTATGGAAGGGCAAAAATTAGGCGTCTATAACTACCTCTCTTTGTGGTGAAGTTTGAATAAAACTTTGCCACAAAGACAAAAGAGACACCGTTTTTGCCTCAGGGTGACTCTATCTTAAGGAACGTTAAGAGACTTAAGGAGGGTCAGAACAATAATGGGAAGTGCCTTTGTGAAAGAATAACGAGAATCTTGGTCGTGCCCTTAATGAGCTGACTAACCAAGGTAGTCAAAGTGCCCCTTGAGTTGACTAAGACCTAAAGATAATGAAGAAAAACTTGGATCGTACCCTTAATGAGATGACTCACCAAGGCGGTCAAAGCGTCCCTTGAGCTGGCTAAGACCTAAAGATAATGAAGAAAAACTTGGATCGTACCCTTAATGAGCTGACTCACCAAGGTGGTCAAAGCGCCTCTTGAGCTGGCTAAGACCTAAAGATAATGAAGAAAAACTTGGATCGTGCCCTTAATGAGCTAACTCACCAAGGCGGTCAAAGCGCCCCTTGAGTTGGCTAAGACCTGAAAATATGAAGGAAAACTTGGATCATGCCCCTAATGAGCTGACTCTCCAAGGCGGTCAAAGCGCCCCATGAGCTAGCTAAGACCTAAAAATTTGAAGGAAAACTTGGATCGTGCCCTTAATGAGCTGACTCTCCAAGGCAGTCAAAGCGCCCCATGAGCTGGCTAAGACCTAAAGATATGAAGAAGATTTGGATCGTGCCTTTAATGAGTTGACTCTCCAAGGCGGTCAAAGCGCCCCATGAGCTGGCTAAGACCTAAAGATATGAAGAAGACTTGGATCGTGCCCTTAATGAGCTGACTCACCAAGGCGATCAAAGTACCCCTTAAGCTGGCTATGACCTAAAAATATGAAGGAAAACTTAGATCATGCTCTTAATGAGCTGACTCTCTAAGGCGGTCAAAGCGCCCCATGAGCTGGCTAAGACCTAAAAATTTGAAGAAGACTTATTGAGCAACATTTTGTGAGTTGGGTGACTGGGAGCCTGTGAAACTCCGAATTGGGACTGTTTTAGGAGTCAGCTAGAAACTTAAGAAACTTAAGGTTGGGACTATGCTCTATGAACTGGCTAAATCCCTAAATGAGAATATGAGTCAAAGTAACGCTCCATAAGCTGATCGAAGCGCTAAATCCCTTGAAGAAATTGTGAATTGGATGACTGGAAGTTGAAGACACACTAGGACCATGATTTATGAGCTAACTATCTTTTTCTTTTCTTTTTTTTGAAAATGAGCTATTATCCTTAAGGGGAAACCAATTGTCAAAGCAATGTTTTATCAGGTTTAAAACCACTTACTTGGTTTCAATGATAGCTCCCAAATTGTCTCTCGTCTTGTTAAGGAGTCCGATTAGAACCAACAACTCTGACCCTTACCATTGCTTTTCTTGTTTTCGTTCTTCTTCTTCTTTATTCTGTCGTCTTTTTCCAAAACTTTTTTTTTTTTTAAACAACTTAAGCTTGAATCGAATGTAAAACATATTCTTCTCGAACAAGGATGTCTTGTATTGAACTTCCGGTCTAAACATTGGCTTTCCGAGTAAGCATTTGTTCTCAAGCGAGTTTCTACTTACACTCCACACGTTACCCTTTTTGAACATGGCCCTGTCCTGAAAAATAGGAAACAAATCTCTCTTTCTTTGGGGGGTTAACTACAATAAAGTATTAAAAGAATTTTTATCAATAGTCATCGCTTCAAATTAAATGATTATTTTTTCTTACGGTTCTTTGTGTGTAAGGTTTGTTTAGGTAAATAATAGAGCAAGAAGTGAGGTCTTTTAGTGAGATGAAGGAAAGGGAGGCTAAGGATATTTATCAAATGTTAACGACTACTAGGAATACAACCTTTGCATGTAAAAAATGAAAATGAGACCATAGTAATAGTAAGATTATTTGTAAAATTTCATTGATTGTTCAAGGATAGTACATCTTCAATGCATCAGTGTTTACTAGGTCCTTCAAATCCGGACCATCCATTTGAGACAAAATAACAGCTCCCCTAGGCAATACTTTCTTCACAATATAAGGCCCTTTATAGTTTAGGGCAAACTTCCCTCTTGAATCAGTTGTATTAGGCAATACCTTTCTCAACACCATATCACCTTGCTCAAAACTCCGAGGTCGTACTTTTTTGTTGAAAGCCCTGACCATTCATTGCTGATAGCAAATGTTGTGGCATAAAGTTGTCAACCTCTTTTCCTCAATTAGGTTCAACTGCTCAACACACTTCTTTACCCAATCAGCCTCATCTAACTAAGTCTCTGACAATATTCTGAGAGACAGGATCTCAACCTCCACTAGAAGTACAGCCTCCATTCCGTATACCAACGAGTATGGGGTTGCCCCTATTGATGTTCTGATAGAAGTTCGATAGGCCATGAGTGCAAATGGTAACATCTCATGCCAATCTCAATACGTAATGGCCATCTTCTCAATAATTCTTTTGATATTCTTATTGGCTGCTTCTACGGCTCCATTCATCTAGGGCCGATAAGGAGTAGAATTTCTATGAATGATCCTGAAGTGTCGGCATAACTTGGACATCAATTTATTATTCAGATTCGTATCGTTGTCAGTAATAATCGTTTCTGGTGTACCATACCGAGCCAGTATGTCCCTCCTGATAAACTTGACCACTACTCCCTTCGTTACACTAGAGTAGGATGAGGCTTTAACCCACTTAGTGAAATAATCAATACCTACCAATATAAATCGGTGCCCGTTAGATGCTTTTGGAGTGATTGGGCCAATGATATCTATTCCCCACATCGAAAAAGGCCATAGTGCTGATAGTGTATGCAACTCCTGAGGTGGAGCATTTATTTTGTTTGCATAGATTTGGCACAAATGGCAGCGTCTAACATGTGCAATACAATCCGCCTCTACCGTTAACCAGTAATATCCCATCCTCATGATTTTCTTAGTAAGCATGTGGCCTTTCATATGAGGACCACATACTTCCTCGTATACTTTTTTCATTAGTATCTCTGCCTCTTTCCCGTCTACACAACGTAAAAGCGTACCGTCAAATGATCGTTGGTACAACGTAGAATCACTCATCAAGTACTGAGCCGCTATTCTTCTAATCAATTTTTTTATCCTTCTTTTCTGCACCTTCGGGGTACGTACCATGTTGTAAAAATATTTTGATATCATGATACTAAGGCTTTTCGTCACATGAACTTTCCATTGCCAAACAAAAAGCAGGCTTTTCTTCAATTTCAATTTTAAGTGGCTGAATCTCCACTCCTTTCGATATTTGAATCATTGATGCCAAGGTAGCAAGAGCATCGGCAAATTGGTTTTGAACCCTTAGTATGTACACAACGGTAATCTTTTAAACTTAGTTATCAACTCGGCCAAGTGTTGGCAATAAGGCACTAATTTGGGGTCTTTCATCTTATATTCACCTCGAGCTTGGCCAATAATCAACGAAGAATCTCAATACACCTGCAATTCCCGTATCTCCTTAAACAATGCAATTTTGAGCCCCAAAATACATGCCTCGTATTCTGCAATGTTATTGGTACATGGGAAAACCAATCTCACAGCCATTGGAAATTGTGTACCACTAGGAGATACTAGAATTGCCCTTACTCCACATCCAGACACATTGGATGCTCCATCAAAGAACATTTTCCACCCTGAAGATTTTTCGACTATTTCATCATTAGAATCATTTCCCGCTACTAGGATGTTTTCATCGGGAAACTCAACTCGCGTTCCTTGAGGGGTATCCTCAGAAGGATTCTCCGCTAATTGATTCGCCAAAGCTTGCCCCTTGACTGAACTTTGGCTCACATGCTTAATGTCAAATTCTATCAGCAATATCTGCCATTTTGAAACTCTACCAATGAGAGCTAGTTTTTCAGCTAAGTATTTCAGAGGATTGTGTTGCGTTATCAACTCGATCTGATAATACAATGTGTATTATCTGAGCCGATGCATAACCCAAACCAATGCATAACAGGTTTTTTTCAACTTCTGAGTATTTTTGCTCCCCTTCTATGAACTTCTTGCTTAGATAGTAAACAACTCGCTCTTTCCCTTCTTTATCCTTCTGGCCAAGCACGGATCCCATAGATTCCGTCATTATGGTTAGATACAAAAACAACGGCTTTCCAGGTTTAGGAGCTACCAACACTGGAGGTTTCATGAGATATTCTTTGATTTTTGTGAAAGCCTCTTCGCATTCCTCATTCCAACTAATCTTTGCGTCCTTTTTTAACAGCTTAAAAAGAGGGCGACATTTGTCCATTAACTGTGCTATGAATCGGGCAATATAATTTAAACGCCCCAATAATCCTTGCACTTCCTTGAGCGTTTGTGGAGGAGGCATGTTAATTATAGCTTTGGCCTTATTAGGATCGACTTTAATACCCCTTTGGCTGACCATGAACCCCAACAATTTTCCTGACGTCACACCAAAGGTACACTTCTCCGGATTCAATTTCAAGTGGTATTTTCTTAGCCTATCAAACAACTTTCTCAGGTTTTCTAGGTGATCCTCCTCCTCTTTAGACTTCGCAATCATATCATCAACATATACTTCTATTTCTTTATGCATCACGTCATGAAAGATTGCAACCATAGCCCTTTGATATGTTGCTCCCACATTCTTCAGCCCAAACGACATCACCTTATAGCAAAATGTTCCTCAAGTCGTAATAAAAGTTGTTTTCATCTTATCCTCTTTGGACATCCGAATCAGATTATATCCAGAAAAACCATCCATGAAAGAGAATAGATGATTTCCAGAAGTGTTATCCACTAAGACATCAATGTGAGGCAATGGAAAATTATCCTTAGGCATTGCTTGGTTGAGATCTCGAAAGTCTACACACACTCTAACTTTCCCATTCTTCTTCATTACTGGCACAATATTAGCTACCCATTCCGGGTAATCCGATACTTCAATGAATCCAACCTCCAGTAGTTTCTTCACTTCTTCTTTAATTTTCAGTAAGACGTCAGGTCGAAATCTCCTCAATTTTTGCTTTTTTGGTTTGACGTCCTCCTTTATGGGTAAACAGTGGACTACAATAGACGAGTCCAACCCAGGCATATCTTCATACAACCAAGCAAACACGTCTTGATACTCAGTTAACAATGTAATCATTTCTGTTTTTTGTTTCTCTTTTAAACTCACGCCAATTTTTAAATTCCTAGGATTTTCTTCGTTTCCCACATTAATTGTCTCAATCGGTTCATCAATTGTGATCCTATCCAATTCATGTTTTTGCCATTCCTCTTATATATTACTGTGGTCATCGACATCGCTCCTGACGACTAACCCAGTAGGGCCAGAAACGATATCGATATTCTCGTTTTCTACCTGCGCGAGGTATTCTTGGTTTTCGCTTATTTCATTGAATCTAAATGAGAATGTATGAAAAAAATGCATGTAAACAAAAGAGAACTAAAAAGCAACATGGGAAAGGAACAAACTAAGATTTTATTGAATAAATGGAGGTATGGTCTCAAATGAGATAAAGGCTTAACTAATTTTGAATGAAAGGTTCAACGATACATTTAAAACAATGACTATTGAAAATAAAAATTCAAAAAATACTAATTACGGGTCACCCCTTTACCTTAGGGAAGACTTGTTGCAATTCGCCAGGATGGAGAACCAGTTGTTCAAATGATGCTGGAACTTGGGGTGGCGAGTGTGTTGATCCTTCTTTGTCAGATTCTCGGGCTTGAGTCTCTTCCCGTATAAACATCTCAGCTAGTGGTGGAAAGGTCATAGAGGCATGGTATAATCTATTACCTTTCTTGCCCCTTGCTTGCTTCTTCTGGAATTCTTCCGCCAGGGAAGGATTGTAGCTAAGGCCATAGGTGCTGATCTGGCCTTCCTTGAATCCCTTCCTTCTATCACCCTCTCTGTCGGGACTAGTAATCATGTTCACTTCTTCAAACATTTGTAAACCTAGCTCCTCTTGTCCCTCACTTCCTATATAGGGTATAGCCGTCTCCTTATAGATTTCATAATCTTGATCTCCCAGAATTATAATCACCTGGCCATTGGAGATAAACTTCAATTTTTGGTGCAGGCTTGAAGGTATGACCCTTGCTGCATGAATCCAAGGTCTTCCTAACAATAGATTGAAAGATCTTGGAATGTCTATGACTTGGAATCAAATAATGAAGTGTTGAGGGCCAATACTCACGGATAAATCAATCTCCCCTATGATTTCTCTTCTAGAACCATCAAAGGCCCTGACTGTTGTAGAAGAAGGCTTAATTGTGGATGTATCAATGCCCAGCAAATCCAAAGTGGCGAGTGGGCAAACGTTCAGCGACGATCCATTGTCAATGAGCACCCTGGTAACAATTATGTCATTACTCCTTACAATGATAAAGAGTGGCTTCGTATGTTTATTCCCTTCCTCGCCCAATTCTTCAATCGAAAATGAAATTTGATCTATTGCGAGGATTGAATTAGTAACCAGTCCCATCTTCTCAGTTGGAATCTCCCAAGGGACCTTCACCTCATTTAAAGTGCGGAACAAAGCCTCCCTATGTGGTTCAGATGCAATTAACAGGCCCATCAGCGATATTTGTGCAGGAGTCTCACTGAGTTGATCCATGATTTTATACTCACTTGACTTGAGCATTTTGTAAAAGCCGATAGTCCCTCAATGCGTTCAGCCGCCGTCCTATCATTTGATTCTCCCGACATGACTTTCCTCCCCTGCTCCTCTCTTGGATGATAAATATTTCCTGATCGGGTAATGCCCCTTACTAAAGGACCGGGTTTCTCCTGATTTACTAAGTGATAGTTAAATGGAGCAGCCTTGTAATTTTCTGGTGGCAACGGTACATGAAATGTGTACCTCTTCACCTTTGAAGTCCGCTTACCAGTATAGAACTCAAAAACCTTAGGCTTCTTATCTGAATCGATGACATTAACAACACAGTCATCAAAAATCATACCAATCATGGACCCATGGTTAGGTAAGGAGTTGTTGTTAACATTAGGAACCGGGGCTTCCATAAAATCCAAATGCACCGTCCCTTCATCTATCAAGTCCTGAATCTTATTCCTCAATCTCCAGCATGCATCAGTTGAATGCCCCACTTGTCTATAGTGATATTTGCACTTTATTATGGAGTCAAAGAATCTCGGTCGATATCGATCGCTAGGAAGTTTGTATCGTATCAAATTATCCCTTCGCAACTTCTCGAAGACTTGACTCAAAGGAACCGGTATCTTGCTGAGCGGGAGGCGTATTTGCCCTAAAAGTGACTTGAGCATTTGGTTTGGCATTTGAATTTACCATACCAACCATAGATTCTTTGGGCTTGCTGGTGGCTGGTCTAGGACCAAATGATGACGCAGGTGGTCTTTTATCTGCTAAGTCCTGCAGTTTACCGGAAGAGACGGCACTTTCAATCTTGCACCCGGCCGCTACTACTTCAGCAAAACTGGATGAGGCCTGCCCGATGAGATGGGAAAAATAGGGCCTCTCCAAGGTGTTAATGAAAGCCGATGTGAGCTCTTTCTCAGTCTTTTGAGTAGAGATTCTTGCAGCTAAGGACGTCCATCTTTGAGCGTATTCTTTGAACGATTCATTATTCTTCTTCCGTAGGGCAACCAAGTCCATCATAGTCAGGGCTACTTCCACATTGAATTTATATTGTTCATAAAATGCTCAAGTAAGTTTCTCCCATATATTTATCTGATTCAAATCAAGCTAGGCATATCAAGTCAGGGCCGGTCCGGTCAGGTTATCCTGAAATGTTTGTACCATGAGTGGGTCGTACTGAACATATTTTCCCATCTTCTTGACATATAACCTGGTGTGAAGCTTGGGGCAACCAGTCCCATTATACTTTTCGAATTCTGGTACCTTAAACTTCTTAGGGTATGATCCCATGTCATACATGGAAAACTCTGTGATCCCCGCCTGTTTAAATCCATCATACCTACAAATGCCTTCATCTTCTCAGTGATCTGTTGTGTCAATTTCTTTTCTAGTTCCTTTAAGCTGTCCGTACTTGGCCCATGGTTGACAGGTTTCGGGGCCGCATATGTGTCAGGTTCGAAAGTCGGTTGTCTTTTGGGTAAACTCCTTCTCATTCGAATGGGTCTTTTTGATATTCGTGTTCTGCTTCAGGAGCTTGTGTATTCTTCCCATAACGGGTTTTGGAACCTTCTTCATTGGCCGGTACTGTAGCACGTAGCAAAGAAATGCTATCTGCCAGGAAGCTTACCTGTTTTGCCATCTTCTCCATAGCCTTTTCTATGGAACAAAACCTTAGCTTAGAAGGATCATTGATCTCGGGGTCTCCATCATTTCCTTGAGTGGTGGCCATCCTGGTTTGGGAACGGGTTCTAATCGAACTTCTCTAAAAGACTTGATGTTTGGGAGCTATCTTGAAATTTTACCTAATTGTTATTGAATAACTCAACAAAGGGTTAGTATATATTATATTTTGCTAAAAAAAGGTTGTTAATCGTACAAACACAAAATGCATGTCACACGAGTGCAATGAAAAATCAAGAAGAGGGGGGGAACCTTTGATGTGGCAAAACCTAACTAACTCTTATTAATTTTCGCAATTGTGAAGCTTTACACCTCTTGTTCTGTTCATAAAAATGAATTCTAATGAAAACATAAAAAAAAAAACTAAAATCTAATATTTGATCTCCTAATGACTAGTAAGCTTATCCTGCGTCCTCCTCTTCTTTCGGATCATGGGAGCTTGCTCTTCCTTGCCCTTGGTTCTCTTCAGTTGTGCTTCCAATGCCTTTATCCTCTGATGGTACTCCTTACAACGGTTCTCCAACTCCTACTCTCTTTTACTCGTCCTCTCTGGTTCAGCTTGAACTTCCCTCTTTTCTTCGTTGTCTTCCATATCTTTCAGCCCTTTTAGCTGGTGATAAAGAAATCCTTTGGTTGTTTGACTCCTGGTTATTATCCCTCTAGTGGTAGGGGTGGTCTTTCTCATGCACCAAAGAGCTCGAATTCTTTGAAGCTTGATTATTTTATCGACCATCATCATACCAGGGTTAAGGAAGTCTAGCGAGGCAGCTTCTAATGATGGTCTAGGGATCATGTCCTCAATGAGTCCATTGGCTGGAATGTATGCGGTGCAGAGGTTGAAGCCGATTAGAGGAACTGCTTTAAAGTCTCCACATCCTCTTATCATTTCCCTGTTTGCAAACCACCTAGGTGTCAACAACAATTCTTCCACTTTCATACTTTGAAAGTATTGGACCTAGTAGCGGCTAGCTATATTTTCTGGCAGCTCGATTCTTTCTCCAAAAGATTTGATGAGATCATATTGCTGAGTAAACTCGGCCCGATTAAAATCGAGCTGGTAACTTCTCATGTGGTTAACGAACCAGACCACTAGTAGGACCATGTTAGTTTTCAGACCTCCTCGTTTCTTTTTCTTGAGATGGTTTAGTGACTGGATCTGCTCGGCCAGAAGGGCTGGGATATATGATTTCCCTTCAAGGAATTAGGTTACAAGTTCTGCAATTCTGAAATGGACTCGATGTCTTTCATCAAGGAATAGGATGGTATTGAAGACTATCAGTATAAAAGCGTTGACCCGGTATTGGTGCCACGCTTCTAAATTTGCACAGAAAACTTCACGCTTTTCTCTGTGCTTCAATTCAGTAGAAAACCAATCCATGACATCCTCTAATCGAATGGTCTTTCCTTGATTTAGAACCCGGTTTATTTCGGTTTTTTTTATTCCCAGCAACTTGCTGAAGATCTTTGGTGCTACAGCTTTCAAGTTTGGGACATAAATATCTTCCGTGATTGCAGGAGCCCACAACAATTGAGAGTGTTCCTTTACAGTTGGGTTTAGCTGATGTAGGCCCATACAAAAACTGGTGGATTCAGGCTCCTAAAGGTGGACTAAAGTCGGTACTAAAGTGATGTTCACAGGGATCTTCTATAGAGAGAGGATGGGCCCAATCTTATTCTCGATAAACTCCTGTTTATCTGGGTTGAAGAGTTGAAACCATGTCTGAAGCAGCTTCTGTGGCCAATGCGGTAAGTGGACATGAATGTCTTCAAATGGCCTTTGACTTGGTCTAACTATGACTAATCAAAATTAAAATTACAATTACAATGTATTCTAAACTTTACATAAAAATAATATTACAAATTATTTACAAGGGAAGATCATAATTACAATCACAACTTCACAACTGCTTTTATCAATATAGGTTCGCCACATCATAGGTTCTTGTGATTTTTTAAAAAAGTTTTCATATAACGTAAAGGGTGGGTTCTAAAGGTCCTCAAGTTCTGCAACTACTACATTTTTCAAAGCAACGATTCTGTGGTCACATTTGAACTTAAGTGGGGTAGTCTAATCGACCCCGGAAGGTGGTTACCCCATAACATCTGAAACTTACACAATGGCCCCCCTCCTAAAGTCCTAAGATGGCCTGGTTCTGATCGTGTCTAATATGTATTTATGATATAGGAAGGAAAATAAAATAAAATAAAAATAACTAAACAAAAGATAAAAGTAAGACCCACACCCCCCCCCCCCCCCCCCCCCTTAATTTTCCCTTAAATGAATTGGCACAACAAAAAAATGTTAGTAAAAAAAAAAATTAATAAAATAAACAAATACATCAAACAACATACCTAAGTTCTTTTTTCTATTTTTTATTATTTTATTTTTTTTGAAAAATAATCCTATTTTCGGTAACTTCTAGGGGCTAGCCCTCTAGCGGTCCCCAATGGAGTCACCAAACTGTCGAGCCTGATTTTTCGATTTTTGTTTAAAATTGATTTCTCATTTCCTAATTAATACTAAACCCTAACCTATTTAATATTGATCATCGACTAAAGAAATTGAGAAATTCTGGTTTTTTATTAAAAATAATTTTTGGAGTCGCTACCCAACCGAAGTCGGAAAAAGAAAAAGAAAAAGAAAAAGAAAAAGAAACCGTAACCAATTAGGCGGATTGGTTACGATTTGGCTACCGGTCTTTGATTTCAAATTTAATAAAGAACTAGAGGGTTCCGAATTTGGGGGCTAACCTATTAAACCCTAACGGGTACTACTATTTATTACCGAAATTAGGATTATCTTTCTATATATAATATTTAAAAAATAAATAAATAAATAAAATCAAAAGAAAAAAAGAACCTAAGTTTCTACATATTTTATCGTTGCCCCGAAGGTACCTACGTACCCGCTAGCCGGGATCAGACGATCGTAGTTCTTTCAAAAAAAAATAAATTAGTGGGTTGGTTGATTTTAATTTTAAAAACCGTTCGAGTTTATGTTTTTATTTTATTTTAGTTTTTTTTTTTTAAATTTAACGGGTCCTAACTTTTGATACAATTAAAAGACTTTCTAAAATACCCTAAAAATTTTATTGATTTTTATTAATTTATATTTCTAAAAAAAAAATTTGATTTTCTAGGTGAGAAATCTAAACAAAGACTAGTCCTAAAAAAAAATTCCTAGACTAATATATACATATATATCTATATTATTTGTATCTATATTACTACTATTAAACAACTATTCACTTAAATCAATATAACATATTTAACTTATATAATAAAGCAAAATAACGCTAAAAGAAATATACTAAACTAATAAATACACACATATGCTATGTCTAATAATATAATGATAATAACATAATATAATAACTAAATAAATAATAAAAAAAAAATTGAACTAAACCGAACCTGAATTGCTGTTTACAGCAGTGGTCATGGACAAGGCTCGTTGGTCGTGTGGTCGCAAGGATTACCGCAGACGTTGTGCGTGTCGTTTGGATTGCGTGGAGCGTTAAGCGTGGATGTAATGTCTAGTGTGATTTCGTTTCGATCAGGCGTGCATGTGCTAGCCGTTTGGCTAGGGATGTTGTCGTTAGCTTCGGATCAGCGTTGGGACGTTTGGAACTTCGGTCGTCGTCAGTTTCAAATCAGCGTTGGGACGTCAGGAATTGCTGGACTTCGGGGATCTCGGCAAGTAAACTTCGGAGATCTCAGAAATTTGGACGAAGAGATGCTAGAAAAGGACTTCGGATGGGCTTAGTTTGTGTGTTGTCTTCAGATTTGCTGCGTGGAGTTTGGTTGGCTAGATTGTGGTGTCTGGATTATTAGATTGTTGTCAGAGGATTAGGACATTGATGGTGCGAATGTTGTCAGCTTTGTAGAGTTCAGCCGAATTCACTGGTCACCGTTTGATTTTCCGTTGCCAATGCATCAGGGGAGAATTGAAATTGGTTTTCAAGATGGACTGGGGCTGGAGTTGCAGCTGCAGTTTCTGTTTTTTTTTTTTATGAAGCAGATTTTTTTTTAATTTTTGACGAGGCCAATCATTTGATTCCCGTTGTGGTTTTTTCTTCTTTTATAAAGCCCAAATCGAATCCTATTATATCCGATTAAACTAGATTCAAATCTTATTCAAATCTGATTTAGCTAAACCTATATGCTTTAATTAGGTATGATTCTTTTGCAAAGATAGAAAAATAAAGACATAGGTGCCTGCTGAGACTCGAACCCATGACCTCTAACTAAATCTACCCAAGTACTCCGTTACTTATCCATTAGGTTGTTGGTTTGTGTCTTGACATTCATTACAATTAAATTATATTTAAATTATCTGAATTCCTAAACTAAAATTTTTAACTAAACTAAAATTAACACTAACATTAAACTAATTATTCCTAATATAAATTACTTTCTAAAAATCTACGAAATCTTTATAATTTTTCCTTTTCTTATTTTTTTGGTATTTTCATTATTTGTTACTTTTATTATCTTTTTATACTAGGACCCTTTTTTGTAAAAAATAAAAAATAAAAACTAAGACTATGGAAGGGCAAAAATTAGGTGTCTACACCTCTTTTTGGCTGTAAAACAATGTCAAACCAAAATACCCAACAAGCATTAGCTCTACTAGAAAAGGAGGTGATCCAACTATACCTTCCAGTACGGCTATATATTTGGCTTGGTGCTAGAACCTTGTTCAGAGATGTTTTTGCTAGTATTAACCTAAATTTGGATGCTCAAGTGGAATTTGGAGCATTTAAAAAACTTGGAGATCCAACTATAAGAAGACATATAGTTTGATACAAGGTTTTTCTATTAGTTTTTTGCTTGTATACTCCATTTGATATTTGGCATACGTGAAAATGGTTTGGATATAGTACTTGGTTAGAATTGTTGAGTGTCTAATGTTTATAATGTAAATGGTCATCTAATTAATTAGACTAAATAAGGATCGGCCTAATGAATTAAACCAAACCTACATGGCATCCTTTACATATTTTCTTGAAGGTCATTAGCACTATACAGTATGACAAGGAGGTCATATGGAAGTGATTCTCCATATATAACCTTGCTTCAACCTTTGGGAACTATCGTTGCACTAAGAGACACTACCTTTTGATCAGAGCACATAAATGGCCTATCTAGCTAGCTTTGGAGTATTAGGCGAATGTCAAATGGCCACAATGACTCATCAATGAATTTACCATTTTGGAATCTAAGGTTAGCATGTGAGAATGATCTCCTAACCTTATGGCTTTGGATGGTATAAATCTAGCCCTTGCAAGATATTTGAAAAGTCTTGTAAGTATGTACATTGCATATGGTTGATTGTTGCATGTCATATTGGGTGATAACTAGCCTGATTTGTTGTGTGTTATGTAATATGAGAGTTGATCTCATTGAGACATTGTTTTGCTTACTTCCCTATGGTTTCCTTTTGCAACTTAATCAAAAGTTAGGTAAGTTAGGATGTTGAGTGAAGGGTAAATTGGTCCCTTCTTTAAAAGTCTTATAGTATAGGCATAGATATGATAGTAAGATAGATAAGTTGTAGATTGAAAAGGAAAGTACATTATTCCCAACGTATTAATATAATTATAGGAGTATTTTGGTTGGATTTTCAATCTAATTTGGGATCATTAGTACTAAATGGTTCCCTAGTCTCTTTATTTAGTAGTAGATACTGACTTTCTATGGTCTTACGAAGCTGTTACTAAATATATATTTATAGATCATTATTTATAAGTCTCATAAGGACAAGCCAATAGGCTAATTCCAAATCCTATATATGTATGAGTATTTACAAGTGTCAATGGATATTCTAAAATGGTTATAGTTATGGTAGTTAGAATCCCATGCATTTTGACAATGAGATGGTTATTTGATAGTGGGTACACATGCTAAATGATGGCTTATAGGGATATCACTATTAGGCCCAATTTGGGGGCATGACATTTTAGTAGTATTAGAACCTTTAGATTGTTAAAGATAGAAGAAACCTATCAAATAGTGTGATGGGGTAGAATTTAGGTAGAATTAGGTATAAAGAGTAAAAGAATTAAGCTTCTAGATATATTATGTACAGTAACACCTATATGTATTTATGTTTATGTATGCATGTACATATATCCAATTACTCTTACTATTATTTTCCTTCATAACCAAGATGTCTTCAATGAATTTACTTTAGAGATTCACATGTTGTAGGTCTCAAATATTAAACCATGGAGATGTAAGAAGCAAAGTATTGGAACTATATGAAGGTAGGTATTCTTGAATATGCATCTAAGGAGAAGCATCTATCAATATTAAGAAGTATTAGAATATCACTACTGAAGATTGGAAATTATTAATATCTTTATTAAGAGGTGTGTTAATCCTTGTGATTTGTAGCTATAAATTTGAAGTGACTATTTAATTATGTAAATGAAGATTGGAAAGGTTGTTATAATTGTTGATCAAGGATCTAAATTGGTGATTGAATAACTTGTAAGAATGAATCATAAGATGATGTTGTGAGGATGCAAATTGGCTTAATATTTTAGAGAATTGTATTTTGGAATAATGTTGATTACTAAATAGTTTGCAAGCGGGCTTGTTTTGAGGGAGTAAATTTTTAAACTATGTTTTATGAATCCTAACCTTTCAAAATTATGTTTAACAAGAGTTTGAGGTTATTTGAATTACTAACTACTAAATGTGGAATTTTATTAATTAAGATTGAACAAAGAGAAGTAATTATAGAGATGTTAAGGTGATATATGACTTTTTGATATAATAAGCAAGTCAAGATAAGCTATACAGATAAATATTGATAATGAGAAGAGAGATAGGGCTATGAATAACAAGGCGTGACTAAATAGTTAGATGTTACTTGTGATTAGGCATAGATTAAGGTAAAGCTTAACAATTTTAAGCCTTTTATAAACTAAGATAATTGAGTCATATTAGGATAAGAATAAATCATAAAAAAGAAAAAGCAAAAGAGAGCATTTTCATGTTAGGATCAAAATTTTAACCGATCATAAAGAAAGAAATTAAAGAATTAGAGTTATGAATAAGAACAGAATATTTCAAGAAAGTTTCAAGGAGCTCTTAATAAAATACCAAGCACTAACTCATTTGTATTTCTTGATGACTTATGGTTGGATCATGTCATTGATAAGTTCTACATATAATATTTTGGTGTCTATTTTGATGCTTCATAGAAATGTTTAGTAATCTTAAGATTAAGATCTTGAACTCTTGAGAGTAACAATAATTGAAGTATAGAAGCAATTACCAGAAAGTTTTGATGATGAAACTTTTTATGAGGAGGGGATAATGTAAGGGCCTCAAAATTTGACATAATTACTTGAAAATGAAAGTGATACCTATGTTGTTAAAGGTAAGTTTATTACTAGCTAGTTTAAGATTACAACTATGTAAAATGAGGATAGCATCAGTAAATCAATAGAATATTTGTAATAAGGATCTAAAGAAAGCTTGAGACCGATGTGAGCATCGAAAAATCTTCTTGAAGTATCCAATTGGATAATCCCAAATAAATAGGTTGATTTTAGGAATAACACTAATATTGGTCATAAATAATAAGAAAATCATAAAGCTTTAATTTTCTGAAACTAGCTAAAATAAAGAAACTAACTTCAAAACAATATAAATTCAAATAAAACAATGGAAACTTTGTAAATAGAAACAATAATAATAATAATAAATAAGAAATTAAAAACAAAACAAAACCCTCAATTCCCTTTCCTTCCTTCCATTCAACACCCCCTATAAATTTCCTTTTAGTGTATAGGCATTAGCATGGTATGACCCTCTTTTACCATTTCTTAACGTAGGTTTGGCTTTTAAGCAAAATAAAGACTTGGCTTAGTACTAATTGATGCATTTTGAACTTATCAGTAATATATGTATACATAATCCTAAACTATTGAACTTGGTCACACTTAATTTTTGGAAATAGGGTATTGTATTTCTATAAAGACCTTGAATGTCTTTTGAATTATATTAAGCCAAGTAGAAGTTTCCAAGGAAATAGGTAATGAAGAAATGCACGTTGAAGATAGATCAAAATTACATATAGAGAAATACTTATAAGTTTTTAATGCTTTGAAAGTATGGTAGATACGAGACAAGTATGGAGTTGGATTATAGAGGTTAAGACTAATCAAACCTAATGACCTATGTGCATATTAAGGTTAATTGAGTAGCCTTCATTTAGGTGTTGAGATTATAACTTTTAGGATTACACCAGAGTTACCAAACTTCATTGGATAGATCATGTGAATGCAAAGCCTTTTGTGCATTATTGGAGTCTTTTACGAACCTTAGTGGAATCATCCACTACTACTCGATGCACATGACGAGGCTATCACATCAAGATTATCCTTTAGGGTGTGATATTATTTTTTAATAATTAAAAATTATATTTGCATACGCATCATAGATGCTTATTTGATTAAGATGCTACCTTTCCCCCCTAAAAACCTACATTTTTTGTACAAGAAACTTTATCATGATTTATTTTTTGAAGCTTCTTTTTTATATTTTATAGCACGTAAAAAAAAATTACTTTAACTAATTGGTTGCAAATATGGATGAATTTTCATTAGACGAAACATCTAAAAATTTTTGCCCTTCATTTCAATCTTAACATCTCTATAAAGCTTATAATGGAAAGTCCATTTCATTTTAAGCATAAAATGAATTCCCATCTAATGTATTACTACATTGAAATAGCAAAAGAAAATATTTTATTATTTTACAAAGCAATTGCCACTTTTCCAAAAAATACACTTTCAATAATCAATAATTAGTCTTTTCTTTTTCAAGAGAAGAAAGCGATTTTTTAGGTTAAGTGTCATAACGCTTGAAGAAAAGGCATACCCTTTCATAAAAGAAGGGCTACCAATATTAAATGTGAAAAAATATTACCTTTTTTCTCTCACTTTCCTCACAAACCTATGTATTTTTCTTTCTTCACTCTATTACATAAAGAAAATGTTTTACTCTCTTTCTCAAATTCTCTACAAGAGAAATTCAAGATAACCTCAATTTCAACACAATTCCCTTATATTAAGAACTTGGAATCGATTGTGAATAGAGATCTCTCAAATCTTTCTTTAGTAGTAAGTTCTTTATACGGATATAGGCAAATTTATATAAAGTAGCCAACTTGTGAGATATCGGTCTTTAACCAACTATTGAGGACTCGGCATGATGGCATATTCATAATAAATATGGGTACTCAAAAAATATAATTTGGGAAGTGAGGAAATAAAGTGGCCATAAGTAGCATGAGTCATGAGTACTACTATATAAAGTGATCGTAATTGCTTAGAATCAATGTATTTATGATTTTTGAAAAATATTATCAAAATTGGATAAATTTTTAATATAAGGTCTTAAAAATTAAAAGAAAAGCCTTAATAAAGTTTATTTAGCAAAGTAAAATATATAAAATATTTAATTGAATAAAAGTATATTTTTATCAATATCAAATATTTATATAGTAAACTTAAAATATGAGCCTCGAGACATAGGGGGACCTTTAAGATAAATTACTTAACTTATAGAAATAATAATTAAGAGCAAATGATGGTGAAATGATCATATAATTGGTAAATATACATATAGGTGCACATATTTATTTATTATTAATATCTAATATACATAATTATTCACATATAAATAAAATTAACAACTTAAATGTATTAAAGAAGTGAGGAATCAAATTGCAATGCGGTGTAGACTTTTTAATGAGATTATACAATGTAAAGATATTGTGATGGAAACATGTAATTTACAAGAGTTGTATAGTTGTGATACTTAAAGTTTGGCTCATACATGTAAAGACTTCTAGTGTGATATTATTATGAGAATGAAAGAGAAATTGAAGTTAAGTACCATATGAAGTGAAAGATAGGTGGATTATGGTTTTGACTTATCCTAAACTCAAGGATGGTAGTAACAAATCATCTTTAGGTACCAATAGTAGAGAAAATTTTTTAAGTAGATGCCTAGAAGGTAAGGCAATACACCATCCACTTAACCTAATAATTGCTTTATGAAATAATATCTCATGGGCATTTCGGATAGAGTTTGGGTCTTATTTTAAAACCATATAAGGTTTTGGATTGATAGTGAACCTGATTCAACCTACTTGACCCAACTGGTTAAATTCAATTTCTATAGGATTCAACTAGGATTTTCAAATCGAAATGTACTATTTTCTTTTTCTATTTCAAAGAATGGATTGATTTACTAAAGAACTATAGATCAAGAAAGATAAAAAGTGAACTATAAAAAGCTCTCAACATTCAAATCTTAAGAATGTAGATAATTATATTACCTTATAAATAAATATTAATTATTTTCTAATATATTTATTGATGTGGGTTTGATTCTGATTTAACCGTGTCAACACTCGACCCCTTCTTATTCTTAAGTTACTACCTAGTCTAAGTTCGATAACATTACTTATGATGCATTTAATAATTAGTAAAATACAACCAACTATTGACTAATCATTTATTCACTTATCTAAGTGAAACCTCATCTCATTACTCTCATCTTGTCCTACTCTTATTCTCTTAGATCTCAATCTTATTATAGATGTACCATACTTTCATCTCACCCTTACCAAATGACCTACTATCTCTATCTCATCTATTGTGCTCATAATCCTTAGTATTAGTTATATCAACATCACTCTCTCCATCTCATCTATCACCTTTGTTAAACCTAGTGCTAAGGCTCATTCTCATCTTATTTCACATGATTGTATTTTCTCTTTCTCTCTACTTCTTTATATTACATAATTCACTTTAGGTTGGTAATGTGTAGATACATAAGAAATAAGGTAAGAATTGGATTTATTGTTTGCAACTTGGATGTTGTAGAAAATCCAATCTTTATTCTAAATTTATACTTTTAATTACTTTTTGAAATTTGGATGGTTATGGTTTCTTTGTTTTATTTAAGTTGGGATAAAATCACTAAAAGTACTCAAAACTTTTATATATATTTTTTTATTTTAGTACATAAACTTTAAACTTATTTATTTTAATATCCTAATTTTTCAAATTAGATAAATTAATATCCCTATTATAATAACTGTTATCATAAAATAGTAGGATAATAGTTTAAGGACATTAACTTTCATTTTCTTTCTATTTGAATGCTTAAACAATTTTTTTCCATTTTAGCACTTCATGTTTTTAATGTAAAAAAAATTGGTACTCTTTACAGTAACCTTTGTAAAAAAATTATAAAAAAAAAAAATTAAAGATAAAATGTTGTAAAAAAATTTTAAAAAAAGAGTAGATCTAATTCTTAAAATTTTATTTGTAAATATGGTTTTGTAGACAATATCTAACCTCTATGAGTTTTTATATCTCCAAATAAATTGTGACATTTATTATTATTATTATTATTATTATAAAATAGATAACAACCATAATAATAAATATAAAAAAAATGAAAATGAATAAAAAATGTGTACGTGCATATGAAATTGATATTGTATTAATCAATTTAACTCAATATCTCAATTCTTACTGAGTCTATATTAACTAAAGCAATTCTTTATATCCATTTTCAATTTTTTCTATCATTATTGTTGTTGTTACTAATACTACAAGTGGTGCTATCGTTGTTACGTCGATGATGATAAATAATGATATAATACTTATCATATTTTATTTGTTGATATAAAAAATCACAAAATTAGATATCATCTATAAAAACCACATCAAATAAAATTTCAAGACTTGGGTCTATTATTTATTATTCTTTTTCTTTTAAATTTTATTTTAATTTATTCATTATTTTCTTTTATTTTTTATAATGTTTTTATAAAGGTTGTTATAAAGAATACTCATTCGTTTCACTTTAAAAAGTTGAAATATCAAAATGAAAAATAATGAAGTTTGAGCACAAAAAATTAAAAATAAAATAAAAATTGATAGACTTATACTATTATCTTACCATTTTATAATAATAGTTGTCGTAATGGAAATACCAATTTGTCTAATTTAAAAAGTTTAGGGTACTAAAATAAATGAGTTTAAAATTTATATACTAAAATAAAAAAAAATGAAAATTCAGGTACTTATACTAGCTTTATCTCTATTTAAGTTACCATAATCTTTTATTGCTCAAAATGTTCCTATTGACTAATATGACACATTATTATTTCATTTTGCATTAATTTCATTATAGTTTGAAAAGGAACCACAAGTATAAATGTTAACATATCGGCAAAACTAATATGATGCTATGATTGGAATATAGGATGAAAACTTGAAGATTTCATGATTTATGTGATCCTTATCATATTAGATAAAAAACCTTACAAGAATTTTCCCAAGTTTCGGGAAACCATATAAAGTATCGACTTAGGTTAGGATTTTATGAAACCCATCTTAGATCTGCCCTAATTGAATCTCCATTTCTTTACCAAATCTTTGATTAAGATCTAATATATAATTATAAAAGTGATTACTTTCTCTTAAATGTGATGCTGATTTCAATCTATAGAAGAACTACAAGTATGATTGAAAGATTAAAAATAGCTAAGTCATTTGGATTGAGATTTATACATATTTACCATAAAGGAATGATAGATGTAAAAATTAAAAAAAAAGGTCATATTTGACAATTGATGTTGTTGGAAATTGATGAATATGGATGAATGGTTACAAATGGATGTATATAAATTAAATGAGATTATCTTAAAAGTGAATTTAAATAGTTGGTGATAAATTTTCTTAGAAAGATAATTTAGAATTTTTTTTTTTAGAATTGCGACCACTATAAGTAGCTAAAATTCCAATCAAGAAAAGAATGGAATCAACCTATGGAAGACTTCCTGAAAAAAATATAAAAGATAAAAATAAATTTTATTCAATTAATTCAACTAGCTTAATTTGTTGAATTGTTAATTGATGGCTTTATATTGTCTTAAGGTTGGTAATGTTAATACTACGAATATCAATAATGGTGATAACAATAATAGAGATAATAAGTTAACATGAACAACGAAATGAGAGTACTTTAAGTGTTTGGCAAAATTTTATACTTGTCATGATATAATAATAAGTGAGTGGAAGGTTTATTAGATATAAAATCCTAATGAGGGTTGAGAATCATAATTAGAATATGAATTTGATTTGTCTTAAAGGCTTAATCAGATTTATATATGTTACATTAAGCATCAAACTTGTGGAATAATAATTGTTTATTGAATAAAGTGCATAAACTAGGTATGTAGTTAATGAAGTTACTTAGTTGTACATGTAAATTTAGAAGTTGACATGAACTTAAATCATATCAAAAGTTCATAATTGTTTCAAGTTGTATTTACACCTACATTAAAAAATCTAGGAGCACCAATGGTTAGAAGTGGAAGTTAGACATATATGATGATAGTGACCTTAAATATTAGGTTGATTAAATGGAAATTTGTATTGTTTTATATAATGTTGACTATGTACTCACTATATAGATGAAGATGATGCATGGATTAGGTTATTGGTGGCATTTTTAATCAGTTATGTAGAAGTATCTATAGAAGATTAATTGAATTGAGCCTTGCAAACACATTACACTAGTGATGTATTCATTACTTGACACATTGTACTGGTTATGTATTTGTTTATAAAACTATAATAGGGAGCATTTTATGGTTTATAAATATACATGTGCACTTTTAGTAAGTGTTATCAACTCTTTTATATATATGCTAATGCATATGTATATGGCATTAAGTTATCATGGGCACGTCATAGATAATGAACCATGATGACACTAACCACACATAATAAATTTTAAACAATAATAAGACAACTAAGAGATGTAGAACATTCATTAACAAATTTTTAAAAGAATTTTAAGGAGAGAAATCTTTTTCCAAAAAAATAAAACAAAATAGAGATAAGAAAAATAATAATTTATTCTACCTATGCTAAACATATAAATCAAAGGTTAATAAATATAAACTAAGTGTAAGTTGGAAAGAAAATAACAAATCTAAGGCCAATGGTGAAAAGAACATAAGAAAAAAGACTAGAGAAGGTTTTTTGAAAAAATCGTTGTTTATAGTAAAACAATTCATTTTAGGTTTTAACACTTCATCTAAATTTTCGACTTCAATTTGAATATTCCAACTCCATCCAACAAAGTGAAAATATTCAAATCTTCTCTACAAACAATGAGTTTTACATGTTCTAGATCATACTTTTCAATTTTCGAAGCTTATCTAATTATGTCTATAGTGCTAAAACTCATTAATTAGAAGTTATTTAAAAACATGATATATTTTACACTTGCCACATTCACGTACATCATCTTTTAACTTGTTTATAATTGGTATCTTAATCCTAGATGGCAACTGCTATGTATGTCCCATGTGCTCTTTTATTTATTTATTTTTTTAACAAAGTTGATATATATATATATATATATATATATATGGGAAGACAAAATCACAAAAAGTGAAAAGGACATCAAATCAATAAGAGAGAACTTTGATGAATCGAGCATAATATATAATAATATTAAAACTTAGGTATGAAATTAAAGGAAAAAGCAAAAAAAAAAAATGAAATTTGGATGGTAATGTAGAATTATATATTTTTTTTCTTAATATATTGTTGATGTTGAAATCTGGTATGGCGGTTAAGGTTAGAGGGAACTTGCACCGGTAGCACATGTATGCTATCAAAGGAGCGTTGAAGGTGGTCCTACTATTGCCATTCCAATACAAAAGTTAGTATATGGATTTGGTGAGTGTTTAGAGAAATATAGTATATACATGAGTGATAGAGTGAGGATCCTTTACTCATAGTGGTCATTTGGTATTTATGGCATGACAGATCAGCTAATTGTAAAAAGTAGATCACGATCCTAAGATCCTCTCTTTGAATCTAGATTAGTGAATAGGATCTCGAATTAGGCTCGTGCTAGCCACAGACTTTCTTTATCTAGTCAAGCTATTCTCACCTAGTTGAAGACTTTTTGTATCTTAACCCAAGCATGTCGCAAGCAAGCATGTTATAGAAGCCTTAATTCAATTTTTTCCTTGCGTGCACTAATCTAAGAGCATTTAATGCTAAGGACTCTTAGCAAGAAACCATTGGTCATTTTGATACATCATAAAGCTTGATTAGATGTTTAGAGCCATGTATTTCTTTTGCAAGACTCGTAGCGAGATTTGGTGAAGGCTTATCACATCAATTTGCTTCCTAAGAGTCGGCATTTGTTTTCCATATATGCCTATAAATTTGATAAATAGTACTCAAAATCCACTTTTATACTCTTTTGCCAAGATTTTCTTTTCTTTTCTTTTCTTTTTTTTTTCCTTACATTCTTCTTCGAATTTCTTTTGACTCCTCAACTTTTGCATCAAGTATGAAAATGTTTCATGAATCTTTGAATCTTTTATTAAGTATAGAAGGTGTGGACTATGGGGCCGAAGTTTTGTGCCATTAGCATGATTAGTGATAGATTAGTGGATACATTACTAAAAGATGTATATACAGACAATAGAGAAGATGCAAAACCAATGATCCCGACTTTTACCGAAGTACAGTCAAATAATGCCCCTAACAATGTGCACAATGAGTAGTCCAATGAAGAGTTTGATAGCATCCATGCGTACTTTGACCTATTACTACCTAGTTGGGTGCCAAAGAGGCTTAGTAGGAGTATTTGAGTTACACTAACAAGGGGAACTCATTTTTACTTATGTTGCAAGCATTTTAAGTACAAGTTTCAAGTTCCCTTAAGTATCTTTCAAATGGCTTCTTTTAATTATCATTAAATCAATCTAAGCTAGCTCATTCCTAATGCATAATGCATACTAATCATGTTTAAGGAACTATGCTAAAGGTTCATGAAGAGGGTGACTCCTTATCTTAGAAGGATGGTAGAGGTACCAATCGAGATTCTCAGTATGCTAAGATGGTCTTATGATGGGAGAGCTATTCATCTAGTGAAGATGGGGGAATGAGATCCCCTAAGGGCTCATGCTCAATATAGTGTCTTATTGTACTTATTCTCATTATAATGCTTCTAATTATTTCCACTGGCTTTACATGTATGAGTAGTTTAGTATTTCTACCTTCTAAGCAGCTAACATGGAGGTAGATAAGGCTAAAGAAAACAAACGTGTTTTGGTTCAAAAGAAGTTCCACTACCTTAATAAATTGATGGTAATTAGTAAGCATAAAGGGAATAAGCTTGGAAACTTCAACTAAGATTTTTGTTTGAAGTTGAAGTAAGAGCTTAAATCACTAGTGAATTAAGATGATGAGAAAGTGTCCAAGGGAGGATATAGATGAGCAAGTCTGCAAAACAGCTTAAAGAAATAAGGTCATGTCCATAAGTAAGGATAAGGAGAAGCATAAGTCAATTGAGTTGAAGGGGAAGAATATTGAAAATGCTAATGCTTAAAGGTCATCATCCTATGCTCACTCCCCTAAGGCACATCAATGCACCATTCTAAGTAGGACATTTATATGAAAGTCAAGGGGATAGACCACTATAAAGTATGTAACTAGCTATTTAGGGGGCTTCTCATACCTTAAACAAGCCTTTCCTTGAAAATACCTCTAAGGACTTGACTCTTAAGAGGTTCGAACAAAGTTATACAATGTGAGTAACCTTATGTAATGATCTTGACAAATAAGTTGTGGTATTGCAGTGTTGTTGACTCTCTTACTACTTTTCTAGGCAAGCTCACATTTTTAAAATCTTAAATGCATGGAGAGCCAATAGGTAAAAGGTACTCCAAATTACTACTGACTATGATAGTGTACGTAGAAAGAATGATCAATTGTATCCCAAAGTTAATACTTTATTGTAGATGGGGCAGGATGTGAAGAATAAGCTAATGAGGGTAGAGACAAAGGTCTGAAGGTAGGCTACAAATGTTGACAACCAACTAAAGAAGGCTTAGTCTAAGGCAAAATACTTGCAGGGGCAAATCAACTTGGGGGCTAAGAAGGTTATGGAGCTTAAAAGCCAATTCTCAAATGTTGTACAACAAAACAAAAAGTTAAAGGATAGGGTAAAAGGCCTTCAATCGAAGTTGTTCAATGTTGATGCCAAGCCTATGGATGTGAAAAGCAACTTCACCTTCATTGTGATTGCAATGAAGCACTATGAGAGGGATGAAAAGGAGCTTAAAGTGAGGATCCATCAACTTAAGGAGGAGTTGAGGCATCATCAAGTGTAGACTAGTGAACCAAGGATTGAAGATTGTAAAATCTTAGAAGACATTTACAAGAAGGTCTTCAAAAACATTATGGATAGCCAGGAATGGTTCGATCTTCAATAGAAGATTTTCTTGAATACCATGAGGGAGTTAAGGAAAGAGGTAAACAAGTGGTACCCTGAGCTTAACCTTTACTTTTGGGATTTTCTTGATGCTATCCTTCCCGATGATGTGTACCCCAAAATAGCTCAATAAGAAGGCATTAGTACAATACCTAATGCTAATCTCATGGAAGGGGCAGACCATGTCGAGATTGGTCCTCTTGTGGAAGCTCCTCTAACTCTAAGGTCTACTCTCCTTGAAGTGCTTAAGCCCCTAGGGGAGGTCATGTTGCAAGGCTTAGAGACAATGCCGACTACTTCATTAAGGCCTGGGAACAATAAACCTTATGTCCCTAAACCATATGTGCCCAAGTGATGAAAGGCTTTACATTGCCTTTTCCCCCTTTTCCTTTCTTCTTCTTTTATTTTTCCTTTCCTCTCTAATTGGATTTGTAAAAAAGAGGTTAAGATGCTAGTTAGATTCTTCTTACAACAATAAAAATGAAGTTGAAATTTCACTATGTTCTTGTACTCTTTAATTTTTAATGTAGCTTCACTCCTTTGCTTTGGTTTTCTTTAGAATTTGTATTTATATTCCTTACACTTATAGCTGTGTAGAGATTCATTTTTTTTATACTTATGGTTTTACTGCCTATGTTCGTACTTGCAATACATGATACTTAAAATAGGCAACACCAAAGTGGATCCTGGTTCGACTTATAGGATGCAGTAATAGACCAATGGACGTTAAGTACAGATTAACAATAAGAAGCTTGTTAGACCAAAGCAAATTATGGTTAGATACCTCCTTTTAATGATATGGTGATCAGGAAAGTTTTCCTTGTTAAGAGCATCTTGGATTCCAAACCTTATTTTAGTTGAATGATGGTATCCCAATTTGATCAAATGACCAAGGAGCATGAATTCTCTATCGAGAGCACCTCAAATTTAGAGTAAGGTTTACTTCGCTGATAGTATCCTAATTTAGTTTCCTAGAGAGGATAAATCATCATCCAAGTGTGGTCTTAGAGATAATGGATTCATTCATCTCAAGTGAGGCTGGAACTTAGGAGATTGTAAGTATCCATTCGCCTTAGCAGAAATTAGGATCAAGAGTCCTTCACCTCAAATAGGATGGGCTAGTATATAGGAGGTCGGTTGCCTTAGGGTAGGCTAGTGTTCAACATATGGTGGTGTAGGAAAAATGTATATTAAATCTCACATCAAACAAAGAGTTGTAAACTTTCCTTATTTAGCCAAGCTATTTGCACCTAATTTTCTTTTAAACTAGTGGGCTAGCTTGCACATTATAAGCTTGAAGGCTTAAATTCCAAGAGGTTAGATTGAGATAGGAGTTTCGGAGATTTCTTGTAAGAAGGTTGACGGAGATTTCTTATAAGAAGGTTGATTAAGTTGTGGGAAACTCATATCGACCTCCAATTAAGATGCTTAAGATAATAACGATTTGGCCTAGATTATGATGAAGCTGACTAGGCTTGAGGGAGCTCTATGAGCTTGGCCTAAAGTCTAATCAAGTTAGTCTTAGGCTTCTTAGCTTAGCTCATACTCTAAGGATGAACTTGGAGGCTCATTCATGAAATAATCTATCAGCAAATGTGATTGCATGAATTGAGCAAATGATAAGAGCAAATTGAAAATATTTGTGAGGATTGGAAAGCTTAAGGTTGATAAGTTAATTAAGTACATGTATAACCATAAAATGTGGAGAAGGTAAGAATCGCAATGAATATGAAGTTACTTGTATGATTTTTCTAAATTTTCCTCAAGTTTGGCTAATCTACAATTGTACAATAAGGTCATGTTCCAACAATATTATGTAGTAATCTCATAATATATATTATGTCAATATCATCAATTTCTTACATCTAAGGACTATCACTTCCATTTTTAATAATATTAAAGAGTTACCTCATCAATTTGAAACTAGAGAGCAAATCTGCATAAAGTTAGCAAGCATTATTGTTCATATTGTAGAAGCAATCAAATCGGTAAGTGATAGAGATGTTAATTTTACTTGTGATTGCATACTTATACATCAAAATGCCATATGGAATGGAGTAATAGAGATGTTCATTTACAATAGCCTGATCGTATGTTTTCATTGTTATAGTTTTTTTTTATTTTCTTTTTTATCTAAAGACACCTCCTAGCTCTCTAGTATGACTAACTTTGTGGATGAATAATTACACTTAACTATTTAACTATGTGTGTATGTGTGTGAGTGTTGATACATTACTTTGATCTAACTTGCCCCTATTAGATATAACGGTTTCTATTAAGAAGTTTGTAATGACAAAATATAAATAAATAGATCTTATGTTATAAATTTTCACAGAGACATTAGCAACCCTCCCATTTATGAATTTATAACATTATCAATACAAAAACACCATCGCTCCTAGTATAAATATGAATTACATGATCAAATTATGAACAACAATGCAAGGGGCAAGGAGAAAAATCCAAGCCTAAACATTTAGCATTGAAACAAAAATGGGTAAAAAATATATAGGACAAATGGATTTTTTTTTTTATTTTCATATTTTTTAGATTTAGATAAAGTAGCTAGATCTCTTGCAACCTTAAACAGATATGGATGAGAGGATGTCCATTTCTTAAATTACACCCATTTCATTTATTAATAGAAGGGTACATTAGATAAACAACTCCTTAAGTTTATATATGCATTTAACTTCCTATGTTTGAAATTGTAGGTTTAAATCCCTAAATATTTTTAAAAAGTGCATTTAAAAATTTGTATGAAAACAAGAGTACAATCATCATATAGGAGTCGAAATACACCTCTTTTAAAGAACTAGAAACCTAAATGTATAATAGAATTGGGGGGTGGGGGGGGTTAGTATTTAAGAAACAAACATAAAAGGGTATGTTTGCAATTTATCCTAAATAAAATTTAGAAAGACTCATCATTTTCTCTTAGCTCAAAACTTTGGATGATATTATAGGATATCTAGATCTGCTTATGTTAATATATGTACATTATGTGTGTTTATGCGTATTTAGGGTTGTGTTTATGCATGCTTGTATATTAGTCAATATATGCATGCATGTATGGCTCATAATTTGTGTAAGTAGGTCATGTTGCATGTCCTTATTTCACGTCAAGTTTATGTCATTGCCAAAAACAAGTAAAACTAAGTACATATCACAAATAGTTAATGTTTACTATAATCATGTTTATTTGCATCATAATCAAGTTTTCTTATTGTGTATGATGTCGTGTATCATGTTTTCTCTCTATACACATAAGTGTACTATGTCATGTCTTATGTTATTGTATCATTTCAATAGTCATTAGCCTTAATGTGCTGTAATGCCCTACCTTCTACATGTCCGCTTAAAGAATTTCATTTACTTTTGGTATCTAAAGAAAGTTCGTTACTACGATCCTTGAGTTAGGGATAAGGTAAAACCTATAATTTACCTATCATATAACCATATGGAACTCTTGTTCTCAAAACACTTTTCATTTAATACAATAATCAACAATGGAAATATTTCTACATCAATGGGCTAAACCTAGAGTGTCACGACTATAAAGTCTTATAGAATACATATCTCCCATTCAAATATCTTCATAATATACAAATTCATAAGAGGATGTGCACATCACTTTACTAATCCCCTAATGAGGCATTACAAAATAATTCATCAGTCTTTTCGTAAAGTTCCTTCTTAGAGCTTGAATTCGGTTTCTAATTCACTTTGGCCACATAGAGGTTTTCTATAGCACACTTTTTTACCAACATTCTAACTTACTCTCTACTTTAAAGTTTAACTAAAAGATAATAATTATATGTACTAAAATTTCCTTGCTACTATGATGTGAGATACAAGCTAACTTCCTTCAAAACTTGAGGATAAAAAAGACTTATCCTCTCAACTTATTGTATGCTGAGTGAGAGTAGACAAACAAGCACAAATACAAATAATATCATAGCAAGTTCACTTATTAGTTCATCATTATCATTACCAAGCTTAACAGTATAACTAAGTAGTACAAATACAATAAATGCATGCCATGCTAATGTGAGTGATTCAACAATCCTGTCCTTTATTTTGATAGGACGGTCCCATCTATTATCTCACATTTATTTCCATGTTTTTAAATCTAAAGCATTGAATTCACAGTTTGTTCAATAGTTTAGATTTAAAAGTGATCAAATTAAGAGTGAAATAAATGGTGGTATTGGTCCCATAAAAAAAAAGGATTGGACCGTAGAAAAATCCTGGTAATGTACATTACTTGCATCGATACCAATATCCTAGCTTAATTTAGCAACTCATCCGATTTGATTAACTTCAAACCAATGTTGTGCCCTATCTTGGTTTTCCTTATCTTAACTTATATTAAGTCTAACCCACTTAATATAAATTACTTAACATTAAATTATGAAAAAACATTTTTCTTAAATGAAATATAAAAAAAAAATATTTAGAAAAAATTAGAGTTGCCAATAAGTTAAATTGATAACAAGTGAAATTAGGCTTTTTAAGTAGGAAAATCCTAATTTAGCCACTAGTTTGCAAATATTCTAAAAAAAATAATTTTTAGAAAATCAAATCAGAAAATCTAAGTTCGAGGTCTAACCTATTAAAACTAAGTCACTATGTAAAGATAAAAAAACTAATGAGCCATTATTTTTTTTATAATTTTTCTAAAAATACCAAAATATATACAAATATGCAAGAGTGTAATCAAAATGATTTTTTTTTTAATCTTTTCTTATTATAAATTTTTAAAAAGGAAAAGAGATTTATTTTTTTGTGGTTACCTTAGAGTTGTCTAAATTCCCATATTAGTTAAGATCAAACCAACGTAGTTTTGTTTTTAGAAAAGATTTAGTGGATTAATTATTTTTAAAAGAAATTGAGTCAGATTTATGTTAGTTATCAAAGTATTATTTTTTAAAAAAATACTTAAAAAGATCTAACTTCGTGAATCTATTTAAAAAAAAAAAAAACCTAACTAACTAAATCTTTTGAAAAACTCCAATTAAGATTTTTTTGTTTTTAGGAATAAAACTACTATGTGTCAAAAATTAAATTTTATAAATCCTAAATATAAGATATAATAAGATACGATCTAGATATATATCTTTTCTAAAGATTTGAATGTTAGAGAAAATATGCAATTTTTTGAAAAAATATGATTTAACTAAAAAATTTATCTAAAAGTTTGCAAATTTTAGTTTATGTTAAAATTATCAAAATAACCTACACTATGAAAAGATGAGTAAAATAAAGTAATTAATTAATTTAAAAAAATTAAATAACTAAAGTAACTTACTGAATTACCTAAATAGGTTAGATCTCAAGCGTAATCAAACATAGAGGTATACTGTTGATGGATTATTGGATGTGCATGTGAAGTGCTACTCTAGACTCGATTGCGTGCTCGGACAATGGTTGTACATGTTGATATGTGATTAGACATGGCTTGTATGCTCGGATAGTAGACGTACGTATTGGTGTGTGTGATCGTGTGGTGAAGTGTAGTGTAGATGTGTGTAAAGTGCAGTACTGTGTAGTGTGCTGTGACTATGCATGATTGGACAGTGCTAATCGGCGAAGTGCTCATAGACATAAAGTGCTGATCGTAGACATGAATTGCTGTATTGATCTTAAAGTGCTCATGATTGGCGTAAATGTATGGTCGTATATGGATGGTAGGTATGTGCTATATATGGATGGTAGAGGACAGTGGCATATGTTATGCATGAACGTCAGGCATGAGTGAACGTAAGGGTAGTGTGGACTGTACCGAGTGATGTGATGTGTATGTACAAGCAGTGTGCAGTGCTATGAGTATGTGTAAATATTGGACAATCAATTAACGTGTGTATATTTGGACTCTGTGTAAGATTTGTGATCCAATATGCAATATTGTTTTGTAATTGTGAAAAAATGTTTCTTTTTTATAAGCCAATGTTTACTATTTATAAGCTACACACTTGAATCTTTTAGATCTTTTTGGATATAAATTTAATCTTAATAAATCCAATATTGATAAAATATGATGATACTCAATTTGGATTCATTGAAGATTTAATTTAGCTTTTAGAAACCCTATATTGATTTGGGCTTTCTATCTTAGACCCAATTCAATCCATCCTAATTTAGCCTAAAAATACATGCTAACCCATTTGATAATTTCTAAGTCTATTTAGCTCAATATAAATTAGATAAAAATCTACTTTATATTAGGTTGGACTAAAAAATATTTTAATGAAGCTTGACCATTTAATACTCGGAATTCATTAAAAGTTCACTATAAAGACAAAAGTGATACCCATTTTTGTTGAATCCTATCTTGAATTGATAGAATGAGAATTACTAACTTAAACTGTCAACTAAGTTGTGTCTCATCTTAGAAGGATGAGATAAAGGAGACTGATTTGAAAGATTGATGCAAAAGGATAAAGGGGGTCATCTTGAAAGGACGGGGTAAAGGAATAGGAGGCTCGTCTTGAAAGGACAAGGTAAAAGAATAAGAGGCCCGTCTTGAAAGGATGGAGCGAAGGAATAAGAGGCCCATCTTAAAAGGATGGGGTAAAGGAATTAGAGGCCCATCTTGAAAGGATGGGGCAAAGGAATAGAAAGGCCTATCTGAAAAGGATAGGGTAAATGATCAAGAGGCCTATATTGAAATGATAGGGCAAAAAAAATTAATGTGCTTATCTTGAAAGGATAGGGCAAAGGATTACGGAGTCTATCTTAAAAGGATAAGTCAAATGATGAGGGAGCCTATCTTTAAAGCATAGGGAAAATGATGAGGATACCTATCTTGAAAGGATAAGGCAAAAGGTTAGAGGGCCTATCTTGAAAGGATAGGGCAAAAGAGGCTTCTCTTAAAAGGGTAGGGCAATAGGATTAAAGAGGCCCATCTTGAAAGGACGAGGCAAAAGAACAAAGGGTTTATCTAAAAATGATAGGGCAAAATGATTAAGGGGCCTATCTTAGAAGGATAAGGAAAAATTATTTGAGGCTTGTCTTGAAAGGATAAGGCAAAAATATTAAAAGGAGGCTTATTTTGAAGGGATAGGGCAAAACAAATAAAGGGCTTATTTTAAAAAGACGAGGCATAAAGGTTAAGTAGGCACTATGTCGAAAAATTGATGTTCTTAAAGGAAAAATTGGCTTCTTGAAAAGATAGATCTTTTGAAGAAGAAAACTTAACAAATGAGTTTGAAGGCATGGCTAATTATTTTTTTGATTCCTAGACAATTAATGTCCCTTAATGTAGGATGGCAAAAGTTCTTATAGGGAAACTTTCTAAATTTTGAACATAGGATAACTAAAGTTCCGAAAATTCTCAAGATGGCCTAAGCTCTTGGTACAATGATAAAGGTTCTTAAATAATCCTTTCATAAGATAGCCAAAGCTCTTGAATATTCTCACACCATAGAATATTCAAATTTCTTGAACTAAGGATGACTAAGACTATTGAATGATAAGATGATCAAAGCTATTTAAGGATGACTAAGATTCCTAGATATAAAATAACCAAAGTTCCTAAGATAAAGATAACTAAGGTTCCTATTAAAATGACCAAAGTTCTGGAAAGACACATAAGACTCCTAACTTATAAGAGATTACCAAACTTCTTGACTCAAGGATGACTAAAGTTCAACTACAAATTCTCAAATCTTTCATTTTTAGAAACTTGAAGGAAAATGTGCTTTATTCAAAAAAATGGTTCATCTTTTCCTCCCTAACATGTAACGAAATTATACTAACTTTGAATGTTATAGATAAATAGTATGCTCATTCTTTTAGCGCATTGGCCATTCATTATTCATCTTTGATTGCTTGCATGCTATGATGATGGAATAGGAAATGAAACTTCAGTTGAACACTTGTTCTTCTTGTTATAGGACATTCCCATTTGATTCTAGAGTAAAGTACTTCTTGTGCCCTTAGGGCATGCTTAACTTTTGCTTCATAAGTTTCATCCAAGGGAAGGTTTCTTGATTATTTGAATACTTTAATCTAAGAGGACTTCCTCACACTCTCAAATGGCTTATTTTCACTCTCGACTATAATTTAAAAAATTATGGTCAATCTTGTAAGTGATACTTTGATTGATCTGATAGATCTTTTCCTCAAAGTTGTAATGTAGGCTTTTGGCCATTAGCTTAATCAAAAGGGGATATTGATGTGCTGGCCAATTTTGAAATAGTAATATCTCAACCTGAGTTTATAAGTCAAGAACCTTAGTGGGAAAATGCTACGATGTGATTGCTCGAGCAATAATTGCTTAAGATAAGTTAATTTCTTTAGTCAAAAGAGCTTTGCTAGGGGTAGTATAATGGGTAAAATCATAGAATTAAAGTTTCATTCCTTTGGGCTTCGAATCTCTTGTTAAAGATTGTGCTTTAAAGGATATTAGGGGAAGACTCAGGTCCTTAATTTTGAAATTCATTTGTTCAACTTTTCTAAGGCACTTAAGCCTTAGCCCCTTGAAGAGCTTTTGAGTTATCCTTTGAGATATGATCACCTTACTTTTGCTTTCTTCTTTTTTCTCTTTTTCTTTTCTTTTTTTTTTTCTTTTTTCCTTTTTTTTTATTTTTTCTCTCTTTCTTCTTCTTTTTTTTTCTTTTGTTCCTTTTTTTTCTTTCTAGAGGTAATCACCTTCTATGTGTTTGAGTTTCCACTTAAAGAAATTAACAGCCTTAAAACCACAAGCTTAAAGTGTATAAGCTTAGTGAAGTACAGTATGGCTTTAGGGGGAGTGTTTGAAAAATATCAATGGCCTTATGGTGTTTAAATGAGTGTATGGATTTGAGTGAAACGTACAATTTGAAACTCTTCTTCATTATAAAGAAATTAAGTTATCAATGATAATTATTGCTTATGAATTGATACGATTGAAGTAAGTACAAATTAGCTTATCCCTTTTCTCTAAAATCAATGGCCCTAATCTCCTGATTGCCCTAATGTAACGTCGTTTTTGATAAGGTTTTCTTTTTTGAATAACTTCTCTCAAATGGGCTCACTAAGGGTAAAAATGTTTAGGGAGTGAAATGAATATCTATCATCCTTTCAATTCATGTATCACATGCAAGATAGACCTCGTTTAAGGATCAAGTCTTATCCTCACTTCAATGTCTCCTAACTCTTATGAGTGTTTTAGGGTCAGTGTTTAGGATTAGAGATCGTCTCTTATCATTCTAAACTCTTCAATTAATGAGGTGCTTTTGTTAGTTTGATAATGAAATATTTTATGTTTTGTTTGCCCTTATTTGTCCTAGTCTCATTAGATAAGACAATATATTCTATGATGCTCCAACAAGTCACATGCCCCTTTATTTTGAAAAAATTGCCCTTTTATACTCACTTAAATGGGTCCTTTTATTGGCTTCAAGCCCAAGCTCACTCATAGTGGAGCCAAACTTTGTATTCGGTTTTAGTGCTGGAGCAAGTGGGTTAGTTTTCATAGAGTGAGTGTTTAGGACCTTCTAAGCTTGAAGCGGATCAATGTAGATGACAAGGCTACATGTTTAAGGTTTTTTTATATCTTGAAGTGGGTTGAAATAGATGGGAAGATCTATGGTTTGTGCTTGGGATTTTATGTCTAGGGCTTTCAAAAGGTTTGATAATAGACTTCTCTTTAAGGATTGTGTTTGGCTTAAGCTTTTCTTGGGGATAGGCCATGTCTCTACCATTTTCATTTATCAACTTCTAATGTGCTTTGTGCTTTTACCTTTCAGTATCAAGTTTAACTCATAGGCTACACAATGCCATAGGCTTAGAATGAGTGACTGCCAGGATTAGGTTTGGGCTAGAGTCGTTGTTGTCAGTTGTCTTAGCTTAAAAAATGAATGGTTATAAGCTTCAACAATGGGCTTAACTGCTCAAAAGTAATAAATTAAAGTCCATAAACCTGTACTCGTTATCTGATTTTTTTTTTTTTTTGGGAAAAATTTCACGACTTTTTTAGAAAATGTTTGTTTAAAAGGCATTTAAAAATACTTATATCACAAAAACTATGTTATAAATAGGATTATTGACATCTCTTAACTTATTAGAATGACTAAAAAAAATTATAGAGTTGACGAGAAGGAGTGACTATTTTACAAAGTTAATAACCGAGGATAATGATTTATTTACAAGTAAAAGTTTTTATTTTCTTTTTATGAAAAACTTTTGAAACACCTTCTTATTAATGAAAACTAAAGAGAAGCTATACTATAGAGGATTGGATCGTTAACATCGCTCAAAGAATAAAAGAAATCAATTATTAAAACTAGATAATGAAGACAACTAAGCTATAAAATGACTTGAAAACTCTACCTATTAATAGAAGATAAAGAGGACCTCTGCTATATATGACTAGATTGCTTATATTGCATGAAGCTAAATGATGAAGATGACATGATGAGAATAATAAAGCTTTAGAGAGAATAACCGACAATTAGAGGATTATAATTTTACAAGAGAGGTGTCTAATGTTACAAAAATATGAGTGAGGAACAATATAAGGATAATAGCTATTTACAGATCATGAGTAATAATTGTTTACAATTTGAAGGATTTTTACTTGTCTTTTTTATTTTTTATCTATATATAGGTTATTGAACAAATTTTAGATACAAAAAGTTACAAAAAAAAAAATAACATAAATAGCATGCAAGTAAAGCACACTCATGCAAATATAGGACTGACAACTAGATAATAGTGTGATAATTTAAAAAAAAAAAAATCAGAGTTGTAACTTTATTAAAATCAATTGAGGACAAATGGCTAGACCCTTATTGAGTTTATAATCTTTCTATAAGTATTGACATAGACAAAGTATAGAGAAAATTTTACAAAAGAAAAATATCTTTTAATGGTTTATACGTAAAATTTTTTTTTTGACATAGAAAAAAGAAAATACATGGAAAAATTTATATGACCAATATGTGACATGGGAAAATAATAAAATTGCAACTCCTTACTTATGATATATATATATTTGAAAACGTTGTACGAATATTCATTTACTTGCCCATAAAAAAATCTAACACAATTTAGTAGGTTAATCTTAAATCTTGTTGTACTACTTTTTATTTGTAAAATGAACAAAGAAAAGAAAAAAAAAATACATAATATCTATATTGCAAAATAATATAGGAGTAACCATATAATACATAGAAAAAAAAATCAAAGATAATAATAAATACAATAAAGTATAATATAAAATTAATGCAATATGCTACAAATGAATGCCATGCAATAAAGGTTAATAAATATTAAATTATAGGAAATAGATCATTATGAACCCGCGATCAAGGAATACACCTATATATAAGTGAATTGAAATAAAAAACTAAAGCTCGTGGACACTTATTTATAAGGGTATTGATTCTTTTAATTTCCCTTCTTTTTTTTTTTTCTTGAAAAAGAAAGACCAACCAATTACGGATTATAAAATTTTCCTATAATTTAACAATGACTAAAATAAAAAAATGATCCAAGAAGATAAGGTCTATGGGTCTTAGGCTTTATAGCTTTAAGCACCTTTGGATAAAAACCTAAGGGGTTACATCGAAGCATAAGTGGGCTCGCTTATTACTGCCAAGTGAGGGTAAAAACCCTAACAACCCGAGGGTTACATAATAGTGGCCCATCTTAATTCTTAAGGTAGCTTAAGTCTAACCACATCTAAGCATACAAATGATTTTTTCTTTTTCTTTTTTTAAAAAAAACCCTAAATCCCTAATAATGGGCCAAGCTTTTCTTAGAGGTTTATATCACTAAAACACAGTTGGTATAACTATATTACAATATACAGATAAAAAGAAAAAAAATGAAAGCCTATTAATTAATTTATATTTTTACATGACTAACCCATTAGAGTCCCCATTTGAGTGGCAAATTCTACTAAGCATTATTTCGGTTTTCCTTAAGTCAACTTATATCAAGCCCAGCTTGCTTAATATAAATTACTCAACATTAAATTAAGAAAAAAAAATTTTCTTAAACAAAATAAAAAAAATATTTAGAAAAATTGGAGTCACCATCTAGTTAAATTGGTAACAAGTAAAAATAAGGTTTTTAGATGGGAAAACTCTAATTCAGCCATTAGTTTACAAATATTCTAAAAAAAATAATTTTTTAAAAATTAAACTAGAAAATCTAAGTTCAAGCGCTAATATATTAAAATTAAGTCACTATGTAAAGATAAAAAAGCTAATGGGCTTTTAATCTTTTATAATTTTTCTAAAAATACTAAAATATGTACGAATATGTAAGAGTGTAATCAAAATTTAATCAAAAAGAAAATTTTATTTCTTTTATTACGAATTTGCTAAAAAGGAAAAAAAAAATTTATGGTTACTCCAGAGGTACTTACGTACTTGCTAATTAGGATCAAACCAATATAGTTCTATTTTTAGAAAAGATTTATTAGGTGGATCTTTTCAAAAGAAATTGAGTCAAATTTACGTTAATTATCAAATTATTATCTAAAAAAATACCTAAAAAGATCTAACTCCACAAATCTATTTAAAAAAAAAAAAACCTAACAAACTAAATATTTTGAAAAACTCCAATTAAGAATTATTTTTTTTTTAAAAACTACTACATATCAAAAATAATTTTTTCTAAATCCTAAATACAAAATATGCTAAGATATGATCAAGATGCATATCTTTTCTAAAAATATAAATCTAGAAAAAAATATGCAATTTAAAAAAAATGCAATAAAAAAAATATGATTTAACTAAAAAAACCAAATTTCTCTAAAAAAAATTATCGAAAAGCTTGCAAATTTTAGTTTATGTTAAAATTATCAAAATAACTTGCACTAAAAAAATGAGTAAAATAAAGTGATTAATTAATTTAAAAAAACAAAATAAATAACTAAATTAATTTATCTAATTACCTAAACAGGTTGGATCTTGGGCATGATCAAATGTGGACGTGTGTTGTTGATGGACTATTGGACGTGTGTATGAAGTGTTGCTGTCAGATTCGGCTATGTGCTCAAACAATGGTCATGCGTGTTGATGTGTGATCACACTTAGCTTATGTGCTCGGATAGTAGACATACATGTTGGTACGTGCGATCATGTGATGAAGTGTAGTGTAGACATGTGTGAAGTATAGTGCTGTGTGGCATGTTGTAAACATGCATGATTAGACAATACTGATTGGTGAAGTGCTCGTAGACATGAAGTGCTGATTGTAAACGTGAATTATAGTGTTGATCATGAAGTGCCCATGATTGCCATAAATGTATAATTGTGTATGGATGGTGGGTATATACTGTGTATGGACGGTAGAGGACCGTGGCATGTGTCGTATGTGAGCATCAGGCGTGAGTGAGCATAAGGGTTTTGTGCACTATGCTAAGTGATGTACTATGTATGCACAGGTAATGTATGTAGGCTGATCGTATGGTGTGTCGTGCTGTGAGTGTATATGAAAATTGGATAGTGAATTAACGTGTGTGTGTTTGGACTATGTGTAGGATTTGTGATCCATCACACAATATTGTTTGGTAATTGTGAAAAAATGTTTCCTTTCTATAAGCCAATGTTTACTATTTCTAAGCTACACACTTAAATCTTTTAGATCTTTTTAGACATAGATTTAATCTTAACAAATCCAATATTGATAAGATACGATGATGCCCAATTTGGATTCATTGAAGATTTAATCTAGTTTCTATAACCCCTATATTGATTTGGGTTTTTTATCTTAAATCTAATTCAGTTCATCTTAATTTAGCCCAAAATATAAACCTATTTAATAATTCCTAAGTCTATTTAATCCAATATAAATTAGATAAAAATTCACTTTATATTAGACTAGACTAAAAAATATTTTAATCAATCATGATTATTTAAGACTCAGAATTTATTAAATTGAATATACATTTTCAACCATTATCCATTTCGACCCTAAACGACTGACTTGACTTGACTTAACACTTTTATTTTATATATTTTCAAAATTTTTTATTTTTATTTTTTTAAGCCTGGCCCAATAAAAAAAAAAATCTTAAAGGTGGCAAAAATAAGGTATCTACAACTAGGCGTTTGGATAATATATCTAGGAACCTAACAAAGTAATACTTAGTTACCAAAACTCGGTAACTTAGTAATAATCACATAAAGTGGTTAGAAAATCCAACATATAATTGGTCTAAGAAATATAGTATAGTTTCTATATTCTTGTAAACCCAACTTCTCTAATAAAATAGTTTACTTAATCAAACTAGCTTTTCATATGAAAACCAACTTGGCAAAATCTCGGTTTTTAGAAAACTTGATTAGTTGGTCCTTTTCATGCCATGTCTTGAATGCATCAAATCACACACCGAGCAATACCTAGCAAATCCTAGCAAATTTATTCATCACTTATTTCTTAGCATTTCCTTAGTATCTTTGTAAGTTCTAAGACCTTGATATCGAGTTCACATAGGTGAACACCTTAAAAGGTAGGGTTAAAACCTTGCTTTTCCCAAGTTAGTGCATGTTAAAGTAGAAGTGGCATAACATTAAGCAACACAATCATGGTAACCAAATTCAACCTCAAAGCATATTTCAGTCAATAACAATTATAAAAGAAGCACCTTGTAATTCATCAAACAACACATCAACTTGCAACCAAGTTCAGCTAAGCTAAACATCATAAAGCATGCAAAGTCAAGAGTAAACATAAGTCTGCTCAAGGCATACGCAAATATCCACTTACCTAGGCTACTTAATAAATTACCTAAGTCTTACTCTTGTCCCCAAGACTTTCCATGTGTATATCTCCTAAAGAAGATGCATACAATATCTAAGTTAATCTATATCAGGTATAAACAAAGTCATTGGCTTACTTACACTTAGGGTCTAAGTCTTAATATTATTCTTTTTAGGATAACTCTAGTCTCGAATTCATTCCGCTTATTTTCTGACTATCCCCTGTACATAAAGTTCTGATATTGTTTCTAATTCCTTTAACCTTACATAGATTTTATTATATTTCCTTTCCCTAACACATTATTCTGATTCTCATAAATAAACTCTAGTACAACACTTATTAAATCTCTAATTTGTTGTAATATACTAATAAGGTTAAATATTTTACTAACCGTACCTAAAGGACATAGAAATTTACTATAAGAACACTTATACATATCTAATATTAAATCAACCCTTGCATTAGTTTCTAGTTTCTAACATATGTTCTACATATCGACTGTTTTACATTCCCTGCTGCTATACATTCTAATGTACTTTCTAATTTACATTCTGACCTGTACAACACTTTCTTTGAATCATCAAATTTCATAACTCCAACATCTACACCTTAGCTTCTGCACTTTCCTAGAATAGTTTAATACCTTAAACTCCAATTATAACCAGATTATATCACATCCAAATCAAATAACTTAAAGAAATATCATTTTTCCATATTTCCAACTCACACTTTCAATGTTAATTCAAAAATACCCAAGATCTAACCTCATAATTTCTCAAAAGTATTTACATAATATTAAAATATACCCCTTGAGAAACTCATATACAAAAATTTGTGTAGAAATAAGATCATTTACTATTTTAGAAATGTAGAAACCCCATTTTTACCCCCTAACCCCTAGGTCTTTTTATTTTTAAAATTTTTTATAATAGGGAAACGGGTCATAATCTAGGGAAAACTAAAAAAATAAAATAAAAAAGAAATTTGGAAAAAAATAAAAAAAAATGGAAAATTTAGGAAAAAAAAAGAAATTTAAAAATAATACAAAAAATGGGAAAATTGGAAAGGTCACAAAAAATAAAAAAAATAAATAGAGGATTTTAGGGAAATTTAGAAAATAATGTTGAATTATAATAAAATAGTTTAGATTTAAGAAGAAAGCTGTTGAGCATAGGTTTAGATTTAAATCTAGTCTAGGCTAATAGCTTGATGGATAAGTACTTAGATTTAGCATTGAGTTTAACTTAAGGTTAAAGGTTTGAATCTCACTAAAGACGTAAACTGCCTTTTATCTTTATCTAAGCCAAACCCACCACATGTCCAGCTACATGATACATAGTGCAACATTACTTGACCACGTGGCTAACGTGGTGTTACGTCAATACCATGTCAACATCATTTTCCCTCACTTCCCTCCATTTTCGTTCTTTTTTTCCTCGGTTTTCCTATAATCATCCTCTTTGGTCAACTCAGTTTTAGGATTAATTTAAGCCCCTTTTATATATAGTTTAACCAAATTAATGGGGAGATTTCAAAGCTTGCATAAGATATTTTGTATTTAACACAAAAACGGGTATAGATTCAATTATTAAGTCAGTCAAAATTTGGAAAAAAAAAATTGAAAATGTGGTTATCTTTCTCGAGTTTCTATTAGGGCCCGAGGTGGGGGGTGGAGAGGGTAGTAGGGGATCATCTCTCTCTCTCTCTCTCGAAATTTACCTACCAGTAACCTCCATCGTTGACTCGCTCTCTCTGCACACAATACACACCTTGAACACACGAGTAAAAATCCCCGAGCCCTCTCTCTCCTATCGACCCCCCTTCCTCCATTGACCATTCTCAATCCACTTTCAAACTCCAAATGGGACTCTATTTCTTTCTCCCTTACACCGTATACAATACCGACCAAACTGATGCCTCAAAGGCACTAGCAGCAACAGCCAACCCTTGACCTCTAATCCTTTACAACTAAACACCCAAACCTATAGCCATTACCACTCACTACAGCACCACTTCGACAACTCACACACACGTAATAGTAGACCCATCCACTCTTGGCATCTCTCTCACCCCTACAATCGACTTCCATCTAATACCAACAACATTCTCTTGAACAAACCCCCTACGACTAACTACCAAACCCATACATCATAGCTACCACTTGTTGCTCAATCTGTAGCCACCTTAAATACCCTAATCCACTATCGTATGCCCTTAAATACACCCAACACAGTACCTTCAACATCCATCATGCATCATTTGGAAGCATAATCCACACTCGTGTCACACTAAGCAACCTACTTCATCCAATCACTTCTTACTTGAACCCATAACTGATACTACCGTAACTTGCCATTCATAGGCCACCATCCAAACACAACCACCTAATCATCAGTAGCCCACATGCGACTAAAGAACACATGTGCGCCTCCAATCCAATGCCCCCTTTATCGTTGTACGCATCATTCACCACTGCCCAAGTGCCTACCACTACCTTAAGCCGCGATTCTTGGGTAAAACTACAATCTTCAATCCAATACCCACAAAAATCACTTTTCCCACTTAATTCACTATATGTATCAATAGGAATCGTTCCCTTTAATTGCTGCTACATCCTTAATCCATGACCCATAAGCCGACTTGGATCAGTGCTCCAAACCTGACCCAATCTAATAAGTCCAACTTGTATACGATCCAAACCGCTGCTAAAGTCTAAGCTTTTGGTCTAACCTTTGTGTTGTTTTATATTTTATTTATTTATGTAAACTTTTTATGTAATTGTAATAAATAAAAAGAAAAAGAAAGAAAAAGAAGAAGAAGAGAAAACCAAGAAAGAAAAAAAATAGGAAAAGGAAAAACAAGGAAAAAAAAAAGAGAAAAATAGTAGGTGAAAAAAAGTTTCATTTTTGTTTTATGTTTTATAGAGAAATTAATAAAGAAATAAAATAAATAGGTAGAAAATAAAATAAATCCTGTTACCACTTAGAAAATCAATTTTCCAAAAATAAATAAAAGTAACCAATCCTATACTCAAATTACAACCTTTTTCTTAAAACTTTCCATAAATAAAATCTAGTTTAGGACCCTTTCAAAAAGTTCCTTAAATAAATTAAACCAAGTAAAAACGTAATCCCGATCTTTTTTCAAAGGAGGTGGGGCATTGTGTAGGCTCCAAGTGTAGCGATATAACTACTGCTTGGAGTTGATTAGGTCATCCTACTTAAGCTTGATGTGACCAATGAAAGTGTTTTTTAAAAAGCAAGTGAGGTCACCAAGCTTAAGAACCTTTTAAAACTTACCTTAATTGTATATACTCTCCTTCAAGCTTGAGTTAATATACTATTCATGAGAATTTGCAACCTTACCAATGTTTGAAATGATTTAAAAATATAATCAATCTTTTTTTATAAAAGTAAAACGCCAAACCAAGTAGTAGGGTTGCAACTTAAGGAGTAATGTATTATCCCAAACGATTCTAATATTTGCATATTTCCACATATATTCTTTTGTTTCATTAATAACTAATTATTGGTTGTAAAATGTTTAGGCGTAAAATGTAAGATACCAAGTAAATATTAGAGAATTCATAGGCAATCGAATATCTTTAGAATTCGTAAGCAATTATTGAAGGGTGAAATCACCTATCTAAAGGAGAAACTTGAATGCTCTAAAGCTTACAACTAGGCCTTAAGGGCCCTTTTAGGACTGGTCATTGGGGAAACTTATGAAATGCTAGAACACCTTAAGGCTCGTCTACGAGACTTAGTGTAAGGTTTTTCTAGTTCATATCTAAAGAGTTTAGAATAAATGTTAGGTTTTGAGAATAAGTTAAGCCTTCTTCCTTTGTTTCCTGTACTCCGGTTCTTTAAAATAATAAAAGGTTCTCTTTTAGTTTAACATTCTTTATTCTCCTTCTTTATAAATAAATGCTTTGATAAGACTCATCTAATCAATCCCTTCCTCCCCCTTAGGAAAATGTAAATAATTGATTCATGTTTTTTCTTGATCTTTGTAAAATAAAACTTTACTTTTCTCTCTCACACAAAAAAAAAAAAAAAACATACACACAAAAAATGATGTAAAATAAAAGAAAATTTGCCAATGATTATAAATCCTTATGGGCTCAACCTAAATATAAAGGAGCCAACTCAAGCCTAAGCCTTTAACCTACTCAAGCAGCTAGCTCAAACACTTGGCCCATTAAGGCAAACTACAGCCCATCAAGGTAATTAAGGAAGCTAATCCAAACACTAGCCCCTTAGCCTACTCAATCTAAACATTAACCATCGACCTATTCAGGCAACCAATTTAAAAACAAAGGCTTGGCCACTATGCCCATCAAGGCAGTTAACCCAAGCATAATCCTCGGTCCATTAAGGTAACCAAGTCGAAACCCCTAGTTTGTTTAGTAAACCAAGCCCAATTATAAGTAAAGTCAAAACACAACCTAAGTCTCGAACTCAAACCAAGTGAAAAGTATCAAAATTGAGGCATGTTTTGAGAAATTAAGGCATATGGTAAAATCAATCTTTACCTTGGGGAAGATAAATAATGAACTCCTCTTTAAGGAATTAGTAACTCACTTTTTAAAAAGTTTAAGATGAAAAGAGGTAAACTATATCCTATACAATAACTCTTAAAATACTTTGAGAGTTGAGTAATATAATGTTGAGGATACTTTAGACTCATTCCTTAAAAGAGGTCCACTTTAAATGTGATATGTAGATTAAAATGAAGTTAGGCATTCATTTTCAATTCCTAAACACAATTATCTCTTAGTAACCCTGTTAGAACAATTTAGAGAATTTTCAAATTTAAACCTTATTAAGAACCACCCTACAATAGGGCAATTTGGAGGTTAAGGTCATTAATGAGAAGAGAAGGACAAAATTGGTTCGTCTTTACTTCAGTAACATTAAATTCAAAAACAACTTTTATTTTTTATAAATTATTTTTCTTTTGAAATAAAGAAAAGACTAACTCTTTTTGAAACACCTCAATCTTATACATATCTCATCCAAACCCATATACTAAAAATCTATAGATTTAGAGCCTTAAATAACTCAAAGGCAAACACTTGGCAATGGAGACAATTACTCTTGGGGCTAAAGGAAAGAAAGAAGAGTAAGAAATAATGGGGCAACATTAAAAAAAATGAAAAATAAAAATAAAAAGAAGAGGTAAAAAAAAAGAGAGAGAAAAGGGGAGAAAGGTTTGAAAATTGGCCTTGTATGTAAGAGAAAGGCCCCAACTAAAGAAAGCCTAAAAAATGTAAGGCCCATAATTAAAGCCCAAACATAAAGCCTTCATACCCATTCTAAATCTCATGCCCAACTTAAAAACATAAGCCCTACATATACATCCCAAATCACAAGGCACAAAGCCCCTTTACACATCCTTAATCACAAACACAAGACCTTCCTACCCATGATACCACCTTTACTCAATAAAAGCTATTCCGATCTTAAAAAATAATTTATCTTTAATAAAAATTGTTTTTGAAACTGAGGCAAGCATATTTCTTATTTTTCCTAAAAGGTTCTTAACTTGTACACCTAAGTTGAATAAGTAAATCTTTTAAAAAGGCCTTCTCATTAGTCCTCTTTAAAATCCTTAGACTAAAAGCCTAAATTCGTAATTTTGAACCAAAAAAGACCTAATAGATTAATCAAAGCATATCACTTACAAAATGGGCTACAAGTTTTGAAATTGTAATGAAGAGCAAAATTTAGATCGAGAGTTAGCAAGGAAGGTCTCTTCGACTAAACTAATCACGAGTTACCACTTCCTTAGGAAAAGAATGCTTAAAATCACAAAGCTCCATAAGAAAGCCTTAAGGCCAGGGGCATTGAGAAACCCTACATGATCACCAAGGAAAGAGGTGGTTATAAACTTGTTCATTAAATAAGAATTTATACTGGTTGGCAAACTTGTAAGAAAAAAAAAAAGGCTTGTTACAAGTTTTTTTGGTCCATTTCCAAATCGGTGTCAGCTCGATTAGCCAAACTTTCAATTCAGGTCATTAGTTTCTTTTTCAATGTGGTCATACATTTTAAGCTGATCACGTTAATCTAAATCAAGGAACCATCCCTATTGTCTCTTCTGTAATTAAATGGTTTTTCACCAAATTCTTTATTTGTAATTTTGTTTTCAAGCCAGGAAGTTCTTTTTGAAAAACTGGTTACTTTCCTTACTTTGCTTCTTCAATCCTTCACTCATTTTTTAGGGTTCTAGCAAGCTCTTAGAGCACTATCCCCTCTTTATTTCATTTTTAATGTTTTAGTCAACTCTTAGAGCATTGCCTCCTCTTTTAATCTCTTTTAGGGTTTTAGTTAGCTCTTAGAGCACTGTCTCATCTTCTGTCTATTCTTTTCAAGGTTCTAGCAAACTCTTAAAGCATTATCCTATCTTTTATCATTTTTTTAGGATTTTAGTCAGCTCTTAAAGCGTTATCCTACCTTTCTTTCATTTTTAAGGTTTTAGTAGGCTCTTAGAGCACTGTCCCCTCTTTTAATCTCTTTTAGGGTTCTAGCTAGCTCTTAGAATGTTGTCCTATCTTCCATCCATTCTTTTTAAGGTTTTAGCAAACTCTTAGAGCACTACATCCTCTATCTTTCATTATTTTTAAGGTTCTAGCCAGCTCTTAGAGTATTATCTCCTCTTTCTTTCATTTTTAGGATTTTAGCCAACTCTTAGAGTACTATCCTCTCTTTTAATCTCTTTTAGGGTTCTAGTCGACTCATAGAGCGTTGTCTCCTCTTTTAATTCAATTTTGAGAATCTAGCTAGCCTTTAGGGTGCTATCTCATCTTTTGTTTTTAAGGATCTAGCTAGCCTTTAGGGCATCATCTGTCTTTCTTTTTAGGGTGCTAACTAACTTTCAAAGCACTACCCTTTCTTTCATCAATTCCCCTTAAGGTTCTAGCGATCCTTTGGGACATCGTCCCATCTTCCATTTTTAGGGTTTTAACTAGCCTTTGGGGCGCTATCTTATCTTTCTAGGGTTCTAGCCAACCTTCAAAGCACTATCCCCTCTTTCTTCAATTTCCTTTAAGGTTTTTATCGAGCCCATAGGGTACTTCACTTCACCAATTTCTTTTAGTGAGCCCACTAAGCACTTTTCTTTACTAATTTGTTATAGCAAGCCCATAAGGTGATTCTCTTCGTCAATTCCCTTACCTCAGTTAATTGAACCCATATACCAAAAGCATGAGAGAAGTGAAAAAGTGAGATACAGAACATTAGTAATTAATAAAATTCCTTAAAATAGTCTATTATAGATTGATCTCCCTCATTAGGGAGTTTTATTTATTATTTTTCAAGGAAAGGCGAAACCTAAATGGGCAATCACCTTATAGTAGATATTTATTGATCAGAGATGAGACAAATCAACTAAAGAGCAAGTAGAGGGCATTTTGTATTGGGTTAACTTCTCTAAAAGGCTAGCAAAGCCTTAGAGGCTCTATAACAAGATTTGTTAGGTTAATGACAAAGGTTTGGAGTTGAGCCCATTTTAAGGATCGAGTTAGCTGGTTTTGATAAGACTTCTCAGAAAAAGGTTTTAGTAGTTTAGGTACTATTGGCAAGATTAGTTAAGTAGTTCCATACGATGTTAGCAGATTGATTTTTGAACATTACATTTGTGACCCTTTCCTCTGGCAATCTTTTAGGTGGAGTTTTTAGGGTGTTTACCCATTGTCCCATCTTTCAAGTCCTAGTTAGCTCTTAAAGCGCTATCCTGCTTTTAATCCATTTTATTAGCTCATAAAACATTGTCTCATGGTTGTCCACTCTTTTTTATGGTTCTAGTTAGCTCTGAAAGCACTATCCTAATTTTTTCCACCTTAAGGGTTAGCAAGACCACATGGCACTTCTCTTCACCAATCTTTTTAACAAGCCCATTGAGCGATTCTCTTCATCAATTTCTTTTTAGCAAGCTCGTAGGGTGCTTTCCCTTACTAATTTCTCCTAAGCAAGCCCATAGGGTGCTTCTTTTCACTAATTTTTATTAGTAAGCCTATAGAGCGCTTTTTCTAAGTCAATTTAAGGTTGCTAGTCCCTTAGAAACGCTCTCGCCTAGGTTAGTGAGCTTAGAAGAGTACAACCAGGTTCTCAAAATCGATTCCAATTTAAGGTTGCTATCTCATAGAGATACTCCCACCTAAGTTAGTAAGCTTAAAAGAGCACTACTATGGTTTTTCCAAATCGATTCTAATTTAGGGTTACTAGTCTCCTAGGGATACTCCTACCAAGGTTAGTAAGCTTAGAAGAGCATGACCAAGGTTTTCCAAATTGATTCCATTTTAGGGCTACCAATCCCTTAAAGATGCTCCCGCTTAGGATAGTGAGCTTAGAAGAGCATCATCAAGGTTTTCCAAATCAATTCTAATTTAGGACTACTAGTCCCCTAAAGATGCTCCCGCTTAAGTTAGTAAGCTTAGAAGAGTATAACCAAGGTTTCTCAAATCGATTCCAGTTTAGAGTTATTAGTCCCTTAGAGATGCTCTCGCTTAAGTTAGTCAGCTCAGAAGGGCACAACTAAGTTTCAAACTGATCTTTCAAACCAGCCCTTAGAGTGCTAACCTTTCTAAACTCACACAATTAGCTCTTAGAGCGCCTTCTCTCTCTTTTCACTATCTATCAAATCCCTAGTGGACCGAACCTAGGATGCTTAGCTAAGGCGCTCCTTAGGAAAAATTCTACCCTTAAGGCAAATATAGTGTCTCATTTGTCATTATGGAGAAGTTTTACTCAAATTTCATCATAAAAAGAAGTAGTTGTAGCCACCTTATTTTTAGCCGCCCCCTCCCCTTTTATTTTTAAAATTTTTAAGATAGGATAAAGAGTCCTAATTTAGAAAAAAAAAATTAGAAATCTATAAAAAATTAAAAAAAAGGAAAATTTAGGAAAAACCATAAAAATAAGAAATTTATAAAAATACAACAAAATAGGAAAATTAGAAGAGTTACAAAACATTTAAAAAATAAATAAATAGAGGATTTTAGGGAAATTTAGAAAATATTATTGAATCATAATAAAATAGTTTAGATTTAAGGAGATGGTCGTTGGGCCTAGACTTAGATTTGAATCTAGCCTATACTGACATAGTCCATATGTGCAATTTGATAGTACATATAAACGAAGCATAAGCTAACGGCCTAACAGATGAATACTTAGATTTAACATTCGGTTTAACTTGAGGTTAGGGGTTCAAATCTCACTAGAGGTATAAATTGCCTTTTATTATCCAAGCTACAACCACTACGTTTCCAACCACGTGATACGTAGCATAACATTACTTGAATACGTAGCTAACATGTCAACATCATCTTCCCTCAATTTCCTCCTTTTTCCTTCTTTTTGTTCCTTAGTTTTCATGCAATCATCCTCTTTAGTAAGCTTAGTTTCAGGATTGATTTAAGACCCTTTTCTATACAGTTTGACCAAATAGATGGGGAGATTTCAAAGCCTGCATAAGATACTTCGTATCTAACATAAAAACAGGTCTAGATTTAATCATTAATTCAATCATAATTTGACTCAAATTTGGAAAAAAAAAATTGTAAATGTAGTTTTCTTTCTTAGGTATCTTTTTTTTTTCTTTTTTTTGGGGTGGGGTGGGGGTGTAGGGGTAGTCAAGTCATCTATCACTCTCTTGAAATTTACCCGCTAATAACCCCCATCCGTGACTCACTCTCTTTATACGATACATACACCGAATACACGAGAAAAAACCTTCGACCTCTTTCTACCCCCTTCTTGTATTGACAATTCTTGATCCACTTTCAAACTCCATACGACAACTCCACTTCTTTCTCCCTTACACCATACATGGCACCGACCATACTAACCTTCAAATACATTAGCAACAACAGCCATACCCTAACCTTTAATCCTTTACAATTGAACACCTAAACCTACAGCCATTGCTACACACCATAGCACTACTTTGACAACTCATACACATGCAGTATTAGACCCATCCACTTTAGGCATCTCTCTTACCCCCACTACTAACTTCCTTCTAGCACTGATGGCACTCTCTTGAACAACCCCCATGACCAACTACCAAACCTATACACTACGGCCACCACTTGTTGCTCAATCTTCAGCCACCTTAAACACCCTAATCCACTATTATGTGCCCTCAAATACACCTAACACAATAGCTGCAATAGCCTTCAACGTCCATTGTACGTCATTTGGAAGCACAATCCAAGCTCACATCACAACAAGTAGCCCACGTCATTCGATCACTTCTCACTTAAACCTACAATCAATACCGCCACAACTTACCATTCGTAGGCCTCCATCTAAACAGGACCACCCAATCACCAATAGCCTACATACGACTACAAAACACATGTATACCTCCAATCCAATGCCCCCTCCATCAATGTACGCATCATTCACCACCACCTAAGCATTGATCACCACTAAACTACTACCTTAGGCTATGATACTTAGGCAAACCCACAATTTTCAATCCAATACCCACAAAAATCACTTTTCCCACTTAATTTGTTGGTTAAATCAATAAGAATCGTCGCCTTCGATTACTGCTACATCCTTGAGTTGTGACTCACAAGCCAACCTAGATCTATGCTCTAAACTTGACCCAAACTACTACCATAGTCCAAGCTTTTGGTCCAACCTTTATGCTATTTTAATTTTTATTTATTTATGTAAACTTTTTATGTAATTATAATAAATAAAAAGAAAAAGAACAAGAAAAGATAACCAAGAAAGAAAAAAAAATAGAAGAGGGAAAGGAAAGACAAGAAAAAGAAAAAGAGAAAGAGAAAAAAAGGGAGTGAAAAAAAGTTTAGTTTTTGTTTTATGTTTTATAAAGAAATTAATAAGGAAATAAAACAAGTAGATAAAAAATAAAATAAAATCTTGTTTCCACTTAGAAAATCAATTTTTCAAAAATAAATAAAAGTAACTAATCCTCTTCCCAAATTAGGATATTTTTCTTAAAACTTTCTATAAATAAAATCTGGTTTAAGACCCTTCAAAAAATTTTCTTAAATAAATTGAACCAAGTAAAAACATAAACTCGATCTTTCTTCAAAAATTAAAATCAACTCACCCACTTAAAATTCCCATTTAATAAACTATGGAAGTCTGATCCCGAATAGCAAGTATATAAGCACTTATAACTATTACAAGGTGGCTTAAAATATGAAAATATAAAATATTTCCATCTTTCGTAAATGATCGACTTAATTAACTTAGTTGGATGTGATATGATTTGTTGTATAGAAATTAAAATCTGAAAAGGGTATTATTGAAAAGTAAAGTTAAATTCGGAAAGCTAAAAAGTGGTACCAATTTAGGGTTTAATAGGATAGCCCCTTAATCTAAATCTCTAGTTTTAAAATAGTTTTAAAATTTAGTTTTATCAAAAGACTGATAGCTAAGTGATAATTTATTTATCAAACTGGTTATAACTTAACTCTTTTTCTCAATTCTAGTCGGGTGGTGACTCTAAACAATTTTTTAAAAGAGAAACTAATTTTCTTTAACCCTTGGTTGAGGACCAATATTAAATGGGTTGGGGTTTAGCCAGGTTAAGCAAAATATAAAAAATCGGCAAAAAAACAAGTTCGACAAGAAATTTCCGATACAATTCGCTTTTAGCCTAGTTTCTTAAAGACCTCATATTTCCAATTTGAATATGCAAAATTTGGTTTGAAATTTAGATTCTACATGCAAAAATACTTCAGAAAACTAAGTTTCATAATTTTTAGAGATCATTTGTAATTTTAAAAATTTTAGTAAAAGACTTAGGAAAATAGAACACTCACTTTTGCTTGCTTTTCCAATTATCGTTTAGCTATGGATGGTCATTGATAGCTCCAAGTAGTTCACTCCCCTTCAAGCGATGATCAATTTGCACTTCCAAATTACATGGTTGTTTATGCACTTTAAATACCCAAATTTGCATCCTACTTTTCCATAAATTCCCTTAACCTCGCTTTTTTTATGCTTTCTCAATTTCTTAATATTCAAACTAGGCTTCTACTAAAATGAACTACTACTATTTTGTTTTTTATATCCATGGAAGGAGTCGGTAGAAATTTCCCTTTTTAATAAGACAAGTGTAATGCCTTACATTTTCGTTTTGTTAAGCTTTAGCTTAAGTGTCCTTTATTTAACAAAGTCTTAAGTTAAACTTCCAAGAGATGATACGGCTACTATTTCCAACAGAAGACATCTCCAATTACTTTATTTATTTTTCTTATTAACTTTATGTAATTAAATTAATATATCACTTATGTGCTATGATTTTAACTAACTACAGGTACATATATCATATACTAGTTATACCAAATATATTTAACATGTACATATATTTCCTAGACATTATCCTATGTCTTTTTATTTATTACTTTGTCCAAATGTTTTAACTAACTACTGAACCCAAAATCGTGCATTTCTAATAAAGATAATAATACCAATAAAATTATGCTGTACTAAATTAATTATTTTATACACATTATTTTGCCAAATATAGTTCTTTAAGGTTCTTCTTTTAATTTTTGTGACCTCATACTAAAAATTTTATTTGACTCAAAAAATCCTAAATTTATCGATTCCAAGCAGTTGCCACTATTTTACGTAGTCATACTCGTTACTCATACTTATTATAAGCACTTCATTTCGTCACTTCTTAAGCCATATTTTCTATGTTACATATGTATTATGAAGTGTTATCATTTCAAGTCCTTAATAGTTAGTCGAAGACTGGGGTCTCACATGTCTACTTATGTATGTGTGCCGTATAGGATCTAATGGGCATGTATATGCGGTTTGTATTATCTCCTTTTCATGAACTAATTACTAGTTTTTTTTTCTTTTGACTAATGCATGGTCTATATTTTATCTATATGTATTAATGTTGGTTAAGGGGCACGTATTAGTTTATAATTTGTTTGCAACAACTAATTCAATAAAATAAGAGTACTGAATAAATTTAATTAGTTATATTCATTTCTTGGTTCTCTTAGATGGATTATTTTCTTATAGATGATAAATAGATTATATAAAATAAAAAAGAAAAAAAAGGGTATCAAAGAAAAAGAAAATGAGTAGAAACTCTAACTCATGTAGCCAACTACTACCTAGCCTTGAGGTGATTAGCTACACAATGTCTATGTGGTGTATTATGAGATCCTCTTTTGTAATAAGTGTCTATGTAAAACCTCGCAATAATAATAATAATAATAGCGGAAATACAATGAAATATTCAAAGTAATAAAGATTTTAAGTCAATGGTGCAATGCTAGAAGTGAGTGTTGCCTCCTCTAGCATAACTCTTTGTGGAATGATTAGACTCTTTTAAGTGCAAATCGAGAAAGGACAAGGTGTTTTGTAGTTTTGAGTATTGATTGAACTCTATCATAATCTCAAAAGGTGTTACAAAATTATATGGAAGAATGGAATTAAGAAAAAGGTTAAGTTAAAGGTTGGGATCTTAGAAAACCTTAAATTGATGATAGATCAATAGTTTCTTAATAAAATAAGAGAATTTTGTTAGTTTAAGATTACTAAATATGTGATTTAATGTGTTGCCTATAGAACTTACATGTTACGTGATCAATATAATCACAAAGCCAACAATTAAGGTATGATCTTTTAGTCCTATTGATTTAATGGTTTTAGGAACACCATGAGTGTTCTGTTGTTAAAGTTTGATAAAAGATCAAGCATGTGGAAATTTGAGAGTGTGAATGGATTAGATTTAATTTGGTAAAGGTTAAAGCTTGGAGTCAATATTGGTTGTCGAAACAAGTGGAAACGAAGGAAAAAAGAAAAAGGTTAGACGAAGGATGTATACATTATGTACATGGTAGTAAAGATATACAGCATGTACATGCAAGTTCATGACTTGTACAATATTTTCTTTTAGTGGTATACGGCATGTATTACACATACACGTAATGTACATATTGGTGTGGCTTTTGACTTCAAGTTTATAAGTCATATGTTTTTAAGTTATATAACTCAATTTGTATTTTATTTATTAAAGTAATTTTCCCTATTTTTATTTCCTAAATATTTTTAAGAAAATAAATAAATATAAGTTTAATTTTTAATTTAATCATGATAACGAGTGATTTGGAATTTCTTAAAAGACCTTAGTATTTATATAATTAGGATTGAGATAAGAAGGGGCAGTTGAGCATAGGATAATAGAATTTCGAAATGAAAATAGATTACCAAAAGCAAGCTATCTTTATTTGATTGTGACACTTCAAGAAAGGAAATAGAAGTTGACTTAAGAATTGTGTATGAGTATGTTATCTCAAAACTAGGAATGAGATACTTATTTGCTACTTGTAGTTGTAAGGTATAGATATTATTACCAGACTTAATTAATTATTTGACATTAAAACTTTGTGTGTTGCTTGTACTTGACTAGGCATTAGGGACTGAGATGACCTGTGATTTTGGGGTGGCATCTTAATGATCCTTACTCAATGTTGTTCCAAGTGTAGTCACATTTGGAAATGATCTTGGTAAATCTAGGGTAATTCTTAGTTTCTAGAGTATTGGGGAGAACTCAATACTGATACTATATAGAAATATATATATATATATATATGGTGTTCCGAGGTTGTAAGTACTTTTATGTTATTTGATGGTTAAATCAAAGATAACAACCTATTGTTTAGTGCATGATAAGTTGGTGGATACTTGTAATGCATGTGACTTGTGATATGTTGTTCGTGCTTACATGTTTACTATATTCCATATTAGGTTTTGTCTCACCTCGTGTATATATGTTTTTTCTAGAGTAGGTACTTAAGTAGAATTTATAGAGATGTCAATTGGATACAATACAATAGTTGGTATTTTCAAGTTGGGGAATGGTGATTAAAGTTTCTATTATGAGAATGATTTTTAAGAACTTTAAAATTTTGTTCAAAATTTTATAAAAATGTTCCTTGTTGTTATTCTAAGTTATTTATAGAATTAAATTTATTTAAGATTATTTAGAGATTTTAACAAGTATATTTTGGAGATTTCTTAGTAGAAGGTTATGCTAGATGTGTTTGTAGAAGTTAGATATATGTGGCGAGCTATAGTATTACTAGTTCTAGAGTGTTAAAATCAAACCACCACCTTATGGTAATGTGTAATCCCTATAAGGTGGTAGGAGGTCCCTTACCATTTATAAAAGTAAAGGGGAAAAAATGAAAAAAGCAAACAAAAAGCTTGTAAGGCTTATCAAGTTGCAATTGTGTTGAAAGACTTGAGATGCTTTGAGTGATTTTGCCTACTCTCCTTCCCTTGTTCCCTCTCCCTTTCTCTCGTTTTTTTTTTTTTTAGGTTTTTATAACACTAGAAGGTAGGTGATGTATAGCAAATAGCCTACCATGACTAAAGGTAGGATACAATATACCATGATTAAAGTAGATGGGACAGATTAGTGTTGGGTAAAAAAAAAAAAAAAAAAGACTACAAATTGCAAATTGCAAACCACAAATCAACTTGTGAATCAAATCAAGTCTAACTAAAAAATCGGCTTTTTTACAAACTGTATAGTTCATGGTTTGGTTTGGAGAAGCGAAGCAAATCAAACCAAACACTAAACTGTTTTAAATCGAACCGAACTATATGATTGACAAAAAAAATTCATGCAATTATGTTGTACCTTTTTATTTTCTTTTTCTATTAATCTTTATGGATTTTACCAAAATCTTCATATCTTATTTTTCTTTATATTATTTCGAAACCAATTATTATGATTAAGTTGAGTAAGTTTCATGTAAAATTTTACATTTAAAAATTTTCCTTTTCTAAATTTTCCTATTCTTATATATTTTCAAATCAAGGGTTTAACTATTATACTGTTTATGTGTTTCTAATCTTTTTTCGAATCTTTGGTATGTTTCTTTTGTCTTTTCAGTATCACTTTTAGATGAGCAACTCCATTTCTCCCTCCTCATTGTTGTTTATTGAAACACAGTCTCTTATCTTCATCCAATCAAGTTAGGCCTATTAAAATCTTGTGCAATATTTCACTAACAATCATTACACATGATAAATGTGTGAAAAATTAATAGAAAATATAAGAATATGTTATTTAGAGATAAATATATTTAGCAAAAATTTGACACAAACAGTTTGAACTACCACAGTTTGAACTAAATAAAACCAATTTTAATTAGGTTTGGAAAATGTACGCACTAAGCAGTAAAGTTATGTTCAATTTCAAAAAAAAAAAAAAAGAATCATTATATCATATTTGGCTCGGTAAGAGGGGCAAACCATATCGAATTGAACCGTACTCACCCCTAAGGGTGAATTATCCAAAAATGGGGGTATCCAGCCACATGGTTGAGGTTTTAACCAATTTTTCCTTCTCTTCTTGTATTTTTTGTTTTTATCTTCTTTGATTTATTTATTATTTTTATGATATTTATTAATTAAATTTACTTAATGATATTATTCTATTAAATTAAGGATTGCATATATCAAGTGTTTGTTAAAAGAAAAAAAATATAGTTAATGAAGTTTTAAAAGCGCAAAAACACAAGTTGCTTTCTTAATAATTTTTGCATTAATTTACTAAATCAACTAGATTCAAAGGAGATATGTAAGGGTGTAATTTCATACTCTATATATGGGATAACTGACATAATATAACGTGAGATAAAGAACTGCAAATGAAATATCCCATCTTATCAATCGTTTCTTCTTTTTCAATAAACTAATTGGCATTCATAACATTAACATGGACATACTTACATAAAACACATTTACATCATAGCATAACACATTAAGCAACCCTATCTATGGAGCCACTCAATCAAAACCCTAGATGGTCTAGTTGCCTCCGAACCTCCTCCCTAGACCTAAATCCTAATACATACTTAGATAGCAAAGACCACAAAAAAAAAAAAAATAATAAAGAAAAAGAAAAAAGAAGGGGAGTCTGTATAGACAACAACAAAAGGATTCTAATGATGCAAAGCTTATCCTGCAATTCAATTAGTCATTGCATTAATCTCTCAAGGTATAGCTTTGATCTTCCATTGATATAGCTATGAAATTTTTGCCTTGCATAAAGTAATAATATGCTTGTATTTTACTTGTATTCCTATATCACATGTTAGGAATTTAACTACTATTTCTGAGTCTGATTCAATCATCCTATCAATTCTTACTATCCCTTTAATAAGCAATGAAACAGTTGACATATAAGATAAGAGTTTGGTATGTATTCACATTAAATGTTGTTTCAACCGCATGACTCCACGAAAATCTCTGCAAAAATAAGCTGCATAGTAAACCCCTTAGCTATCAAAATTGAACTGAAACTATTAATTCAACTAAGCTTACCCCGCATCGTTGTTCTTACCCCTCCTATTATGTGGACTACAAAACCAGGATGTTCATCTAGATTTTAACCCGAGTGGTCAAACTGGAAAACCAATAGTAAAGGATTGGGTAGGGATTAAATGTTTAAATCACCACCCTCCTCTAGCGCTAACCAAAAGAAAAAAAAAAGAAAAAAGAAAAAAGAAGAAAAGACCACCCACCAACCATGCATCGCATGTAGGCTCTTACACTAGTTTACATGCATTGAAACACCAAAATCAATGCAACAATGTTTGGAAAAGGAATTTTTAAATCATGAGGGAAAAAATAAAGGAAAAGATGAATGAAATGAAATAAGTTAAAGTTGAATCATATATCGCACGAAAAAAAAGAGAGTAAAAGATATTTGTAATTTCACCAATCGATCACAATCTACTACCATTTGTGTTCTTTTATAGATCTAGCAAATCTAAAGAGATTGTAGCTATTGAGTTATTGGTTTGTCCATAGTATTTTTTGATAAGCGGTTTTATTTTACCTATTGGTTATTTTTCATTTTCTTTTTATAGTCATCTCTTCAATGGGACTTTTATTCCTCACCGGTTGGTTGAGTTTTTGTTTATATGGGAGAAACTTTTTTATCCCCTAGGTGGGACGATTTCTCTTTCGAAGGGATGTGCTAGCCTATTTTATTGGGTTTTCATACTCTAAACCTTTTGTTTATGAGTCCTCTTTGTTTTGATCAATGTATCATGCTCTTGTTAAATGAAATTCATTGCTTTTGGGAAAAAAAATATAATAATGAAAGAAAATAAAAAGAGCTTGGTTTGATGATTGTTCCCTTTTGCTGATTAATAAAAAAAGCTAGCGCCTATTTGACAGGTTTGTTTTTACCGGTTTTTATTAACAAAGTTATCTTTTGAAAAGAATAAATAAATAAATAAAGATATATATATATATATATATATATATATATGAAACTTACGACCTTACCTACTTCTGTCAATTTGGACTTTGCAATAAATATATAGTAAAGCATTTATGGCATCTATAGGCAATGGTTTTAGATAAAATTTCGACTTAAATAATGTTATCTGGTTCGTTGACCTTGTCTTTCTCCATTTGGATGAGATGCACCGGCAGGTGAGGACTTAACAATGTATAATAACCCTTTCAAGGGGTTGAGAGTTCATGTTTTTCTTAGCTCTTTTGGGTTCAGGAGATTGACGGCAATTAAAGGAATGAGGGGTCATTATCGGTGATAGTTGAAAAAATCGATAAGGATATTCATAAATATTTGGCAACCGCATTCACTATTATTAGAAAATGGAAAATAATAAATAAACAAAGGGTACACCTCCAGCTAACAATCCATCATCTGACATATAAGATGACTATAGAAGTTAACGAAATTTCAACAGCCGAGTAATGAATCGGAAATTATGATGATTTGTACAATTTGATCCAAAAATGGGGAAAACTTTTCTTCAATAAAGATGAGAGAATAGAGTTCCACGGAGAGATTTAGGAGTAGAGATAGTTGATGAACGGGCTGACGAGAAACATGCATTGAGAAACCATACACCACACACAGTTAATGGAGCAGCCTATGGTATCCCTACGGGTTACATCATAATGATATAACAATATAATTCAAAATTCCAGACAAATCGTTGAAAATTGAGAAAATAAAAGCAGAGAGGATCTATTTACATTCATCTATTGAAATCGACAATAATAAGTAAAAATATGGAATTAAATTTGTTCAAATGCATGTCTTACACGTTAAATGATCATTTTTTTTATTTTGGCAAACTAAAACATAGTACAACCATTAAGAAATTGAAAAGATCAAACCTAATTTATTTTGTCAAAGAGATGAATAGTCACACTACCAACTTACAAGGTTCTTGAGTTAATCAATTTGGTGTATTGAATATTTAGCCTGAAAGATTGACCAAAATGACATCCCTCTTGTAATTTTTATACTTTTTTTTGTTGTCTTTTTCTTTTTTTCCTCCCAAAGATATTTGTATCTTCAAATCGCTTAAAGAATGGTTCGCCGACGGTTTTGAAAAATCTAATGAATATCTGATATTGTGGTAAGAACAGCTCATTACAAGTGCCATTTAATGTGTCTGAAAATCATACTTTGATTGTAAGAAACGAAACATGTAATAGTTTTGGACTATCTCTCTTTTTAAAAAGATATTTACTTATTATTTTCCGGTGAAGAATTTAAAAATACTTTTTAAATAGATATTTTCTAATTGAGATAAATAAAACTAGGGTCTTGTTGTCTATCTTCACAAATCTTGTTAATGTATTATTGATTTAACTTTTTATGTGCACTTAAGGTTGTTATACAGTTTAAATTAAGATTTGGATTTCCTGGGTACTAATAAATTTGCTTGATTAACTTTGATCTTTTGTTGTCTTCCAAATATTTTTACTTCTCTTCATCTGTATTCCTAGCAAACGATGCATTCATGATACATGTGAAAAAAAAAATACTATTAAGTTTAGAATATTTAGAAAATATAAAAACCTTGGGCATATATAGTAGGAATCGAATTTGAAAAATTTATTAGATAGTTTTGATTGTCTCTATAAAATGCAATTTATTAATTTATGTTGGTGGATTTGAAGTAAATGAAACAGTAAGATGAATGAAATTGAAAGGATTTAGTTGTAAATAAATTATTTTAATAATTTTTAAGGAGGTGTACGGTTAATGCAGAATGAATTTATTTAATAACATAGATAAATTAGATATAGGTAACAATATAATTACTGATATAAACTATATACGTATGTTACTTGCACAAAAAAAAAATGAATACTTTATATGATTCAAATTCAATATTCCTAAATTTGCTAATCCTATCTTAAAGAAGTAAATTATTCACATAATACAATTTTTCTTGCTATAAAATTATAAGAATAAAAAAAACAATACTTGGATTTACATTTTCAACATGCCAAAATGTGTTGAAGATAAAAGTAATTATAAGAAATAATATATGGATGTGGAGCCTAATAAGAAATTGTTGACTTAATATATATATATATATATATTGATAATTAATAATTATAAATAAGTAAATTATAGTAAATTAAATATGGAAGAAGTTAATGAGGGTAGGGTGAAAAAATCTTTAGATTGTGGATGTGGAATCTAGTAAGGGGTTATTGTCTTAGTAATAATAGATAGATAAGTAAATTATAATAAATCAAATATGGATATCAATCAAAGTAGAGTGAAAAAAGAAATTTAGATTATAAATATAAAGTCTAATAAGTGGTTATTGGCTTAATATATACAGATAGAAGATGGATAAGTTATAGTAAATCAAGTATGGAAATTAATCAAAATAGGGCAGAAAAGCAAAACTTTAGCTTATAAATGTGGAGTTCAATAAGAGATTATTGATTTAATATTTATAGATATATATAAGCTTCAAGAACCAATTTACCTATCTTTTGAAATTTCAAAAACCATAAACCCCTCCAATAATAATCCTATTATCTTTCCCTTATTAGCAAAATAATCAAAACCATGCATCGTATTTTTAAATCATATGTAAATTATAAAATTGTTAGTACACAATATTTCAAGACAAAAGTATTGATGCTGTACTGATTATTATATATCCTATTAGAAAAGAAATGCATTCCAAATATATCAACAACTAAAAATGAATAGCTTTTATATTTACATGTACCAAGATAACGATTAAAGAAATGTAAGAATGTACTACTCACAGGTAAAATTTGAAAATAATTAAATATTTAATTTTGCATGAACACTTTGTCCTATAGAAGCTTAAAATACCAACCTAGATAGTCAACACGTGATATGTTGTGCTATTCATATATGACAAAGAATCATCAATAGTAAAAGGTGTATTAAGTTATATCTTAACTCGATATAATTTAAGCTAGAAATCCACAAAGTAAAATTTGAATTCTAGCTGCGATTTTGGGAGTATGAAGAAACTGACATTCTTTTTAATTACCGATTCAATTTTAGATGTTGTTTGGTAAAATAGTCGGATTGTTTTTATTGTTCAACATCTGTTGCCGTAAAACAAATTTGATGACCTATTCTTCTTCGTTTTCCCTTTTGATAATACAAAGGACAAAATTAAATTTTATATTTTTTTTCTTCAAACTCTAATTGACAAAGTGTTATCTATAATATTATAACTCATTTAAAACTATAGTAGTGGAGGCTGGTATCAAAAGCTAGTTATAGAGTATATTATCAAAATATGTTTATTATTATGTGTCATGTATTAGTTGTGCAATAATTTTTCTTCCCCTTTCTGAATTTTATAAGATGAACTTTGGAAATTTTATATTTCCATGTTCAAAACCAAGTTCCATTTGTTTCATGGATGTATTTGCTTTTTTGTTGTGTAATAATTTTTTTCCCCCATTCTGAATTCTATAAGATGAACTTGGGAAATCTTGTTCTTCCATCATTAAAAACCAAGTATTATGTATTATATTGTCCTAAATCGAGCTCATCAGCTGTTTTTTGCTTATTTTTGTTTTGTCTTTCATGGTATTATCAAGAAACCAAGTATCTACGTTTTGATAAGAAACAAACTCAATAATTATGCATTTGCGTCAAACATGAAATTTCCTTCCTAAATAGTTGATGAAAGGTTAATTAGAAAATTAAATCTTTAATGAAGTACGAACTCAAAATATATTAACACATCATATTCAATCAACAAAATAGCATTCCAACATACAATATAAACAAATAGCTAGAAGACTTTCAACATACACAAATGTAGCACTTTGAATATACACAAATATAGCACTTCAGTTGATTTACTGGAATATGCTTTAAAGGTAATTTGATTATCGCTATGCTAGCGCTGGAGTTCCAATCACAAAGTAGGTGTCAATGGACCTCCTATTATGGAATAGAAATATTAGAATTGCCTTTGAACATAACAAAAAATGTATCAACTCAAAGAATATAACATAAAACATAAATATGTACCAAATCAAAGAGAGAGTTTTAATGAGAAGAGAAAAAAAAAATGATAGAAAACCAAGTCCAAATAATACAAACAAAAAAGCTAAAAGAAGAGAGAGCATGAGAAAGTATTGAGATGAAACATAAAAACCATTATCAAGATATTTAATAAAGTTAAAAGATAAGCGAGCAATTTGTGAACCACATAGAGAAATTCATAAAAAATCATGAAAACATGCGTGATTCACATAATAAAAAAATTATAATTCCCTCTACATGCAATTCATAGAACGGTTTGAATTACAAAAGCAGAAGAAACACTTGTTCATTCATACCAACGGACTGTGATGAGTATTCACCGCAAATTGCTCCAAGGAGGGGTAACGTTGAAGTTGGACTTCTAGTTTGTGATGGGTCCTATTTTAGAACAGAAAAATTACAATTTACTCTACACGCAGTCCACATCTTGATTAAAATTAAAAAAGAAAATAGAAACATATAAAAATATGGACTTTTCTATGGTTTCATCTTATTTTCTATGAAACTGATGTCGCCATCCATCTTACTATTAATTAGTACTCTTTCAAATTTAAATCATTAAATAAATTATAAATTTAATTGTTCAAATTTTAAATTACAGAAATGAATGGTTAGATAGAAGACAAGACTAATCCCGTCAAAATAGTATATAGAACAATAGGATAGACATACCAAGTTAAGAGAGAGTTTTAGCGTGTAGAGATATTGAATAGATCAGAGTGTAGTAATGAAATATGAAACAAAGAACCTAAGAGAGAGAGAGAGATAGTGTTTTAGCAAAAATATAGAAATGTAATATTGTGATATTGAAAAGAGTTAACTGCTATCTAGGCGGTTTGCAGGAGCTTTTCACTTATAATGTGAAAACATGTGCAATAAAGGGGAACTTCTATATCCTGTCTCCCGTAAAAATAGTAAACGGGACCGTAGAAAAATCCGTAATAAAGAAAACGGTCTTTAGTAGTTTCCCATTGTTGAGACAATCAAAACATAGGAAGACATTTGCTTATAATAAGCTAATATTATGGAGAGTCGAATGATTAACTACTCATTTAATAATAAAAGATAGGTAATTGGAAAGTATTTTTCAATCCCCATTGTTGTCTTGAATTATATCCTCTTTAATTATCTTGGGATCATTAAATGTTCATTTCATTTATTGGCACATTTCATGTATAATTATGCATATGCAAAGGCTTCATTGTCCATATAGAAACTTCCACTTCATGGCTGGACTTTCTCTTTAACTTCCTCTCCCAAATGTGAATTGGATAAAAAGAATAATGCCTTTTACTCTTTTAAAACAAGTCGGCTTAACTCTTTTCTGGCTTCCTATGTTTTATTTTTTTAATAATATGGTGCCGACAACAATCTAATGACTTCAACAGCGTTTTGGACCCCAAGAATAAGATTTAGGAAAGAAGACTGTTCGTTTGGGTAAAATATGCAGACCCTTCATTGTGCATTTTCGCAATTTACATGGCTTGTAATTGATGGTTCCAATTTGCTATAGAGGTAATTGTATAGAGTACTCATCCGAATCTTATTTCACTAAGTAGATTCTTGATAGGTAATCAAGATCACAAAATAGGTTCTAAATAATAATTTTCAAAAATCTACTTCCACATGAAGAGTATAAGTATGAAGTTAAGGTATTTTGTCCTATCTTGAAACATGTATTCAAAAGTATACAAAGTACGTGTCCTATAGTACCTCGTAATCACCATGTAATAATAGCTAAATGATATTATTAAATAAAAAAGTAATACTATTATTTTCAATCTTAAAAAAAAAATTAATAATAAAAATCCAGCTCACAATAAAATCATAAAACTATACATAGCTTGTGTTGAGTATCCAATCTCTTTCTTTTTCTTCTTCTTCATTTTTTTTTCCTTAAAAATCTTCCTCTTCATTTACCATCTTTTTTTTTTTTTTCTCTCCTCCCTCATCTTTTACTAGCTTTAATCTAACATGGTCTTAAGAGTATCTCTGCTTTTAAGATTTAGATCCTCTTAATTTGTGTTCTATTAATTTCTCTCAATTTACAAATCAATGATTAAGATTATCTAGATTCTTTTCATACAAATTGATATCATTATAACATCATCATATTTCTTAAAATCTCAATAATTGATTACACATAATAATATTTCAAAAGTATAAATTGAAGAAAATTAAGGAAAAATAAATAGAGATGTTCCATTTCCTAGTTCTTAACTTATTATCCAATATATCAATGTTATGTTATTATTTGGGTAATAACCCCTACATAATAAATAGTTATTAATAGATCATCGATGTATTAAAGTTATTACGATAAAAAACTTTGTATACCAAAAATTGTATCCTATAAATCATGAATAAAAAATGGTATCTAAAGAAAAAATCTTCCATCAAAACAATAGCATTCAGTTATGGATCCAATATTTAAAATCTTAATAATTCTTTTCTCAAGTTTCTAGTTATTGAGATATCTATATCTATTACATACTAAAAATGTTTTATTATTTGTTTAGTGATATTTTTAATTATACTCGTTTCACAAATGGTTTCTTTACTTTTAAAATTTTGATAGAAGAAAAGCTATTGATAATTGAACTATTTTTTATTTATTTAATGATATGTTTAATTGTCCGTATTTCACAAATAGTTTATTTACATATCAAAATTTTAGTAGAATGTAAGTCCATTTCACAAAATTTTATTTACATATTATTTATTTTATTAGTAATATGCTAAATTGTAGGTATAAAACTAAAGATGAATTCAAATTGGGCAATAGAAACTATTAAAAATATTGATGTAGAATTTTAGTATTGTTTATTGCTCTTTTTACAAAAAAATTAGTCTTTCATTTTTATAGTAGTTTTACTATTAAAAGTTTTTCAGGCTACATGAAGACAATCTTTTAGAATTTTTGAGACTAGAACTTATACTTAAATATTTTTTCTTTCCTTACCTAATTCATTTTTTTCCTATTCTATTTCTATGCTAATTTTTGCATTTATTAATTTTCAAATGATTCAATAATATTATAGAGAAATCTACTTTGTATCTTATCTTATCTTTTTTTTTTTTAGTATTTGTTTAATATCTTTTTTTATTTTTTCTTAATGGCTATTTTGTTTATGGTCTTTGATAAAAGTAGTTGATAGAGTGGCTTTGATTGCGAGAATGTTTACTAAATTTCTATTATTTAGTATCCTTTTATAATTTTTATCCAATATTCGATTGCACATTTTGTCATAACACTTTTTTTTTTTCCTAATTTTTCCCTTCCTCAACCTATAGTTCAGAATTTATGCATTAGAGTTTGTTTTTTAGTATAATATTAATAGTTATATGCATAGAGAAATCATATGGCAATATGATTAGAAGAAAGTCTAAAAGATTGTTTATGTTTTCTCTTTACATAATATTAACAATACTACACTCACTATGTGTGTGCAAATTTAACAATAATGTGTGAAAGATTAATAATTTTATATATAATTATTATTTTACAAAGATTTTGTATAAAGATGAGTAAAATTATGATGATAATTGAGAGGCTCTTATAACCATAAATTAAGATATTAATACATTGTAAATATTGGGTTGAGAAAATGATTAAAATAGTGCACTTAATATTTTGGTAAAAAACATTAATGCTGCTTTAATTATATAGATTATTATCTTATAAAATTCTATACAAGTAAAGATATTTTTTTTTTTTATAGCAATCAATCGAATGCAATATAATGAAGAGGAACAAGCCTTTTTTAGCCAAAAAGAGCAAGGAGTTTAAATAGGAGGAGTAGTGCAACTATTACAAAAATAAAAAGAAACATGAATATGAAAAGAAAGTATAAGAATGGAAAGATTTTAAGCTTTAAATGGGATGTAAATGGGAGGAAAAAACAGAGATTTAGAAATATCATAACTTTATCCATGATATTATTAACCTAAATTTTAATACTATATGTTTTGGTAGTTATTTTTAACATATTTTAGGGGTATTTTAAGGAATGTAAAAAAGACACCAAATCTCCTCATCTTTCGCTTTAATAATATATATAGATTTTTAACTCATGAAAGCTATAATTTTTATTTATTTACTTTTTTTATAATCGCATGTGGAATTTGTTATTTATTTTAGGTTTTATCTTTAAAAGGGAAAAGTTATTCTTATTAAAACTATTTATACACTATAAAAAAAAACAAACAAAACAAGGAAAACAAATTCAACTATCATTTATCTTTTATAAATTATCTTAATTGCAAATACTTATGGATAGTAAGTAATGATAATAAATGTGTTAATTACTTATTAAGGAGTATAATGCATTATCTATTCTATACTATTAATATGGCCAACAACTAATACTTTTGATATCTTATAGTTTTAACGCATTTAAGATATTCCATTATTGTTGTACAATTTAATTTTCATGTTTTCCTTTGATCTATGAAACTATGGAAGAGCATTAATCACTTATTTTTTGAAAAGGGGGGGTACTTTATTATTTTTATTAATAACTTCATATGTAATTATTTTTGCACGTGCAACATGGTTGTATCATTAGCTAGTTATATTAAAATTACTTATAAATGATTTTTGTATTCTATATGTAATAATCTTATGATTTGATAAAAATTTTATTTTGATAATTTAAAAAGAAAAGACAAAAAAATTTTAAGCATGATCCAATTAAGGGTTTAAACATTCCCAGCTGCACAAATATTTTCTATATTGCCTACAAAAGTTTTATATTGTCTTAATTTATGATGCTTTGAAATCTATACAAATTATTATTAGTGGTTTTACCAATAGTGTAGTTATAATTTTGATATTGATTATGTGTCATACAAAGTTTTAAATCAAGATTAAAAAGAAAAAATATATAAGTTATACAGGTTATCTTGTAACCAGTAGAATTTGCTCGCTACAAGGTATGGGGTGCTTCTAAGGTACCACATGGTAGGTTTTAAATACAAAAAGTTTAGGAACCTACACCTATAGGGTTAGTTGTAGGTAAAGCTTCTAACCGTATTCATCCCTTACCTATATATCCCTAATTCGTTATAGCTAAATAGAATTTTAGCTATGATAAATGATGATGCTAATTTATTCAAATACATTACATATTAGTATCAACTAGTAGATGCAGCACTAGTTATACATATACAAATATAGAAAAAAATCAAATACATGAAATGTTAACTATGAAATTATTTTGTATTTACTTACATTCTAGACCAATAATTGAAAATACAGGAAAAACAATTAATATAGAAGTTAACTAAAAATATTACTTATGATCATTTATATGCTTTATTTTAGAACTTGACCCCTGCCTTTAAAAAGTAAATGATAATAACAATTTTAAAAATGTATATGATTTAATTGCAAGTTTATTTAGAATTATTGTGAAAAAAATATTTAAGATGATTTTTATTGTTTGTTCTTGTTACAGCTATATGTGACCTTATGGATCTTTTTTGTGCATTTAGTTCGAATGACCATTGATTAAAAAATTAATCAATTTAAAAGTGTTGCATATAATCAAAGTCTTAAATTCTTTTCCAACAAAATATAAATATGAAGAAAAAACATATTTGTGGTTAAGAAACTCCAAACACCAATCTTCACTACAAAGCCTACTAGCAAAAAGATGTTGAAATTAAAATCATATATGAAAACTTTATAATTTATGATAAATGAAACTAATACAAATGGAACCGATATATCATGTGAAGTTGCTAAACACTTAATTCTTACAAAATGATCCACCCTTATGTTTCAATTATCCCATTATGTATTTATGCATTCAAAGCCCTTTGTATGAGTTCTATACAGGGTATACCCATTAAAAACAATATATTACTTACCTAAAAATAAAGTTAAAGACATATAAGAAGGTGAAATTCCTCTTATTAACTTCCAATAAGAAATAAAGGTCAAAGTTCGAATTCCAATAGACAATAAAATAAAATAAACAATATGAAGAAATACTGTAATATAAATCGATAAATTAGAGATGTCACTTGCTAAGTTGTGTTCTTTTAGCCTCATATTTTTTATGGATTATACAAAAAATTGTAGTTATTCATAGAGTAAAAAAAAAAAAGAAAAAGAAACACAAATCACAACATCTAGATGAGAAAGGAGTTAGACAAAGAACATGTGTGAACGGATGGATATATACAATTTAACGAGTGGTTATTTTGCAATTATTGAAAAGTTAATGTAGGGTGGATAAATTTTAATTGTTTTATTTGTTAACAATCATTGAAAAATTTATCAATGTTGGAATATAAATAAAGTAAGTTGACATCAGTGATATAAAAATATAGATGAGAACTTTGGCATTTCTATTATGTGCATGGAGATTCCTTTTCCCTCCTAATTGGTATTACTATTCTGTTGATGATTGTATAGTTTATAAAGGATAGAAAAGAAAATTCAAGGAAAAAAGGGCTGAATTGGCGAACATGATTGAGAACCTTGATGAACTAGCTAACTAATCTTAATGACAAAGAAAACGACTAAGTGATGGATCCACATATAATGCTATAGAATCATAGCTCCCTCTAGAGTGTATGAGAAATGTTTTTTTGGAGAAACTAATAGTCTAAAGGACATGCAAGATGAATCCAAATTTGACCAATAGGAAGAGCCAAAGATACAAGATGGAAATAAGGGAATAAAAAAATTTTCCTTTAATAAGCTAGAAAAATCTACAATTTCATTCCCATGGAGGTATACATCAATTCTTAAAAGTCTAAGAGGCAACTTAGGATTTCAAATAATGCATTATAAACTTAAAAGGATGTGGAAAGGTATCGGTGTCTTTAAATTAGTACGCATAGGGAATGGTTTCTATCTAGCTACTTTTGAGAATGAGAGTGATATAAATTGGCTAAACCAATAAGGGCCCTAATTTGTGACTAGTAATTTCTTGGCTAAAAGGAAATGGGTACCAAACTTTACAGCTTCCATGGCTAAGAGGGATTCAATTGCAATTTAGGCAAGGATACAAGACCTTCCTATGGAGCATTATTTCCCCATAGCCATTAGGAAAATTGGGGAGGCAATTAGACCTATCCTAAAGTTTGATACATATACAGTTGGCCTTGAACAAGGGAAATTTGCAAGGATATGTATGCAAATTAACATGTCTAACCTACTCATTCACATAGTGATCATGGATAATCAAGGGTATAAAGTACAGTATGAAAGTCTGCCTAATCTATGTACTAAATGTAGGTGTATCAATCATAGTATATCATTGTACCCTTTGCTAGAATTAGAAGGAGTGCAAAAGACAACAAAGGAACAAATGGATTATGTGAACATGCAGTCAAAAGGAAATTCATAGAAGAACTCGATGATGCCTATAAGGAATATGTAAGAAGTAGAACCAAGTCAACAAAACAATAATTCCAAATATGGAAATTAGATCAAAGTCGAGTAGAAAATATGCTTTGCAAATAAGATGACATCCAAGAGTCAAAGTACTATTGATAGAACGACAGCAGAGACACAAGAAATAGAGAAACAAATGATGGGAAAAGGAAATCAAATGGTCACATCTAAAGATTCAAGGAAGGAAACTGAAGGGACTAATGGACATGACAAATATGGAAAGAAATCTAAAACAACACAATCATAATAAAAGGAAAAGGAAAGGACTCCGTTAACATAAGTTGCTCCAGTTGAGGGAAGGCAATTCATTGATTACATTGATAACTCAAAGTTAATTCAAAGTCAAGGGAAAGGAAAAGGCATAGTGAATTAAACGTTTAGTATTCTACTTGAGAGTAAACAAAGAGACCAGGATTTTAAAGAGGTAATAAATGATATCCCCTATCCATCATTGAGTAATAAAACCAAGAGTGATGGGTATTGATAGGAATCAAGCTACCGAATCTTCAACTAGAGCTTAAGTATAAGGACTTAAAGGACTAGCGAAGCAGATTCTACTATTCCAACTAACTCCTATCGAGGTTGAACTAATCCTTACTACCAACCAACTCCTTATTGCAAGCCAATTAACCACACATCTCTCGATAATCAAGTGCAAACTTGACATATATTCTATCGACAACTTGATCCCTCACACATCTACTCAAACATGAACGAGCCAAGCTCCAGCTTGAAAGTATTGGTGCCGAGAACCCTAGCACTCATCTACACATACATCTTCTCAAGAGGAGTCCAGGTCTGCTTTACTTAGTAAGTCACCAAGCTAATCATACAAATTATCTTTTCTACTGGAAAGTCACCCATCCATAGGGAGCTACATGTCTAAGCAATCATGTGAAAGAATCTTCCATACCAGATGATGCCTTGCTAGATTTTCTTTTATCCCCTTTTTCTTAAATTCTTTGTACATTATTTCTTTAGGACTTTACCCTTTTTAGTCAATTTAATTTATAGTTATTACCCTAATATTTCGAGTATAAATACCCATTATAATGATCATCATACTTTAGAATATTGAATATGTTTCTTTTCATGAACTTGTTCACAACTTATTTGCTTACTTCGCTTTTATACTAACCCTTAAGCATGGCTAAGTAGTGAATACCCTCATTGGATCAGCTTGTACATCATATTGAGTTGAGCTATAAGTCTTCGAAAGTTCCCTAGTGTGTCATATCCTTGAAGCTATTCGAGGGTTTGCTTATCAACTTTTCCTATCTTTCGTATAATTCCCATTTCATTTTTCAAGCTTTCTACAAGCTTAGACCCAGCTTGATATTGTCGCACTTGTCATCCCTTAGTACAACGTATTATCTTAGTATCAAAGTAGAGGTTTCATTTGGGTAAGTTATGTTTAAACCTTCTTGAGTAGTAGTGATTGTGGTAATGTGTCACAAAGAGTTTAGCTATAAATGTTGAGTAAGTGGAAGACATAGTATTTGCTATGGTTGTACGCTCTGTTTTGCCCTGTTTCAAAAATACGAAAACATAACAAGTCTCAATTATGTTTGTTGTTCTTAGGAAGTAGCTATTGTGTTTGTATGATGGTTGAACTTTCACATAAAGAAGTGATTGAATGTGTATGATTATTTGGTTTGGAAAAGCAATGTGTTTTGTTTCTTGGATTTTAGGTTTGTTATTGAGTTTTATCAAAAGAGAATGATGAATCCTAATGTTAATGCCGGTATTAGAGATGATGATAGTGGTGTTGTTCACGCTAGATGACAATCCCAAGGCAATCCTAGAAGTACAGATGAACGACTTGATCAAGTGGATAACCTCATTGCTAATTTGACTTAAGTTGTTCAAGCAATCGCTTATTGACCTACTGAGGCCATGTAGAGCACTCTACAAGCTGCTAAAGCTACTAGAGGACATATCCGAGCTCAATAAGTTTGAGGTGGTGGAGAAGGAGGATGGGTGTGATGAATAATTAATTTGGGTTATATGGATGATGAAGAAGAAGAAGAGAATAATGAGGAAAAAGAGTGAGCTCAAGCACCTCAAACTACCAACCATGTGAAGCTTCGGATCTTAAGCTTCAATGGTTTTAGGGATGCAAATGACTATCTAGATTAGGAAGGAAAGGTTAAGTGTGTCTTTAACTATTATCAATATAAGCATTGAGAAAAGGTAAAGGTTGCTATTGTAGAATTTTTGAATATGCTACATTATGGTGGAAGAACTTCCAAACCATGAGGAGATAAGGAGGATACAAAAAGGTCACTACGTAGCTAAAGATGAAAAGGATTCTCAAAAATAAATTTATACTAGATATCTACTTGTAGGATACTTTTGCTAGGCTTTAGGAGCTACGACAAGGGAGCCAAACTATTGATGAATATGAATGGGAGTTCTAAATACTTATGATTTGATGTAAAGTGGATGAGCCATTAGCCTGAATAGTATCCAGATTTCTTATTAAATTAAGAAATGACATTTAAGATATCATGGAATTTCAATAGTTCATTGCATTGGAAATGGTTATAAGAATAGCGTAGTAAGTAGAAAGATAGAGGAGGAATAAGCCAAGTCGACCTCTATTAAGCCAACTAGCTCAATCAGGTCGACCCGCTTAATGAAATTATCAAGCTTAGCAAAGTGCCAAGCCGAGCAAAGGGGTTGATGTTAGAGCTGAATAGAAGAGTCGATCTACTGAAGGTGAAGTGCTACCAAAAACCTACAAAAAGGAGCAAGCATTTGAGAAGAAGATGAACCATATCAACTACTTTAAATACCAAGGGTCTGGGCACATGGATGCTTAGTATAAAAACCAAAGGACCATGATTATTAAGGGAGATATCCTAAAGATTGAAGTAGATAGCAAAGATGAGGAACCAAAGGAGGAGAAAGAAACGGGAGATGAGGTTGATGTTAATGCCAACCTAATTGATGAAGATGTGTTTGCAGAAGACTTGGATAATTTAACTTTAGTTGTCCAACATGCAATGAGTTTAGAGCCCTCTACCGAGGAGGAATAGAGATAGAACTTATTCCATATCACTTGCAAAGTGAATGATTACGTTTGTGCGCTCATAGTAGACAATGGAAGCTGTACTAAGGTAACCTCTACTAACCTGATTAACAAAACTTGAATTACCAACTATTTTACATTTAAGGTCGTATAAACTGCATTGGTTGGATGAAAAGGGAGCACTACATGTCATACAGTAAGTGTCACAACCAATTTTAGTTAGGAATTATTTTAATGAAATTCTTTATGATGTGTTGCCTATGTATACATCTCACATGCTATTAGGCAAACCTTAGCTTTTTGATTAAAGGGTTATATATGACGGATTCAGGAGCACCTATGTATTCAAGAAGATCACCTTAAACTACATGACCCTAAGTTAAGTGAGTAGATTACAAGCTAAATTATCTCAAGGATCGAAGAAGACTTTGGTATTAAGTAAAGTTGAGCTTTGAGAAGCTATTAAAGCAAACATACTGACTTTTCTATTGATTGTATGACTATTAGAGTTAAAGGAGAAGGGTAAGCTACCCTTGGAGGTCAAAGAGCTAATAGATGAGTATGTTGACCTATTTCCAAAATAGTTGCCCGAGAGATTACCCCCTTTTAGAGGCATTAAATATTGCATTGACTTGGTACCCAACGCTACCTTACTGAACAAACCAGCTTATTAGATGAACCATGAATACGATACTGATCTTCAAAGACAAGTCAATATATTATCAGCAAAAGGTTACGTAAGAGAGAGTCTGAGCCCTTATGTTATGCTTGCATTGCTTGTGTCGAAGAAGGATAGAACTTAGCGTATGTGTACAAATAGCAAAGCTTTCAACAAAATTATGATCAAGTATCGATACCCTATTTCAAGGCTAGAAGATATGTTACACGAGCTGAGTAGCACGAGGGTATTCAATAAAATTGATTTGTAATCTATCTACCATCAAATTTGGATGAGATTAGAAGTCGAGTAGAGGATCGCATTCAAAACTCGGCATAGACTCTTCGAGTCGATGGTAATGCCCTTTTGCCTATCAAATGCCTTAAGCATTTTCATGCAATTGATGAACCATGTGCTGAGAAACCTGATTGAGGAGTATATCGTAGTGTACTTTGACAACATCCTTATATATAATATCGATCACCAGAGCCATTGTGAATATCTCCATGCTGTACTTAATGCACTTTGAGCCGAGAGGTTATTTGGCAATTTAAAGAAGTGTTTTTTTTTTTTTTTCTACTAAGAGAAAGTGGTATTTCTAAGTTATGTAATTGGTAGAGAAGTCTTATGAGTTGATGATGAAAAGATTCAAGCTATTGTCGAGTGGTTAACTCCAATCACTTATGTCGAGGTGAGAAGTTTCTACAAACTGGCATCCTTTTATCAAAGATTCATTAGGAACTTTAGTACCATTATTGTTCTCCTTACTAAGCTAATGAAGAAGAATGTTGAGTTCAAGTAAGGAGAAAGAGAAGAGAGAAGTTTTATTGAAGTAAAGGCTAAACTAACTTTCACACCAGTATTAGCTGTGCCTAACTTTGAGAAGATTTTTAAGTTAAAATGTAACGTGTCAGGCATTAGAATAGGTGTCATCTTGATGCAAAAAAGCCAACCAATCACCTACTATAACTAAAAGCTCAAGTGACCTCAATTAAACTACTCAATATATGACAAAGAACTACTAGCCCTTATCTAAGCTCTTTAAGTGTAGTAATGTTATTTATTATTGAGAAAGTTTATCATCTATACAAGTTATGAATTTTTGTGGTACCTCAAAAGTCAGACCAAGCTATTAGAGCAACAAATGCAGTAGGTTGAATTCCTATAAGGATTCAACTTTGTGATAAAGTACAAACAAGGCAAGAACAAAGTAGTTGCCGATGCTCTATCAAGAAAACACATTCTCCTAATCGAATTGCAGACCAGACTATTAGGATTTATGAGCATCAAAGAGCAGTATCCCAAGGACCCCCATTTTAGTACTATATTTAGATGATGTGCTGACAGAAGAATAGTGGATGAGTACCATGTGAAGATGGCTATCTATTTTGAGGTAGCAAATTATGTGTGTTGACTTATTTAATCCAAGAACTGCTAGTAAGAGAAACCCACTGTAGAGGACTCTCTGGCCATTTCGAAGAGAAAAGAAGGTATGAGTTGTTGAGTGGATGGTTCTCTTGGCCAAAAATGAGATAGTGTGCAATGAGTTATTGAGAGCTATATTACTTGCAAGAAGGCCAAATACTAAGCTGAATAAGGGAAAACAATGCTTTTACTTATCCTAACCCAACCTTAGACTGAGTTGAGTATGGAATTTGTTATTGGATACCAAAAACTGCTCAAGCCAAAGATTTTGTGATGATCATCATTGATAGATTCAGCAAGATGGGATACTTTGTGCATTCCTCTAAAACTAACAATGCTTTAACTATTGCTTTTCTCTTTTTGCAGGAAATTGTTTGGTTACATAGCATACTGAGAAGTATAGTCTTGAATAGAGATCCAAAGTTTCTAAACCATTTTTAGAGGACTCTTTGGTATCGTATGGGAACTAAACTACTATTTAACACTTCTTGTCACTCCTAAATCGATGGCCAAACAGAGATAGTCAATCATACTTTAGGATCACTGTTCTAAGCTATAGTAGAGAAGAACATACTCGATTAGGATGCCTATTTACTTATGGTAGAACTCACTTACAACTGTATTATATACGACACCACTAAGTAAATACCCTTTAAAGTTGTCTATAGCTTCAATCTAGAGCTGCCCATTAACCATACCCCTGTACCGATGTCCAAACGAGAAGAACCTGACATAAAAGCTCGAGTATAGTCTCTATAGTAGATCTACAATAAGGTTATTCAACAGATTGACCAAACTACAAAGAGAATGCAAGAAAGGAGAAAAGGAAGTTAGTAAGCATTGTTTTAGCTCAGAGATTTGGTGTGGTTACACTTAAGTAAGGAGAGGTTCTCGAACAAGAGAAAGAATAAGTTATCCACCTGAGTCGAAGGTATCTTTAGAATACTCTAGAAGATCAATGACAATACCTATCAACTAAAATTGCCTAATGACTATGGGATATCTAACACCTTCAACATTGTCAACTTTAGCCCCTACCAATCAGATGAAGGATTGAGCCAAGATTAGTTAGATTTGATCCCAAATCTAAATCAACCCAGAGAGGATGATAAGAATCAAGCCACCAGACCTTTAACCAGAGCCCAAGCACAAAGACTTGAAAGACTAGCAAAGCGGATTCTACTATTCTAGCCAACTCTTGCCGAGGTCAAATTGATCCTCATTACCAACTAACTCCTTATGCCGAGCTGAGTAAATACACATCTTTCAATAATCAAGTGCTAACTCAACATATACTCTACCGATAACCCAACCCCTTACACATCTGCTCAGACATGACTGAGCCGAACTTCAGCTCAAATGTATTGGTGCTAAGAACCTCAACACTCATCTATATAAATTTTTTCTAGGGAAGACTTTAGGTTTGTTTGGCACCTTTACTTGGCAAGTCACTAAGCTAATTGTACATATTGTCTTTTTAACTAGAAAGTCACCCATCTATAGGAAGCTACGTGTTTGAGCAATCATGTGAAAGCATCTTTCGTACCAGAGGACACCTTGCTTAATTTTATTTTATGCCTTTTTTCCTAAATTATTTGTACATTATTTCTTTAGGACTTTAGCCTTTTTAGTTATTTCCATTTATAGTTGTTGCCCTAATATTTTGGGTATAAATACCCATTGTGATGATAACCACATCATCATACTTCAAAATATTGAATATACTTCAATCTATGAACTTGCTCATAACTTATTTGCCTACTTCGCTCTTATCCTAACCCTTAAGCAAAGTTAGGTAGCTAGTATGCTCATTGGACCACTCTTACATCATATTAAGTTAAGCTGTGAGTCCTCAAAGGTTCTTTAGTGAGTCATATCTTTAGAGCTTCTCAAGAGTTTGCTTAATTAATTTTCCTGTCTTTCGTACAATTCTCAATTTGTTTTTCAAGGTTTCTACAAGCTTAGACCCACCTTGATACTGTTGCCCTTATTAGCCCTCAATACAGCATATTAGGTATCCTTTCAGCTCAAATATTATAAATAATGGCACTAAATTTGCTTTAGCTAGCCAAAAAAAGAAGTCTTGGAAAGAAAGAGCACATAAACATGGAACTTCACTACCAAATCAAGTTCTACATTCGGCTCATTCACCCGACTTTAAGCCTACTAACCCTCAATCCTAATGCATTAGTTTGGGCTTTTCCATTCCTGAACAATGTAATGAAAATAGCAATGGAACTTTTTCATGCAAGAGGGAATTTCAAATTTGTATTCATATCCAAACACAGTCCCTACCATGGCATTTGAGAAAACTCATCCTCATGGCAAAATGTACCATCTTCTACAAGGACAAATAGTCCTAACCTTAAAAGAGAACATATTATTAACTTGAACATCCAAATGGACAATAAGGATAACTCTGTAAGGTCTACTCTCAAAATTGAAATTGATAGTGCAAACATTGATGAAGCTCCTTCATCTCTACCCTATGGCTCAAGTTCAAATCCCAACAATCCTAGTAACAGTGCGTCTATAGGAAAGGATTGTTAGCCAATCAATATCCATGGTATACAGCATCAACTTTAATAATCAACCAAGCTAAACCTTATTGGTTATAGATAGAAATTAACAAATACATGAGAGGTGGAAATGAAAATCTAGTCCTTCATGCATGGTTCAACATAAATACCACCCTCCTCAACCCTATGGCTATGTCTCGAGACAATATTATGCTAAGAATATTGCTGTTTAAAGTCTTCTCTTGGAATGTTAGGGGAGCCTACTCCGAAGCTAAGAGACATGAAATCAAACAACTTATCCATTGGAGTAAACCTAACATTTTGTGTTTACTTGAAACAAAACTTACCGGTAGGAAGCTATACAATTGCAAGCAGCTTTAGGATTTCAACACATGTTATGCTATGAGGTAAGCAGACAAAGTGGGGGCATAATGGTTCTGTAGCATGCTGAGTGAGCCATAGTCAACAATGTACATGCAGATAGTTAGGAAATGACTATCTTAGTCCAGGTACCCTACAATCTTGTTATATGGTATTTGTCTTCAATTTATGCTAGTCCAAGATACTATGAAAGAAAGCTTCTATGGAAAGATTTACTTATGTTAGATGACACCATAAATGGTCCTTGGATGATTATAGGAGATTTTAATGAAATATTAAACTCCTTAGAGAAGTGGGGTGGAACATGTTGATCAAAGAAGAGCCCAAGACTACCAAAACTATATGAATTCTTGTGGAATACAAGATTTAGGCTTCATAAGGAAAAGATTTACATGGTCCAATTGAAGCAAAATCTTATCTAAGCGTGTCCAAACTCGTATAGACTAAGCTTAGGCCAATATTCACTGGTCTCGCTTATTTCCCCATGCTAAATTATATCATCTAAATTACATAGGATCCGATCATGTGCCCTTCATTCTCAATACAAACCTTGTTTTGCATCAAAGTACTAGTGTAATTAAAACAAGGCCATTTAGATTCCAAGAAGTCTAACTAGAGCACCTACAATTTGAATCGTTCCTAGCTAGATGCTAGTCATATCTACTATTTAATGCGGTTACCAACCTTCATCTATTCCAACAAAAGTTGATAGAGTGGAATAAAAGTGTGTTTGGTATAGTGTAACATAAGAAAAGGAATATTCTTAACAAAATCCACCAAACCCAGAAATAACACACAAATTACCCTTCCTAAAATTTGATTAATAGAGAATTATTTCTTAGGAAGGAATCGTATGGAGTATGGAAATAAGAGAGCTCCTTATAGGCTGCAAAGTCCAAAACTAAGTGGTTCTTAGAAAGGGAACAAAACACTAAGTTTTTTCATAATGTAGCTTTAGCAAGGAGAAGAAAAGTATCAATCTATGGACTGTATGAATGGTATGGTAATTAGATATAGGAGACTAGATAACTAAAGCTTCATATAAACAACTTCTACCCTAACCTATTTTAGACACAACATGAAACATCAAACTTGATATAGGACCAATCTACTATCCCACAAGGGGGGCATAATTGATAAAATGAACATGGAGCTCCTAAAGGAAGTTACACTTTAGGAAATAAAAAGTGCTTTTCTTGATATAGGCCCCAAGAAATCCCTTAGAGATGATAGCCTACAAGCCATCTTCCACACTAAATGTTGGGATATTGTTGGCCATACAATTACTGACTTCATTAGAAACGTATTTAACAACTTTAAAGTCCTAAGTGAGATAAATAAAACACTTATGGTGCTAATACCAAAATTTGAAGAAGTAAAAAATTTAAAGGACTATTGTACTATAAGTCTATGTACTATTGTTTACAAAGCCACTATGAAAATCTTAGTAAATAAGATAAGGCCTTACCTTAGCCAACTCATTAGCCCTACCAAAGCAGTTTCATTCCTATGAGAAGTATGTAAGATAATGTTATTCTATTATAGGAAGTTTTGCATTCTTGTAGTAAAAAGAAAGGACAACAAGGGTAGATGATTATTAAATTAGACTTGCCCCAGGCATATGATCAAATGGAGTGGAGTTTCATAAGGTTAGCTTTGACAACAATGACTTTCCTTTGAAATGGATCAATCTGATTCACTTTGCTTTAGCTACTGTATAATTTTCTCTTATCTTGAATGGGGAGAAAGTAACCTTTTCCCATCAAGTAGAAGAATTAGGCAAGGAGGCCCCATATCTCCTTACCTATTTATTTTTGCCATGGAATATCTAAACATGATGATACAACAAAGTGTAGACCTACACAAATGGAAACTAATAAGATAGAGGGAATCAGAATTAAAGGTTATCCCACTTCTTTTTTTTTCTTTTTCTTTTTTCTTTTTTTTTTTTTTTATGGATGATCTTATTTTACTCAATAAAGCTAACTCAATGAATGCTATGGAAATGAACTTAGTGATGAACTAGTTCTAAGAAATATCAAGCTAGACTATAAATTTGGCTACTCACAAGTCTTTTTTTCTAAGAATGTGAACAAGGATCTCAAACACAACAAAGAGAGAATCTTGGGAATTAAACAATGTCAACAGTTGGGCTATTATTTGGACTATCCCATGAATAATGCATAAAAAACCACTAAAGAAGACATGCATTTTCTTATTGAGAAGACTAAAGGGAAATTAATAGGTTCGAAAGCTAAGCTATTGAGTTTTACAAGTCGTAAGTGCTCATTTCTTTGGTGATTCAGGGCACAATAAATTACTATATGTAGTTCTTTAAGATACCACACTCTATCCTAAAAAGATTGGAAGTTATGATAAGAGACTTCCTGTAGGGATCGATATAGGAATTAAAGAAAATGCATTAGTTGAATTGGGATTTACTGAAAATGAGCAAAGACCGTAGAGGTTTAGGTTTGCATGACCTCAAATTGAGAAATAGAACTTATTTGATTAAATTAGCTTGGTAAGCACTTATAAGGGAGAACCTATGGGCTAAGGTAATGAGAGACAAGTATAAAAGTTGCTAGAAGGATGGAAGACCATCAAATGCAATAGAGATAGCCAAAAGTATCTTTAAGGAGCTACAATGGATGGAGCAACTTGTTATGTGATCTATAAGACATGGTACCATGACTTTATTATGGTCACAACTGGTGTAGCAAAGGTATCCTAAGGTCTTTCTTTATTAGACTGTTACTAAAAGGTGCTTGAAATTTTTCGATTAGCAAGGCCTAGTTGGATATAAATGTATGGAATGAAGAACTCATTAGGTTCCTAATTACGAATTTCCATAATTCTAAGTTAAGGAATATCTTTCTTAACACAAGCTCAACTGAAAAGGAAGATGGGAAATTTTCACTAAAGCATGTCTAGAAATAGCTGCTTAAGGAAAAATACCATCTTGAGTTACCTATGGAGAATTGGAATTAGGTTTGGAAATTACTAACTATTCCAAAAATAAAAACTTTTATTTGAAGAATTTTTCATAACTCAGTTCCCACTAAAGCCGAATTATGTAGAAAAGGAGTCTAAATGAATACTACATGTGATCACTGTAAACAAGAACTTGAAACTATCAAATATGTCCTAAAGGACTATCCAAAAGTTTGAGAACTCTAGCAAACAATCAACAATACAAGTGCTTGTCTTTGGTCTTTCAATCAGCCCCTTTAATGATGGATCAAGCAAAATGCTTCCTTCGCTAGAAACATGATGAAGGATTGCAAAAGGAAACCACCTTAGCAAACTAAGTTCCTATTTTCTCTCTAGACCATTTTGAAGAATAGAAATGAAAGTATTGTTAGAGATAAGGAGCCAAATGAAGTTGCATGATGGTCCTCTTAGGCAAAAATAGCTGCTGCTAATTTCTAGATAGCTAAAGTACATGAAAGAATGAAAAGTAGCAATTTCACAAGGGTTGACAATCCTTTTGGGGAGGTTATCTTACCTAATGTACAACATAGTGACACAATCTTCATCCTCACTGATGCATCAATTAAATTTGAACAAAAGAAGGCTATAATTAGAGGAATTATGTTAAGCGTGAAGGGAGAATTTGCGTTAGGATTTGCACAACAAATATCCTATACTTGTCCCTTAGAAGTTAAGGTGTAGGGGATAGCAAAAGCTCTTAAAATTGTGTGTGAACAGTCTTTCAAACACTTACTCCTTTTATCAAACTGTTTAGAAGTAATATTAATATTACATAACCTAACATCTAACGATTCTAACTAGGGTAATGTGACTGGTTTATGTAGGGATTTAAGCAAGAAATTTGACAGTTTCATTGTCAACTACATTAGTAGAGACATGAATCGCATTGCTAATAGTTTAGCTAGGAAAGGGTCAACAATAAAGTCTAGTATGGTGTTTAACACCCTACCTATGGGGAATTGTTCTAAAAATCTTATGAACTTATGTTAGTGCTATGTAAGCCCAAGTATTATGTTTACTTTTGGCCAACCTTTACCATCATAAATAAAGTTTCTTTTCATCTAAAAAAAGAAAATATAGATGAAAAAGTTGGAGTCCAATACTTGGTTTATTCCCTTAATATATATATAGAGTAAATAGATAGATAAATTATTAAAATATGAGACAACCAAAAAAAGTAGAGCTTAAATAATATAGACAGAAGATATAGATATATACAAGATGCGTAAGATATATAGATGTATAGATATAGATGGAAAGTTAATGAGGGGTGGTTTGTTAGCAAATATTGAAAAGTTAATAAGAGTAGATAAATTTAGACTGATTATTCATTAGTAGTTTGAAAAATTGATGAGGAGTGGAATATAAATAAAGTAAAAATTAATAAGATAAACGTATAGAAGAAAAAGTTGGAGTCCAATATTTTGGGTATTTCCTATATATATGTATATATATATATATAGAGAGAGAGAGAGAGAGATGGATAGATACATAGATAAATTATTAGGATATGAGGCATCAATAAAAAGTGAGGTTTAAACATTATAGTATGCTGCTTGTAACTTTCACGTTGGTGAGGCGCCATTACTGGACATCATAGGTACATGCTATTTACATGAGTCGTTAGTGTAGTAAGTACGTGTATCTTACTGTTTTCTTACGTCTATATACAAGTGCCTGAGAGCCGTGTCGGCTTTCTTTCCTCTCATGTAGCCGTACTTAACTTAGATAGCACAACATAGACTTTAATAATCAGTCTGTCCCATCCACGTTTAAGGATGGGGAACAAGAAATCCACCAGTAAGTGGTAGAAAGTATTGAAATATATATTATTTAAACTAAGTAACGTGTATTCATCTTCACAACTATAACATATAGTTTCAAAAACTATCACTCACGCAAAATAGTGAATGATAGATAGTTCCTTTTTAACTAATATTTTCTCATCAACCAAACATGTTAATTAAGTCCTCCATATTATATATACTTAAATAAAATATACAATAAAAAGAAGGGAAAAGTACAAAAATATCCTTAATATTTACCTTATTTTTTATTCTATTCCTTAAGGTTTCAAAAGTTTTATTTAAGTACTTAACGCTTACAAAAATTTATAAATAAATTCTTTTAACTCACATTGTTAGATTTTAAATTAAAAAAGTATAAAAAAGTCCTCAATGTTTACTTTTGTTATTTTAGATTTTAATGTTTTAAAATTTTAATTTGAGTCCTCAACATTTACAAAAATTTAAAAATTAATCCTTTTAACTAATGGTATTAAATCATCATTTATACATCACCACGTGGCAACATTCCATTCATCGACGTATTTCTTTTTAATAAATAATATAATAAAATATTAAAAATTAATTAAGGTATTAAAAAATTATAGAAAAATATTAAAAAATAATGAAAGATTATGAAAAAATTGGAAAAATAAATAATAAGAAAAAGAATGCAAAATTGAAAAAAAATTACTAAGATAATACATTTAATAATATATATTACACACACTTATATACATGTACATATTAATATTAATTTTAAACTAAATTAATAAAACTCATTAGCCTTCCTATGCTCTTAGCTGGCTAAATTTTTTTTTCTATATATTTTCATTTTTTGTAATTTTTTAAAATTTAATAAATTTTAAAATTAATATTAATATATATATTACTAAATATATTACATTAGTATTTTTTTTTTCAATTTTAAATTTTTTTCTTATTTTTCATTTTTCCAATTTTTTGGATGAATTTTCATTGTTTTCTAATATTTTTCAATAATTCTTTTAGTACCTTAATTAGTTTTTAATATTTTATTTTATTATTTATTTGAAAGATATACATAGACCAATAGAATGCTGCAACGTGTCAATATATAAATGATAATTTAATCCTATCAATCAAAAGGATTATTTTGTAAATTTTGTAAACATTGAGGATTTGAATGAAAATTTTGAAACATTAAAGACCAAAAGAAGAAAAAAAAAAAAGTTAAGAACTTTTTTTGTACATTTTCAATTTAAAATCTAATGCTATTAGTTAAAAGGATTTATTTATAAACTTTTGAACGAAAATTTTGAAATGTTAAAGATTAAAATAGAAAATGAGGTATATGTTGAGGATTTTTTTTATACTTTTCTCTAAAAAAAAAAGCATACATATATTTTATTATTGCCATATAATGAGTAAACAAGATATATAATCCTCTATTAAAATGTTTAATATTTTTATCTCCTTCATATTAGAGTCTAACATTACGCACGCTTATCCTTCTAACTTTAATAAAACAAAATCTATATATTCTAATCTCACGTTTGTCCTTTCCTCCTTTTTTTTTTTTCTTATTGTCCATGATAAATTTCACCATCTTTAACTAGTCAATCGTGGTTTCAATCAAAATCTCACCTTTTCTGCAATATTCTATTTCTTCTTTTTATTTAATGAACTGATCAATGTCATGGCTGTTTGATTGTCATTAGTCGTGACCAGCGCACGCCATCCATGTCCGGTGCGAGGATTAAATTACCACAAAAAGTGTAGGAACAGGTAAGACATTACTGTCGTGAATATATCTTTAGTTAGGAATACAAGTATCACACAAGCGGGATGTTGATACTTGATATATATTATATGTACTTGAAAACGACGGCGTCGGCTGGTTCTCATTGTATCCTACGTTGCTTGTATTAGCCATTAAGGATCATCTAGTTAAACTCAAATATCTTGAACATGTAAAATAAGCAATATATTTTATATAATGTAATCTGATATAAAGTGCGCACCTAGAACGTTTGTCATTGTTTGAACAATAGTTTAATGTGGCACTTACTCCACCATCCAGATGGTTTTCATTACTTCAGTTTAACGTCACTCCATCGTCAACCTTCTGTGAAGCAAACGGTCAATGCAAACCTCTAGGAGCTTCTCGCTCTCCCTCCTTACAGATAGATATGGATATCAGAAAATTAAGGTGTAAGGTTTCGAATATAGCGGTCATGTACATGTTGCGCAAGTAGCGCTACATGAGATCTAAGGAGAAATGATGTGTGTGATATGCAAGGGATGATTAAGAGAGGAGTGCTAGGAAAGAGAAGTAGGTAAACTAAATTGGCTCTAATGTTTAATGTGACAAATAAATGAGCATAATAGCATCAAACTCCACATTGCAATGAAATATAGTGTATTTTTCAAATGATTAAGTATTTGGTCTTTTGAGGGTGAATCTGGTAGCACTACCAATGTTTTTGCAATATTTCTTGATGTCCATGAGGTAGGTGGTTGGATATATATAGAAGTTCCCTTCTTTAGATTTAGGCCCATAAAAGTCTTTTTAGTGGATAAACCCAATTGAGAAAGGTTAGCATCAGATAGATCGATTCAATGGTCTCTACTCTAAGACCTTAATACTAAATCTCCTCAATAATCCTAAAAATCATAAAGTTGACTCTTTATACTATCATCTTAGCTCAAAGAGTCCAATCTAATTTAATATTGGGCTTAAAACTTGAATCCCTTCAGCTCTCTACGAAAGCACAACCAAATGGAGAGAAAAACAAATAATTAGCCCTAATTATTAAATTCGGCTTCGGGCCTTAACCTGTCTTACGGGAATAGCTAACATTAACATTAAAACTTAAGTTGTTTTCTAAGATGATCACAAACATTCACAGGCAAAACAAAATAGATGACTTCTTCAAACTTAGAATTTTGGCATTGACTTAGTCAAATAGATATCCTTCCAAGCATTAGATTGACGCCAAAGTTTGTTATTATAATAATATTAACATGTCTAGTTTTGAATCCAAATTCATCAGTCTTTCTCATGCCCATATGTAGGGAAAATTTTAAACCCAGTACAAAGTCTATAGTTCTGCATTGAGTGTCCGAATTTTGTTTTCACTTAGAAAAGCCCATCATCCATCGATTGCTCTCTTGTTACCCCACCAATAGAAGCTTATGCTTTAGAGTGAACTATTGAAGCATCAATATTTAGCTTCATCCTTCCATGATCAAGTGGCTACTGAGTAGTAACTTCCCTATTAATCATGCAATTTGTGTATCTTCTTATCAGTTTAGCCTAATATTCATGTGCTTGGTAATGTATAATTTAGAATAAAGATAATTCATTCTACCCTCTTGATAAGGATAAAAATCCTTATCCAAACAAGTTAAATGCACAAAAGTTTAGAAATCTATGAAATTTGATATTTAGGGTGCCTTTGGATTTTATGATTTTAGTTTATTTTTTAGGGTATTTAATAGAACAAGAAAATTGAAAAGGACATGAATGAATTAATTCTACATATTACACTCCAAGATTAATTCTAACCATGTTCGTTTAATTTCTTACTTATATATGTGAAACTAAACAAGGGTTTCAATCTATTCAATTGATATTACACATAATTGAATTAATCGAAGAAGGTTGTTGCCACAATTCATAGTGAATTGATAAGATAAAGGCTTTTTGAGAAAGGCTCTTAAGGTTTTCTTAATTTCGTCGAAGCTAAATAACTTTTTGTTACAACTATATGAAAGTAAGCCATGGAAAACCCTAATAGTATAAATGTAAAATAATGTCTAACACTAAGGAAATAACTTTAAATCTCAAAATATAAAATAACCCTAAAACTAATACATAATAAAATAAAATAAAAACTAGATTAAAAAATATCATATCTCTGTAAGACCATACATAACACACTAATAGTGGTTAATGGTTGGCACCATTGATCTAGTCCCCGTACATGACTTATAGAGATCTATTCCATGCAATAGCTTGCCATGCATTCTTCAAAGTCACACCAATTTACTAATCCAACCATACAAATTGGCAACATTCCCATGAGCAGCTAAATCAAAAGTAGTCTTAAAAAACCATGCTTGTGGACTGATCCCTATCATTATCCTCAAGCTTAAGAAGATCTACCCTTAGATCTTAAGCAATGTATATCCATCATGATAAAAAAACAAACTTGCAATTGAAAACTCAAGAGTTAAGTAAATTGCCTAGCCCAGCCAAGCTCATTAGCTAACACCACCTCAAAGCTCTTCAAGCGCTTAGCAAATCCCCTTTGAACAAGTAACTCCCATAACATCACAACACCAACTCCTTGAGCATCAATTCCTACAATAACACCCACAACACCTAGACCAGTACAACTAACCTCAAAATGCTTATGGCGCACATCCCATGGCCTCAACAATAGGCTTCTCAACCACGATTCGATGTCTTTCCATTCATAATGTGCTTTATCTACTAGACTCATACGAACCTAATGATGAGTTATTATATATAATAAATATTTCAAAAGACTTTTTATCTCACATTTATAGTATAAATTGTTTCAATTTAACAATTTGTTACCTCTTTTTCAATAATAAGTATTACTATAATTAAAGCAATGGTTTCAGAATTTGAATTTTCAGTCAAATTTATTCAATATTCAAATGTGAAATAAATGATAAGGGAATTATTACCTTAAAAGCAATATCAAAACATTCTTCTTCTTCTTTTCTTTTTTGACCAAAAAAAAAAAAATCTTTTTTCTTTGGTTGTATTTATTCATATGATCATTACTTTCTACTTCCTACTTCCTATTTATGTAGATGACCTATTCCATGTTAAGAGATTACTGAAAAAATTTCCTTATGAACAGTGCTTAAAGAGCTCAAATTTTGTTGTGGCTATTCTTTTATCATTACTCTAACAAAATTAGGACTTTTTTTCCCTTCTTTTCCATGGATCCAAATAATATTTCCAACATCACTACAACTAATGGTATTCATAATATTACTCATAACAACAATAATCCTTCTAATCTTGTTACTGTTCCATTTGTAAAGTAATTTCCTCATATATAAAAAATTGAAGTCTTTGATGTATAAAATTTCAAAAGATGGAAAGAAAAAATCTTTTCAAACCTTCATATTAATGGTGTTGCTTGAGTTATTAGGAAATCTAAAACTAAAGCCAATGCTAATGCCTGAACTCATGCCAACTAAGTTTGTAAATACACAATCATTAATATGCTATGTAATGATTTATTTGATATTTACTCCCACTATAAAGAAGCTAAAGAAATATGAAACTTAATGATTACAAAATATACTATAGAAGATGCTAACAAAACAAAAATTTATAATTGGCAATAAAAAGGATATTAAGGTGTAAATTAATGAATATTACAAACTGATTAGGGGCTTGAAGGCACAAAATATTTCTTTGCCATAACAGCTTGTTGTAGGTTTGCTCATTGAAAATTTACTAAGCTCTTAAAGTGACTACAATAACTAATTGACACATAAACATAGGAAGCTTTCATTTCAAGATTTGATTACTCACATTATAATTGAAGATACCAATCATAATGAGTTACGAGCTATCAAAATAAAGGAGTGATTCCACAAGCAAATTTTTTCAAAACAAAGGCACACAACAAAAAAGGTATGACAATAAAACTCAATCTCATAATAATCCTAATTACAAACTTAAGGTTACTAACTTCAATACCTTTAAGAAAAAAAGGAATTATTTTATTTATGGAAAGCTAGGTCACCATGTACCTCAATGGAGGAAGAAAGTGAGAAATGATAATCCTCTTAAGTCAAAGGCAAACTTGGCTAAAGGAAATGATATTACTATTGCTTTTATCTCTTAAATTAATATAGTGGCCAATGTGAAAGAATTGGTGGCATACTCTAGTGCTATAAAATATATTTGCGCAAACAAAGATGCTTTTACCTCTTACAAGCTAGTAGGGAATGAAGAAGAATATGTTTATCATGGTAATTCCTAAAATGCAAAAGTTATTTACAAGGATAAAGTTCTTCGTAAGCTTACATCTAGTAAAACCTTGGCTCTTAATGTTGTACTTCATGTACCAAATATTATAGCAAATTCAATTCGCATGGCTCTATTAACGATGGTTGGAGTTAAAGTATCATTTGAATATGATAAGATTATAATGACAACAAATAGTATCTTTGTAAGTAAGGGTTATTGTAGCCAAGGATTCATTGTACTAAACATTTCTAATGTTATTAATGAAAATGCATCATCTTCTACTTACTTGGTTGATTCTATTGATTTATGGCATGATAGATAAGGACATGTAACTACAAGTTATATAAATAAAATGCAATTACATTGCCTTGTTTCTAGTATTAGTAATACATATCTTAATAAATGACAAATAAGTGTTGAAACTAAATTGACTAAGAAAACTTATTATTCTATTCAAAGAAAAATCAAATCACTAAATTTAATTCTATTGGGCTTTACATCCAACTCATAAGGGCTCAAAAGCCAATGCGCCTAAAATAATTAAAAAGAAAAAGGAAAAATAATTAAATTAAAAACTCTTTGGTATATATATATATGTTGAAAGTTGTTGAGAGTATGATGTCGAGAATCTATGTCTACAACTTCAAAAGTGGAAAACTAATCTAGTTAGGTGACTTTAGGTCTACAATCGAATACCTTATTGAATCCCAATTACAATGAAAGTTCAGCCATTAGATTTGTGGTGTGAAGCTCTTGAATATTGTTACTTCCATTTCTAGTAAATCCTTATCAGTTGTTCAGGTTGAATTTGTGTTTTTACGATTTCATAACTTAGTTTATATTGAGGCTTTGTCAATATCCTCCATTTATGGTAAAGATCGTTTATCCACTAGTGTAACTAGTGAAAAAATACTCCCTAAGTTTATTATTATTAATAGTAGAAAATTTCACGCTGTACGGTCTGTGGTTTTTTCCTTAATTAAAGTTTTCCATGTTAAATACTATTGTTCACTAATTTTTTTTTTTCAGCTTATTATATTAGTAACAAGTGGTATAGGAGCTAGGATAGAAGAAAAAATATAATTGTTTTTTTTTTTTTCTTTCTATGTTGTAAACATTGTGAAAGCATCGAATTCCATGATAAAATTAAATTTATCAAATTATTCGATTTGAAAGTCAATGATGGAAGACCTTCTATATTAGAAAGATTTGTATGCACCTTTAGGTAGTGATAGTGCAAAACCTAAGGATAAATCTAATTAAGATTAGGTGATTAGGCATAGTAAAACTGTCAATTATATCCTACAATGGATGGATCATAGTGTTTATCATCATGTTGCTCAAGAAACCAAAGCATATGCTTTATAGAAGAAATTGGAGTCTATGTATGAAAGGTAAACTTCCTTGAATAAAATCTCCTTAATTAGCAGAGTGGTGAATTTAAAGTATAAGGTTGAATCAAATATGACATAGCACTTGAATAATACTTAAGTTCTTGTAAATCAATTGATTGCCATGAAATTGATTCTTAAGGATGAGATTCAAGCACTATTGTTATTGATTTCACTACCAAACAATTAGGAGACATTTATAGTGTTTGTTAGTAATTTTACTATAGAAGAAAACCTCACTCGTGCAATGGTGAAAGACAACTTAATGAATGACAAAGTTAGAAGAAAAGAGCGAGGTATCAATTATAAGACTCGGGTATACTAATAAACAGGAAAGACGTGGAGAAGTAAGGCTAAAGGTGCATATGATAAATCTAGGGAAAGGTCTAACTTAAAAAGAAGAAATATCAAATATTATCACTGTAATAAATCAGGACACATAAAGCGGAAGTGCTGGATATGGAAAGCAAAATAGGGTAAAGGTAAAGGTAATGGAAAATGTGATGATGCTACAATTGAGGCAACAGCTGGTGAAGTTATTGTAGCATGGAATGATGATTGTATTAGTCTTGCATGCAATGATAGTGATTAGGTTTTTGACTTTAGCACCTCCTTTCATGCAACATCACGTGGTATCTAAAATTATTGACATTGGAGATGTTATTTTGAAAACTAAAATTGGTTGTAGGCTCATTCTTAAAGATGCTAGACATGTCCTATATATTCGCTTAAACCTCATATCTATAGGAAAGCTTGATGATGAAGGATATAGTAGTTATTTTGGTGAAGGTAAATAAAAGCTCACTAGTAGTTCTTTGATTGTGGGTAAAGGAAAAAAGAGTAGTATCCTTACTTAATGTCAACAAAGTTTAGTAAAGGAAAGGTAAATATGATATACTATACATCAATTGAACTGTAGGATAAATGGCTTAGTCATATGAGCAAGAAAGGATTGCAATTGCTTGCTTAGAAGCAATTTCTCCCTAATGTGAAAGGTACTCCTTTGAAAACTTGTACTAATTGTCTTGTTGATAAATAATGTAAGGTTACATTTCATCGACATCTACCACCTAGGAAATCTCATGTGCTTGATTTAGTCCATACCGATGTATGTTAGATGAAAGATATAGCAGTTGGTGGTACGTTTTATTTTGTGACTTTTATTAATGATCATTCTAGAAAGTTCAAGCTTTTGCTTTGAAATCTAAAGATTAAGCTCTAGATGTGTTTAAGCAATTCCATACTGGATCAAAGAGAGAAATAGGCAAATAGTTGAAATACATCTGAGCAAATAATGATGGTGAATATAAAGGTCCTTTAAGGACTATTGTAGAACATATGGCATTAAGCTTAAGAAGACAGTACCAAAGACCCCACAACAAAACGATGTTGTAGAAAAGATGATCTACACTACTATAGGGAGAGTTAAGTTTATGTTATCTCATGCTAGGTTACCTAAATCATTCTAGGGAGAAGTAATGAGAACAATAGTTGATTTGTTTATGCTATCTCCTTCTTATGCTATAAATGGTGATATCCTAGAAAGTATATAGATAGGTAAAGATGTTCCTTATCATTATTTCCAAGTATTTGGTTGCAAGGAATTCATATATATTCTCATGGATGAAAGGGCAACTCTTGATGCAAATTCCAAGTAGTGTTTTTTTTTTTAGGTTGTACACATAATAAATATGGCTATAGATTATGAGATCCAGTAGAGAAGAAAATTATTAGAAATAGAGATATAGTCTTCTTAGAAGATCAAACTATTGAAGATATAGAGAAGCTAGAAAAAGCTAAATCCACAATCGAGATCTCTACTAGATGTAGATCTAGTGTCGATGCTTGATGATTTTATTAATGATGGGAGAGAATTGCAATATTCGATTGAGCATGAGATAATACCCCAAGAACTTGATTAGTAGACAAAGTTAAGGAGATCCTTAAGAGAGTGAATGATGGACTGCTAACCATTGGCCCTCTCACCCACATATACCTTCGAGGCCTTCAATCACTCGTTAGAAGGATTTTCTCTTATCAACCTACTAAGGGCGAGGTACAGTTTATAAGAGAATAGTGGAATAACTCTTTAAAAGCCCATCTCGGCCATACCCTACTTTGTCTAGCTTCGAGTGTCGAACCAAAACAGCTAAATGTTGAAGCCGACCTACTAAGTTCCGAAGCTAAGGACCTTTTGAATGCCAATGCTGACCAACTAAGTGCCAAAGCTAAGGACCTTAATCATATAGCATTATACCAATCATTGAGACCCCTTTAAGCTGATGTCGACCTGCCAAGTGCCAAAGCAGACTAGTCGAGTGCCGAAGCCTCTCTATACCAGCTTTAGCCCTTTAACGCGTTATTGTTGTCATTACTACTTGGCGACACTTAACATTCGCTGCTAATATGGAACCAATGCCTCTTTGCCACATGTCCTTTTCACCTGATACTATACTATTTTTCCCTTTTTGTCATTTTTCCTATTTACACTTTTCCATATGTACTAGGAATCTCTTTTCTTATATGCCTTTTTGTAATTTTCCTTATTTATAATGTTACCATAGTCCCTTATTTTTGCAGCTGAAATATCTTAAATTCCTTTCAGACATTGAATATACTTGTTCTTATGAGATATTCCTCTCTAAGTTTATTTTCATACACTCTTCTCTAATCTTGCTAAGTAACTCAAGATTAGTGGCTCACGTACTATTGATGAGTAGATATAGGACCTTGCTACTATTGTGGCCAATTTAACTGTCTTAGTACAAAGAGTCATAGAGACTGAGCTACAAGAGAGAGTTGTTGTTGTTAAACAAGGCCAAGAAATAAGAGATAGGCCTAGAAGGTAGATGGATGAGTAGCGAGCTCTAGAGCCAATTCATGTGAACCAAGCACGACCCCAACATGTCAATTAAGTTACGAGAAGGAAAATGGAGTTAGATGAAGTCGAGGAGTATGCTGAGGAAGAGCAATATGATGATATTAAGGAGCATAACTTGAGGGCACCCTGAGGAGCTAAGCATCTTATAGTATAAATTCTAAGCTTTAATGGGTTTAGTAATGTTGATGACTACTTAAATTAAGAGGAAAAGATCGAAATGGTATTTAACCTATGACTATGGGGATGTTGTTCGTATTAGGGTAACTGTACTAGAATTTTCTAGCTATGTAGCAATATGGTGGAAAAAGTTATAAAATGCGCACTAGAGAGCACGATGTGAGATTCAAACGTAGAATGAAATAAAGAGAGTTATGAGAAATAGGTTTGTGCCAGAATACTATGAACAAGACACCTTCCCATGCCTTCAAGATTTGAAATAAGGTGGCAAGTCAGTAGATGAGTATGTCCAGGAATTCCAATTACTAATGATCCGATGTGATGTTGATGAATCCGAAACTCGAACTATAACTCGATTCATTTCTAAGCTGAGGACTAAAATTGGTCATATTGTGGAGTTTCAAAGGCTTGGGACTCTAGATGAGGCCATCTAAGTGGCACAAAGGGTTAAGAGGTAGAGGCGGAGCTAGATTAATCGACTTAGACTACCTAGCCAAAGCAATATGCCAAGCCGATTAGAACATGGTCGAGCATTGAACAGTTTTGAGGTAGAATACCGAAGATAGGTGCTAAACCGACTTGAAGAAGGCTGAGGTAAAGGTAAAGCCCAGGTGACTGAGGTCTAAAGAGATCAAGGTCATTGCTTAGGAAGGAAGACTCGAGAGATCAAGTGCTTTAAATGTCTCAACTATATACATGTGGATAGTTAATGTCCAAACTAACATGCCATGACGATCAAGGGAGACATGCCTTAATTCGAAGTAGAGAGTGCTAATGAAGGAGAGGAGAAAGTAAAAGTTAGCCTGACATTAGAAGAGTATCAAGAAGACCCCGATGCCTTAATACCTCTTAAAGCAAGAGTTGAGTATTGTTTTGTTGTTCATCAATCTCTTAGTACTTTTATGCTCAACAAGAATGCGTAAAGGGAGAATCTCTTACATATAAATTATTAAGTGAATGGAAAGTTATGTGCCTTGATCATTGACAAGGGAAGTTGTACCAATATCATAGCACAAGGTGTAGTTAAGGCTATGAAGTTCCCGACCCTTCTACACCCTAAATTGTGCAAGATTCACTGGCTGAATAAGAAAAGAGGTCTACCCGTTGTCGAGTAAGTTAGAATACCTATTACCATTAGTGATAAGTACAAGGATGAAGTATTGTGCAACGTCCTTCCCATGTACGCTTCGTACATCTTATTTAGCTAACCTTAGCTATTTGACTTAATGGTATTGCATAATGGGTATAAGAATACCCATATGTTCTAAAAGGATGGGAAAAAGGTTATATTGACTCCTATGAGTCCTAAGGAAGTGCAGGAGTCCCAAGAGAAGGCTGCTAGATCACTATAATGCAAGTCTTTAGTGATTTCCTGTGCCCAATTGTCTCGAGAAGTTAAGGCCAAAGAATGTGTGCTCCTTTTAGTTTGGAAACTTTTAGAGTTAAGAGAAGCCGAAAGCTTACCTACCAAAGTGTAGACACTACTACAAAAGTATGCCGACGTCTTTCTTATTAAGATACCGAAAGGATTACTACCCTTAAGAGGTATTGAACATTGCATTGACCTTCAACATAGAGTTGTTCTGCCTAATCAAGTTGCTTACAGGCCTAATCCCTAGCAGGCAGCTGAGTTGAAAAAATAAGTGAACGAGTTAGTAGATCATAGATATGTTTGAGAGAGCATGAGCCCATGTGCTATGCCAACAATACATGTATCAAAGAAGGACGGATTGTGGAGAATGTGCATTGATAGTTGAGTTATCAAGAAAATTACCATTAAATAACAATACCCGATCTTGGGACTTGATGATATGCTTGACGAGTTGCGTTGTGCTCATATCTTTTCAAAGATTGATTTGAAAAGTGGTTATCATTAGATAAAATGAGGCTTGGAGATGAACGAAAAATGCCTTCAAGACAAAGGATGGTTTACTTGAGTGACTAGTGATGCCGTTTGGTCTAATAAATGCGCTAAGCACTTTTATACGACTCATGAATCATGTCTTAAGGACATTGATTGGCAAATGTGTTGTGGTGTATCTTGATGATGTTCTAGTCTATAGTACCGACATCATCTCTCATGTTGGTCATTTAAGATCTATGTTTAACATTCTCCAAGCCAAAAGATTATTTAGCAACCTGAAGAAATGCGTGTTCTACTAGAGCGAAGTTGTATTCCTCAATTATGTTTTCTCAAAGGGAGGAGTCTAAGTTGATGACAAGAAAGTCAAAGCTATTCTCAAGTCACCTACACCGACTAATACTGTTGAAGTCAAGAATTTCCATGGTTTGGCTTCGTTCTGTTAGAGATTCATTTAGAACTTCAGTTCCATAACTGTGCCATCAACAAAATTGACCAGGAAGAACTTTGAGTTTAATTGGTTAGAGAAAGCTCATAAGAGCTTTGAAGATATAGAATCCAAATTAACATCAGCCCTAGTATTCACCCTACCGAATTACTAGAAAGTTTTTGAGATAGAATGTAACGCATCTGGAGTTAGCATTGGTGCTATCTTTATGTAAGAACATCAACCAATTGCTTATTTTAGCGAGAAACTCAAAAGAGCTACCCTGAATTACTTAGCATATTACAAAGAGTTCTATGCCCTTATCTAAATACTACAAAACTGGCAACATTATTTGTTGCCAAGAGAATTCATTATCTACTCAGATCATGAATCTCTTAAACATCTCCGAAGGCAACAAAAACTTTCTTGGCATCATGCCAAATAAGTCAAATTCCTAAAGTTCTTCTACTATGTCATTCGGTATAAGAAAGGGAGTACCAACACTATAGTTGATGCTCTTTCTTGTCATGATGCCGCCATTATGACTATGCAAGCCAAGGTCCTTGGATTTGGCACTTTGCTTAATCAATATAAGCATGATCTATATTTTAGGCCATTAGTGACCAAGTATAATGTTAGAGGAGTTATGAATAGGCTCTACATAAGCCAAGGGTTTCTGATGAAGGACAAGCAAATTTGTGTACCGAGTAGCTTAGCTAGAGAACTACTAGTCTAAGAAGTTCATGCTAGAAGCTTAGCTGACCACTTCGAGGAAAAGAGAACGGCAGAACTGTTGAGAGAACATTTCTACTGGCCTAAGATGATGAAGGATGTGCACCAAATTCTTAAGTGATGTGAGGTATGTAAGCATACGAAGGGGAGGAAAGAGCCGTATGGAGAATATACACCTCTACCCTTACTTAAGTGTCCATGGACTGACATAAGCATAGATTTTATGCTTAGCTTAGCTTAAACCTCAAGAAGACACAACTTTATCATGGTGGTAGTCGATCGGTTCAATAAGATGAGCTCTTTCATTCCTTACTACCGAACTAATGATGCTTTATTTGTTGTTAACCTCTTTTTACAAGGGATCGTACGATTGGATGTAGTGCCCAAAAGTATGTGTTTGATCATGACTCGAAGTTCACTAGCTTCCTTTGAAGAACCCTAAAGAAGAAGCTCACCACTAAACTCACGTATAGTACTTCTTGCCACCTTCAAACAGACAGCCAGATCGAAGTTGTGAACAGAATAGTTGACAACCTCCTACAAGCAACTGTTGGGAAGAACTTACATGACTGGGATCTATGCCTACTTGTAATTAAGTTCACTTATAACTGTTCAACTGATAGGTCGATAGGAAGGTCGCCTTTTAAGGTCGTCTATGGACTTAATCCAAACCTACCCCTAGATATGGCTATCAGCCCGGCCACTCATTAGCAAAGTCAATCAGGCCTACAACGTATTGAGGAATTCTAAAAGATGCATCAAAAAGTTACCAAACCACTAGCACAAACTGTAGCCTAATAGAACAAGCAAGGAATTCGAGGAAGGAGACGAGTGGTTTAAAGTTTGGGAGACCTTGTTTGAGTCCACCTTAACAAGGAGCATTTCCCTAGGAAGAGGATGAACAAGCTTTCACCTAGGTCAGATGAACCTTTTAAGATCTTTAGGCGCATCAACAATAATGCATATGAGCTTGAGCTACCCGACGTATATGGTGTATCTGCTACTTTTAATGTCGTTTACCTAACACCCTATGTACTTGATGAAGAAGAGAGCTAAGATTTGAGGGTAAATCTTCAACAATCCTGAGGAATTGATGGATTACCAACTACTAGCCCTCTTACCTATGAGCGCCTCTAAGGCCCTTAGTTACTCGCAAGAAGGATTCTCTTTGATCAACCTGCTAAGGACGAGACACAATTTACAAGAGAATGGTAGAAGAACTCTTTAAAAGCTCAACTCGACCATACCTTGCTTTGTCAGGCTTCAAGTGTCGTACATAACCAGCCGAATATCGAAGCTGACTTACCAAGTGCTAAGGCCGAGGAACTTAATCATACAGCACTACACCAATCACCAAGACCCTTTTGAGCTAATGTCGACCTGCCGAGTGCTGAAATCGACTAGCCGAGTGTTAAAGCCCCTCCACACTAGCTTTAACCCTCCAACCTATTATTGTTGTTACTACTACTCGACGACACTTAACATTCACTGCCAATAAGGAACCAATGCCTCTTTACCATATTTCCTTTTCACTTGATACTATACAATTTTTCCCTTTTTGTCATTTTTTATATTTTCCCTTTTCCGTATGTACTAGGAATCTCTTTTCCTATATGCCTTTTAATAATTTTCCTCATTTGTAGCCGAAATATCTTACATTTCTTTCAAACATTGAATATACTTGTTTTTATGAGATATTCCTCTCCAAGTCCATTTTCATACATTCTTATCTAATCTTGCCAAGTAGCTCATGATTAATGGTAGGTAGACCTTAGCATTAACTTGTACATTGCATTAAGTGAACTGTCAAGTTGTGTTGTGTTCGTTGATGAGTTATATCCTCCAAGTAGCTTCACGTTAGCCACTACATTCAATTCACCGACCTATCTATTCCATTTTCTTTGATATTTTGAAGGACCCATTTGGTTATTATCATCTACGGTAAGTCCAAGTAATTACTGAGCTCCTAGGCACATCAATGAAGACCATCCATTATATACAATCCACATGAGTATGTGATGCTGATAGATAGGGGAGAGCAAAAATGTTATGAGAAGGTTATGGTACACAAGTGACTGACAAAGAGAGTAAGAACCAACAAGTGAATCAGATCATGGAAATAATATAAACAATGAGTCAAGATCGTATTCCACAAGAAGCTAGGAGCTACTACTTGAGTTTTTCCCTAAGCTAAGATATTGACAACTAAATCAAAAAGGAGTAAAAACTAATTAACAAAATGAATGCCAAATCGAATATCCTAGCTACATTATGAGGTTCCTAAGTCTAGGAGATAAAAAGGATCAAAGTGAGATTTGCAAATCTATTCTCATCTGAATTAAGGTGATGCCCTAAAGCAATATTCAAAATTAATAAACGAAATTTAACTAAATTCACTAAAACTTGTCTACCTTCTAGAGTAGTGGAATTATAATTATGGCATAAATACACCTGCTAAGGCGATTTATATATAATTATCAGGTAAATAGTAATCCGCTTACACTAAAATTACTACTCTAGTTAGAAAGATGGTTTAAGCATATCCCTATGACTCGAATCATATTTCTAATCATATTAGGTGCGTGAGTTTATGCATTTAATTAAAACCCATATATCCCTATAATGAGCCTTTTTAAAAATTCAAGTTATATTCAATACAAGTTATTAGAACCCTCCCAAATATCATTTAACTCTATCTAACTAAAAAATATTAACCAAGCACTAACTAAATAGTTGATGAATACAATAGAAAAATATCCAAATACTCAAAATCAATATTGGAACAAAACATAAAACATACTAAGTCATTAAATCTATCAACACAAAACCTACTATATATTAAGTACAATATCGTCTCACGATGCTCAAATGAATTAAGACTTATAACAATTCAAATAATAAGGAAAAGAAAATATCTTAGTTGGTATATTCAAACTTGACTTCTATTACAAAATCGACACATCTCAATATATTTGATACTCAAAAATTCCTCTAGTAAGATAGAATAAGGATTTTTAATGTCTTGAAATTAAAGAAAACATAATTAATAAAGAAAGAAGTCATTATACAAAAATAAGAAAACTCTATTCTCTAAGCTACTCTCCCTCAGCTACTAGACTTTCAAGAAATAAGCTCTCGTATTCTCTTCTTCGACCCCACTATCGTAAGCTATATCTCTTCTATTTATTCTCGGCAACTTTTGACACCCAAAAGAAAAAGATGCGATGCCTTTCACTTGTCAAGCACCATCCAGCCACTCTTTTTTTAATATATTATGCAAAGGCCCAATAATAAGACAAGGTTCTGACTACTGCCCTTTGTTGAACCTTTTTTTTTCCCTCAACACGAGCTCTTGACATGTGAAATCTTTTGAAGATGACATGGGCTTCTTGAATGGGAAATGGGTTGCCGAAATATGCTCCTGTTTTCTCTTTTCATGATAAATAAAGGGAAATAACAAGGAAACAAATGATCCCACGTGTTGCTCCCCTATCTGCTTGCAACATCACCAATTCATATCATTTTTCAATCTAGCAATATTAAGTGTCATTCAGGGCTCTTCACATCAGCTGTCATTGTGGACTGCTGCTTGGCTGTTTAGCTGCTGTTCTTGCCTGAATTGGGCTGTACCTGATTAAATAGATTGGTGCTTGGTCCTCGGCCACAGCTGCTACTGGTTCTTCGCGCTTAGATTGCTCAGCATAGAGGCTGCTCGATTGCTGCTGTTACGATGCTAGGAGCCATCAATTAAAACTCACGGCCTGCTGCGCTTGGAATTACACCATGATGCTGTTAAGAGCTCTAGAAGTTGCTGTTGTTTTCTTGGCTTATTCACGCATCACTGCTGCTTTCCGTGTTCCAGGCATCCACGCCACAGCTAAACGAACCAAGAATGAAGTGTGTATTGCTCAGTTTTGCTCTAATTCGGATTTGTTAGCTGCTGTTCGTTTTGGATTCTAGGTCCTGCTGTGGCTTGTTCTGTTTTGGAATGCTCGGCCTAGCAAATTGTTGGTCTGCTATCACAGAGTGAAGCCTATGGCCTGGTCAAATGCAGGTGCTCAGTCTTAGCTTAGGTTGCTCAGTTGTTGCTCACATAGAGCGTAGTTTGGTTCATCTTGTTGGCTCTCTACTGCGGAATCGAGTTAATGAACTTTGAAGTCCGTGCTGTGGGATTGCGTCTGCTGTAACGTGGAGTTGCTGCTAAGGAGTGCTCGTGGGTCTGTTACATCAACAAATATGTGCTTTAAGCGAAGATATTGCACATTTATCAATAAGAAAAAGAAAAAATAGGTAAAAACTACGAAAAAAGAGATGAAATCTTTGTGTGAGAATCAGACTTACGATTTAGTTAAACTACCTAAAGGAAAGTAGCCTCTAAAAAATAAATGGGTGTATTGATTAAAGACCGAAGATAATAGCTCAAAACTAAGGTATAAGGCAAAATTGGTTGTGAAAGGGTTTAGCCAAAAGAAAAGTATTTCTCACAAGTGGAGAAGATGTCTCCCTTTTGAGTTGTTCTTAGGATTGCTACTGGTTTGAATTTAGAGATTGAAGAGTTAGCTATGAAGATAGCATTTCTTTATGGTGACTTGGAGGAAGAAATTTATGTCAAGCAACTTCAAGGATTTAGTGTCGAGGGTAAGGAACATCTAGTTTGCAAATTAAAAAAGGAGTTTATTTGGGTTAAAATAGGCTCTAAGGCAGTGGTATAAAAAATTTGATTCCATGATTGACTAAAGATGTATTAGGACTGCATCAAACTATTGTGCCTTATAAAGAAGTTTGATAGAGGTGAGTTTATTATTCTTTTATCATATGTGGATGATATATTGATTGCTAGCCATGATACTAAGAAAATTCAAGATCTAAAAATTACATTTAGTCTTTTACCATGAACGATTTAGGACCCACGTGCCAAATTCTTTATATGAGAATTATACATGATAGGAAGATCCAAAAATTATGGTTATCATAGGAGAGATACTTAGAGAAGGTATTAGAGAGATTCAACATGATTAAAGCAAAACCTATCGGCTCTCCACTTATATGTCACTTCAAACTCAATTCTTAATAGTGTCCTAAGAGTAAGGCAAAGAAAGAAGACATGAAGAAAATATTATATGCTTCAGTTGCTAGTAATCTAATATATGTCATGGTATGATTAAAGCAAAACCTATCGACTCTCCACTTATATGTTACTTTAAACTCAATTCTTAATAGTGTCCTAAGAGTAAGGCAAAGAAAGAAGACATGAAGAAAATATTATATGCTTCAGTTGCTAGTAATCTAATATATGCCGTGGTATGCACTAGACCAAATATTGCTCATGCTATTGGTGTCATTAATTGCTATCTCTCAAATCCAAGGAAAGTGCACTAGACCGTAGTTAAATGGATTCTCAAGTACCTTAAGGGCACTTCAACATTATGTTTGCATTTTAGTGGTTGTAAACCAATATTACAAAGGTTTATAAATATTGACATGGCTGGAGATCTTAATTCCAAAAAGTCCATATTGGGTTATTTGATTATTTGTGTAGGGAGAGTGATGTCTTAGCATTCTAAATTGCAAAAAGTGTGGCATTGTCCACCACTAAAGTTGAATATATTGCTATTTTACAAAAGCCTACAAGGAAGTCTTGTAGATGAAGAAATTTTTAGAAGAGTTAAGTTATGAGTAGGAAAATTTAGGTATAGCTAGAGTGCAATATATCTCAATAAGAATCCTGCTCTTCATTTTTTCTTAAAACATATTGATGTTTGATATCGTTGGATTCAAAATGTATTAAAGGTGAAGCTTTGAAAGTTAAAGAAAATCCCTATTAATGACAATGATTCAGACATAATGACTAAAGTTCTACGTGAAAAAAATTTTATTACTTATCGGTAAATAGGCGGTGTGATAGATCTCTTTATATGAGTTGGAGGGAGAGATTATTAGGCTTTATGTCCAGCTCATATGGGCAAAAGCCATTGAAAATAGAATAATTTCGAAAGAAAATAAAATGCCTTTGGTATATATACATATTAATATGTTGAAAGTCGTTAAGGGCATGATGTCGATGAATAGTGCCACGTAGAATTGAAAAGGGTAGGTAGAAAACCAGGTTCGTGATTTGGGAAAACGAAAAAGGACAAACAGCAATAAAGGTGATGTCACTATTACAAATTGAGAATCCATCACTACAACTTTGGAAGTGGAAAACTAATCCAGGGAAGCTGCTCTGGATCTATGATCATATGGGTCATTGAATTCCATTTATGATGAAACTTTAGCCTTTGGATTCATGATGTAGAGCTTTAAAAGATGGTTGATTTCGTTCCTAGTAAATCTTTCTTAGTTTTTTAGGTTGAATTTGTGTTTTTACGATATTATGAATCAATTTATATTCATTGTTTATGATGAAAATTATTTATCCATTAGTATAATTAGTGAAAAGATAGTTTATAAATTCATTATTGTTAATAATAGAAGATTTTGTACCGCATGATTTGTAGTTTTTTCCCCAATTGGGGTTTTTCACATTAAATCTTGATGTCCATTGATTTTTTTTTTTTTTTTCAGTTTATTATGTTCCTAAATTCATATTGATTTGGATGACTTAAGACAAGCCATGACTATAGGTGTTAAAAATATGACTCTTATTAATGAATTTTTTAGATATTGTAAAGTATATCTTCTTAGAAATAAAGAAGAAACTTCTGGTATGTTCCATTTGTATAAAGTTGATGTCAAAAATCAATTAAATAGAATGATTAAAAGAGTTAGATTAGACAGAGATGGTGAACATACTCATTTTAATGATTTTTGTGAAAAAGAAGAAATAATTTATGAAACTACTCCTCCATATCTACTTGAATCAAATGGTGTAGCAAGAAGGAAAAATAGAGTTTTGAAACAAATGATGAATGCTTTGCTTGTCAATTCTTCCACTCTTATTAATCTTTAGAGTGAAGCCATTTTGTCTATACATCATATGTAAAATAGAATACCATATAAGAGAACCAGCAAGACACTTTATGAAATATGGAAGGGTTATAAGCCTAACCTAAAGTACTTGAAAGTGTAAGGATGTCTTACTAAGGCCTAAGATTTTGATACTCAATTGTGAAAAAAGAAAATTAGGTTTACAAACATCTTATTGCTTGTTTATTGGGTATGTTGAGCATAGTGATGCATATAGATTTCTTTTTTTTTTCTTTGAAAAGTGATGTGCTTTCTTGTAGGATAATTATTGAGGCAAAAAATACTAAATTTTTTAAAACATTTTTGTTGTTAAAACTAATGTTATTTATCATACATCAATTGAGAATGATTTTGAAAATTTTTTTGAAGAGTTAAAGAGTAATGTTATTTTGTGTGTGCCAAAAGAAAATGGTCTTGAAAATTCTTTTGAAGAGTTAGGAATGATTGAAAAACAAAAAAAAAAGAAGAAGAAGAAGAAACCTCATTTACAAATTACTTCTACACTTATCTTGTTGACAATAATCCTTTAATTTATTATAATGCTATTTCTTCTTCAAATTCGTTACTTTGGAAAGAAGAGATCAAAACTAAAATTGATTCTCTAAGCCAAAATAAGACATGGATTTTGGTTGAATGTATCTCCTAAAACCAAACCCATTATTTACAAATGAACCTTCAAAAGGAAATACAATCCTGATCGATTGATTGAAAAAATAAAGCCAAATTGGTTGCAAATGGTTTTAATCAAAAACAAAATGTTAATTATTTTGACAACTTTATCACTGTAACTAGAATTTCTTCTATTAGAGTTTTGATTGGTTTAGCTTTTATTCATAGGCTTTTTATCCATCAAATTGATTTTTAAAACTACCTCTTTAAATGATAATTTGGAAGAATAAATTTACACAGTACAACCTGAAGTTTGCATTGTTTCAATGGAAGAAAATAAAGTTTGTAAACTTCTTAAATCTTTATACTGGTTGAAGCAAGTTCCTAAAAAATGTTGAATTTTTTGAAAACATTTTCCCTTTTAAAACTAATGTTATTTTTTGTACACCAACTAAAAATTATTTTGAAAATTCCTTTGAAGAGTGAAGGGGTAATGTTATTTTGTGTGTACCAATTAAAACTAGTTCTAATAATTCTTTTGAAGAGTTAGTAAGGAGTAAAAGACAAAAAAAGAAAAAATAAAAAAGAAAAAGAGAAACCTTATTTAGAAACGATTTTTATACCTATCTTGCTGATAATGATCCTTTAACTTATTGTCGAATCCATTCCTAGAACTAAACCTATTGGTTACAAATGGACTTTTAAAAGGAAATACAATCTTGATGGATCATTTTAAAAATATAAAGTTTAACTAGTTGCAAAGGGTTTTAATAAAAGAATAAGATACCAATTATTTTAATAGTTTGGCCTTAGTGACTAAAATTTCTTCCATTGGAGTTTGAATTGCCTTAGCTTCCATTCATAAGCTTTTTATCCACCAAATGGATGTTAAAATAGCCCCTTCAAATGGTAATTTGGAAGGAGAAATTGACATGGTACAACTTGAAGGTTGTATTGTTTTTGGGCAATAAAATAAAAGTTTGTAAACTTTTTAAATCTTTATATGGTTTAAAACAAGCTCTCAAAAAATGCTAATTTTTTTGAAAACTATTTTCCTTTTAAAACTAATGTTATTTTTCATATACTAATTGAAAATTATTTTGAAATTTTTTTAAAGAGTTAAGGAGTAATTTTATTTTGTGTGCACTAAATGAAGATAGTTTTGAAATTTTTTTCAAAAGAAGCTTAATTTAGAAATGATTTTTATACTTATTTTGTTGATGATGACCCTTTAATTTATTGTGATGTTATTTCTTTTTTAGTTTCACTACTTTGGAAAGAAGCAATTAAAACTATAACCGATTCTCTTATACAAGATAAAACATTGATTTTTGTTGAATCTATTTCTTGGAACCAAACCTATTGGCTACAAATGATCTATTAAAAGGAAATACAATCTTTATGGATCAATTGAGAAATATAAAACTAGATTAAAAGGCTTCAATCGCAAATAGAATGTTGATTACTTTGATACCTTTGTCTCCATGACTAGAATTTCTCATTCTAGAGTTTTGATTGTCTCATCTTCAATTCATAAGTTTTTTTATTCACCAAATGGATGTTAAAACTTCATTTTTAAATGGCGATTGTAACCTAAAGTTTGCATTGTTTCTTGGAAAGAAAATAAAGTTTGTAAACTTCTTCATTTATTGTATAATTTGAAGTAGGCTCCTAAATAGTGGCATGGGAAATTTGATCAAGCTTTGATACACAATGGCTTTTCATCTATTGAAGCTGAAAAAAGTATGTATAGTAAAGTTGATTATGAGTGTAATAATATACTTATATGTGGATGATACACTTATATTCGGTAGTAGTCTAGTTCATAAATAAAACAAAATCCTTTCTTATTTATAAATCTAATATGAAAAGTATGGATGAAGCAAGTGTGATATTAGGTGTTAAAATCATAAAGAAAGGTAATATTATAATGCTATCACAAGAGCAATATATTAAGAAATGTTAAAAAAAAAAAATTGGACATTTTAATGTCATACAAGTAAGTACTCCTTATGATACTAAAACTCAATTGAAGAAGAATAAAAGTGATGATATTTTAAATATTATAGGAGTTTAATGCATTTAATGAGTTTCTCTTAAGCTGATATAGCCTATGCTATGTATAGATTGAGAAAATATACATATAATATCAGTTATGATCAGTAGGCTACCATAGTCAAATTAAAGAAATATTTTAGAGGAACCATGAACTTATATAGTGGATTTCTCATTGTATTAGAAGGATACAGCGATGCTAACTAGTTTTGGATTTAGACAAGATAAAATCCACTAGTGGTTGTGTATTCACTCTTGGCAGTGACATAATCACTTGGAAATCAACAAAACAAATGATTATTGCCAAATCTACTATGGAATCAATAATTTATTTCTCTAAAATTGGTTAGTAATGAGGCTAAATGGTTGAAAAACTTCTTAGCAAATATTCCATTTGGCATAAAACTAATACTTTTTGTTTCTATATATTATGATTTCTAAGCAACAATAACTGTTGCAAAGAATAAGATCTTTACTGGCCAAAATAAACACATTCATTTGAGACAAAGTAATTGAAGAGTTGCTAAAAGATGGAATTATATTCATGATTTATGTTAAGGGATAAACTATTTTGGCCGATTCTCTAAATAAGCCATTAGGAAAAAAGTTAACTTATGAAATATTGAGGGGAATAAGACTTTAGCTAACTTGAGAAAAGGCCAGTGTAAAAGAATATAACACTCTCCAAAGGTTAGTTGACTTGGTCAAACAAATCATGGTGCATAGTTACAATGATGGTAACCCAATCATCCTAATTGGAGATCTCATGAGTATTGTTCATATTGGTTAATGACAAATCATATGTTGATCTTGTTAGCACTTTAATGTTGTCCCTTCTTATGATACATGTGCTAGACTACAATTAATGTAAAGGTGAATATTTCTTAATCATTTTCACTTCTCTTATGGGAGGTATATACGATTTCAATACACACTTAATGAAAGCACCTATATGATTATGGAGTGAGGTTGCTCCTATGAGATTATGGCATAGATAAGATCTACACTCATGAGATATTGAAGTGTGAAAATAGCTTATTAATGTGAAATCACAATGAAAAATAGAAATTGTAAGGGTATAATAAGATGCTAAGATCCTAATATGCAATAAGAACTTTTGGTTCATTGAAATTGCATGTTTGATTAGAATTTTTATGTGTTATGTATTATCTTTTGGATAAAACCAGTAGAAGTATCTAAACTTTCATAAGTTTTCATTTTAGTACTTAGACTTTAAACTCATTCATTTTAGTATCCAAACTTTTTAAATAAGATAAATTAATAACTTTGTTATAACGTTTGTTATTATAAAATGGTAGAATAATAATATAAATATATCAATTTCATTTTATTTTCAATTTAGTGCTCAAGTTTTTTTTTTTATTTTATTACTTTAACTTTTTTTAGTGAAACAAATAAATATTCTTTATAATAACTTTTATTAAAACATTATAAAAAATCAACAAATAATAATAAATAATTACAATAAACTAAAAATAATAATAACAAATAATAGACCAAAGTTTTCAAATTTTATTTAATGTGATTTTTATAGATGATATTCGACCTTTACAAGCTTTTATATTTCCAAATAAAATATGGCATGTATTATTTCATTATTATCATTATTAATAATGATAACAACAATAACAACAAAACAAAAAATCATTACAAAAAAAAATAATAGAAAAAAATTGAAAATGGATTGAAATGGATATGAAGCGTTGCTTTAGTTGATATAGACTATACAAGATCTGAGATACTGAGTTAGACCAATTAATGTAAAGCTTGAAGGGATTAACATAGGAACAATTTTAAGCGTATACCCATTTTTAATTCATTTTCAATTTTTCTATTTATTATTATTGTGGTTATTGTTATCTTTAATAATAATAATAATAATAATGATAATGATAATAGTAAATGTGGTTATTGTTATCTTTAATAATAATAATAATAATGATAATAATAAATGACATAATTTATTTGGAGTATAAAACTCGAAATGATTGAAAAACCATGTGTAAATAAAATTTCAAGAGTCAAATATATTCTCTTATTTTTCTTATTTTTTTTAATATATTATTGTTATTTTTTATTTTTTAATAATTTTTTCATAAAGGTTATTATGAAGAATACCTATTTGTTTCATTTTATTTGAGCATTAAAATAAAAATAAAATGAAAATTGATGTATTTAAATTATTATCCTACTATTTTATGATAAAGGGCATTATTAAGAAAGATATTAATTTATCTCATTTAAGAAGTTAGGGTATCACAAAGAATAATTTTAAAGTTTATGTACTAAGATTGAAAAGTATGAAAATTCGAATACTTCTATTGACTTTATCACTATTATCTTTTTACATTTTATTCCTTATCTAAAAGACACCAAATTTAAAGCATTATACATTAATGTATATTTACCCAACAAATTAATTTATTTTATTTTCAAAATTCTTTTGAAATATGTAGAGATTTTTATGTATAATAAATATTTGAAAAGCCTTTTAATCTCATGTTCATAGTATAAGTTGTTTTAATTCATTCAATTGTTGCTTCTTTTTTCAATAATACTTATTATTATAAAAAAATAATTATATTAAAATTTAAATTTTCAGTCAAATCTATTCGATACTTATAAATGCGAAACAAATGACGAAGGAATTATTACATTAAAAGCAATATAAAAAATTCCTCTTTTGATAGGTATATTTACATAATTATTACTTTCTATTGATTTCCACTTGTTATTTACATAGATGACCTATTATATTATGGAGGATTACTCAAAAAAATCCTTAAGAACAATGCTCAAAGGCACAGATCATGTTTTTCATAACTATTCCTTTCTCATTATTCCAACACTTATAGCCCTGAACCTACCCAATTTACCTCAAATGTTGATGGCACACATCCGATTGCCTCAATAAGGGTCTCTTCAACCATAATTTGATCTCTTTTCATTCATCATGTGCTCTATCTACTAGACTCACATGAACCTAATGATGCTTATCCAAATTGATGTAGACTAGATTTACTACATATTATGTCTTAATTTCTTTTGTGCGTTCAATATAAGCAACTTATAATTAATAAGAATAATTGATTAGTTTCTTTCAATGAGGCAATTTTATCAAATTCATTACAAGGTGTGTCTTATTAAAGAAATTCATGCAATTTGAAATAAAATTGCGCTTTTCAAAGTTTAATCGAATCCAAAAATCAAAAGATGTAAAACAGTATAAAAAATTTTAAAAATGTCTAAAAGTAGATCACACATTAGGCTACCATAATCTAGATTATGATTACAAGTGTAAAATATAAATTTTCTTTAAAATAACAATAAAAGATATGATGGTACCTTTCTAAATTTATTATGCGATAAGAAAATTGATGAATAAGATAATGTGATTATTTTTAGTAAATTGATTTTGTCCATGTTGATAATCCTTTTCAAGTTGATTGCTTCAAATTATATATATATATATTGTTTTAGCTATCATATTTATAATTATTGGGGGTAGGAGAATCAAACCCCATCTACTATGTTAAGAGAGCAATATTCAAACTATTAATAGGAAAATTTTTACTATAAACTCTAAGGCCCATTCTGACCTCTACAAACCATGGGCCTCTTAGCCTCAACCTACAATTAATCTAAGGAAACCAAAATCCTAGCCTTAGGAAACTATTCATAGTCGGGCTGACCTTGACTAACCCCAAACCTATGCACAATTAGGTTTAGACCTCAATTTCGATACCATAGTTAGACTCCTGGAATCTATGTTATGGGGACCTCAGATCTTAGTAGTCCATCTAAAAAGCTTAAAGCTCGAGTACTAAGGAACACCTTGACCTTATCACTTTGTAGGAACAACTAAGGTACCACATCACCTCCAAGAATCTTGAAATACATTTATTTAAAAGATATACTTGCCTATTTAGGTAAGATACACATCTATCCAAGATTCTCTCCATGAAGTCTATAAATAGGGATCGAATTGTATAGGTAAGACACTTTACATACATGCACACGAGTCCTCTCATTCTCTTACTTTCTCCTTAATACTATAGATTTGTTGACTTAAGCATTAGAGTAATCACTCTAGATAACCGTTCAGCATCCAACAACTATGTTTTCTCTTGCAGACTTAAGTCCATCTCTTAAGCCTAAGGCAAAATCTCTACTAGTGAAATTCTTGCGACAACACTTGGTATTATATGTGGGAATTGGTCCATTCAAGATTGATAGTTTCCTATGTCTTAAATCAAGATTTTGAGAACAAAGATGGCAAGACCTACCAAATCTAGGCAACAAGAATAGATTAATCCACATAGCCTCCAAGGTAGTTGAGCCCATCTGAAGCTAAGTAGCTAACATTAGCAAAGAAGCAAATGTTAGAGATAAGGAAATCTAAGGAGGCAACAAGAATGCCATTATGGCAACTGGAGGAGGCAATCAGGGCAATGGATGTGTGACTCGATACAAGTGAGAACCGACAAGTGTATCGGATCATGGGAGCAATATGGTTTGTGAGTCAAGATCATATTCCATAAAGAGCTAAGTGTTAAGTACTAAACTATTTTTCCCTAAGCTACACTATCGATAATTAAATTAAAAAGAGGTAAATCTAATTAATAAATTGAACATTAAACCGAATGTCCTAATTACACTATGAGGGTCCCAAATCTAAGAGACAAAAAGAATCAAATTAAGATTTGCAAATCTATTCTCATTTGAATTAATACAAAGCCTTAATGCAATGTTTGAAATTGATTAAATAGAGTTTAGTTAAACTCACTAAAACTTGCTTACCTCTCAAAATAGTAAAATTCTAATTATATCACAAATCGACCTACCAATATGATTTATCTATAATTATCAGGTAAATAGTAATTTGGTTACACCAGAATTGCTGTTTTAGTTAGAAATTTGGTTTAAGTATACCTCCATGACTTAAACCATATTTCCAACCACATTTAGTATATGAGTTTTTGAATTTAATTAAAACATATATATCCCTATGACAAGTTATTTTAAAAATTCAAGTTATATTTATCACAAGTTATCGAAACCTTTTCAAATATCCTCTAACTTTATTTAACTAAAAATTGTTAGTCGAGCACTAACTAAATAGATAATGAATACAATAGAAAAATACATAAATACTTAACATCGATATTGAAACAATACATGAAATACATCAAATCATCGAATTCATCAATGTAAAACCTAATATATATATATAAACTCAATCTCATTTCAAAATATGAATATATTACGATACAGGACAATAAAAACCCCAAAGGAATAGAAAACACCTATAATCAACTTTATAAATATTTTCGATTTCATCTTTCAATGTTCAATCAGTATATCTTGAAATATTCCATTACTCGAGATGGCCCTCAAGTGTGCTAGAATAAGGCTTTTAGTGTGTTGAAACTAATAATAATGATAATAATAAAACATAATGTAATTAATAAGAAAAATATAAAAGTTTCTGTTCAATTGCAATGCTACTAAAAAATAAGAAAACTCTACTCTCTAAAACTAAACTACTCTCTCAAAGTTACTGTCATTTTCCGAAAAAATATGCTCCTGCATTCTTCGACTCAATGCAGCTCCTACTCGCTTTGTCCTTCCCATCCTCGGTCACTTTCTCCTCCCCTAAAATAGAAACATAACCCACGAATGAAAATTCAGTCTAAGTGATGTTTACTCTATGCTTTAGACATTATTTCCGGCATAAATGCTTGTGGTCCTTGAAATATGCTGTAATGTTGTGCCAACTTATGTCCATGTGGGCCGTTGAGTGTGACAATGGGCTGACATCCTCTTTCGACTTTGGGCTTGCACATTTGACGCACATGAATGCTTTGTTCGATCACACTACTGCTGTTTGGGTGCTAATTTGTCTCGGCCAGCTTAACATGTTGTCAAGTGGCTGCTGCTGTTGGTCTGTTCTTTGGAAGGCTCAGTGCTAAGTTCGGCTGCTCAGCTTGTCTTCAATTTAAGGCGTTGCTGTGGATGGAAATTGGATCTGCTCTGTTTAGGACTATGTTTTGCTCTCATTCAACTGATTCCAGCTGTTGAAAACCAAAGTACACAACCTGCAATTAAAAATTAATGACAATAAAATTTTGCAAACTCAACTAAATAATAAAAATGAAGATCATGTCAGCTCATAGACAAAATTTCAAGGCCTATTAATGTTGTTATGAATAGCAACTCGGTCACTTGAGGAGAATTCAAATCACATCAGCCACTTGAGGTGCTCGGATTCATCAGATTTTTGGGTAGTTTGGAGCTTGAAGCTGTTGCACTTTATCAAATAAGTTGCTGTTTATCATGTTGAATGCCGTAGAGTTGCTGCAAGTTAAAGATCGCTTTGTTTGGTTTAAGTCCTCGGTTTGGTGCTCTATAGCTGAATGAACTAGAAATAACCTCTACTCCTTGCTTGTATCTAGCTGCTGCTCGTGGCATGTAAAGCTTGGTGTACGGTTGGTTTGGAACTGAATTGAAGTTCCGCTTGCTGCACTGAGTTGTTTGAGTTGCTATCATTAGTTGCACCTTAAATCCTGTAGCTGTTGTATTTGCTCCTAGTGTGCTCAATTCAACTTGTCTCATGGCTTGTGCTTCTTGGTTATTAAATTCACCACTCCATTTGATCTTTGTCTTGAATTTCAGCTCTCAAACTTGCAGCTCATGAGATGCTATCTAAGACAATAGGAGTTCCTGGCTCTTGGTTCAGATCCAACAGAACTTCTTGCTAATATCTATTGCTTGAATCTTCATATAACAGCTGGCTGTTATCTTGTGATCAAGCATGAAGTCCGGCCATTAGTAAATCAAGTTTGTCTCAAATGAATTCCAGCTGCTACCAAGTACTGAATGAGCTGCTCACCAACTTTCTTTTCAAATCAGTTACCCTATAATTCGAGACAAATGAAGCACTCATCATGTATAACCTTGAAACTAAACTTGATCATGATCATGTAGTATTAGTACCAAAGAATGCCAATACTTTAGATAAACTCTTTGAGGCTAACTTTCAATTCTTTTTCTAAATCTTTGCACAATGAATCCAAACACATGCATTTAATTCATTTTGAGTAAAATTCATGATAAAAGTGCATATGAATGCATAAATATGTGTGTTATAATTAGGGATAAATGTGTAGTTTTGCACATGTATCAAGGTGATCAGGGCAATCCTACCTAGAACCTCCAAATCACTCACTTGACTGTGTTGGTGGAGAAATTAGTAGCTCTAGAACAATGAACTCAGGACATTGAATGCTCAAATGGCTAGAAAGGATAAGCTACTCTAGGATCAAAACGAGGCATGTAAGGTGTAACTACATGGAAAATGGTGATTCTAACACCAAAGTTCACATGCCTAAAACGGGCTTTGGTAACTCCCACCCTTGTAGCTCTGTATCCAATCACTAGGCTCTTCACTGACAAAAGAACAATATTAACCAAGAGAAGAGCCCTCGTACAAGCTAAGAATAGGCACGACTGAGTTGATGAAGACTGAGATCAAGCTCGGAAGCAATGAAGTCTCATTTATAAGAAACAAGCCTAAGAGAGAGGGAAATCTCCTAGGGTAGATCAACCAATTGAAGGTTTTAACTACAATTGCCTAGTAGATCTGGTTACTAGAAGGACGTTAGATATGTACGATTATAGAAATACAAAAGTTGTGGCTTTAAGCACTAGCAACAAAACTTTGTTCTCCTAGGAAATTCAAGTGCAAATGCTCTAAAATAGTAAGAAGCTCCCACATTTCAACCATGCGATGGAATTATGATCTGAAAGACCACTTGATGCACTTCTGAACTCTAATGGACCTGCACAGCCTTAGCGACAAGGTGTAACACAAAGACTTCCTAAGATATCACCTATCCAAGTATTACTCTTGCCCAGACATGTTTAAGTTTGGAGTTTTGATGGGATCAAGTATGTCAACTACATACTTCATGGGGTAGAACTACGGTACTCGAAGAATGAGAAGTTTGCCTTAGTGGTTGTCATATCAACCAGGCAGCCTCCACTACACTTTTAAGCGCACTAGGTCATCTTCTTAACCAACCAATTCCTATGCACCGTGATCTAGAAGCTAGATACCTTAGAGAAGATGATGAAGTGCACTCTCGAACTTACTGCATATGGAATCTTATATAAACCATGAAAAGTTTATAAGGCACATGTCGTAGCTAACTTTATGGAAAAATACATCGAAGAGGAACCTTAGAAGCTAAAGATTAGAAGTCCACATGGACACTTCATGTAGTCGGGTCTTCTACTTGAAAAGGGTGCAAAGCAATGTTGGCTCAGTGGGGCCTTTACGGCGTAGCAATCTATTATGCCCTTAAGTTTTTATGCAACACTAACAACAGTGAGGCTGCATATGAAGCCTTGATTGTTGGCTTAATGCTATCTAAAGAGGTTGAAGATAAGATATTAGAAATTTTTTCTGACTCAATGGTTATGGTGCAATAGTTAAGGGGGAAATACAAAGCAAAAGGGGAAAGGATGATCAAGTACTTAGAGTTGGTCAAATCCCTAGCTACAAATTTTAACTCATAGACTATAACAAGAATCCCTTAGCTCGAGAACACTAAAGCAGATGGTCTATGTAAATACATGTCTACAAGCATCCTAAAACCCATAGATAAGGACAAGAAGGTTTTTATGGAATACTTGTTGGAGAGGAGCATAGACTAGTTGTTCTAACAAACTTTAGTGGTATATTCTAATGCACTCGAACCATATTAAATGGACCTAATCATCTAATACCTAAAGCATGGCTCAGTTTTAATTGATTCAAAGGAGGAATGGAAACTTTGATACTAGGTAAGCAATTATATGCTATTAGATGAAGCCTTGTACCGCCACAATCTTAGCCTTCTCTTTCTTCAATGTCTTTAGCCAAAGAAGATTGGTAACTCTTAGAAGAGCTACATACAAATGTAAATAGCAACCACATCAAAGCTTAGGCCCTTTTTATCTAAGCCCTGACACTGTGACATTACTGGTAAACAATGAAGCAAGATACCAAGCAACTAGTTCAACAAAGTACACAATGCCAAAAGCATATACCCATCAACCACTCTGTAAGTAATACTCTACAACCATTCACCAGCTTATACCCTTTCGCTCAATGGGGCATCAACATCCTTGTCCCCTTTCTTAAGGCTATGGAAGGTAAGCAATACATTATAGTTATTGTAGATAGCTTCACCAAGCCAATTGAAGCAAACATCCCAATAATGATCATTAAGAAGAATATGAAAACTTTTATCATAAACTCTATTTTAACTAACTTCAATGTACTATACATGATCATCACAAACAACAAGCTTCGGTTTAGTGACCCCAAGTCTCATACATTTTGCTAAAAGTATTACATTAACCTCCATTGCACCTCCATGGCCCATCTAAAGACCAATAGCTAGGTAGAAGAACAAACAAGATGATCCCAAAAAGCCTTGAGAAGAGAGTTAACAAAGCTAAAGGCATGTAGATGGTTAGACTCCTCCTTATCCTTTGGGGTTATCAAACAATCCATGGGACAACAACTGGAGAAGCCCCCTTCTACATGACCTTTGGCACCGAGGTTGTATCACTAACCAAGCTCAAGCTTCCTAACATTTGCACTTAAGGATTCGACCTAACTATTAACCAGATTGGTCACTTTGCCAACCTCAACACCATCAAGGAAGTTCGAGATATAACCAACTAATGTATGGCCACCTATTAAGGTGAAGGAAGACTTAGCAAATGGGGCTTATAAGTTAGAGAGACTAGATGGGATAGAGGTCCTTAGAACTTAGAATGCCGATAACTTACAACTCTTTTTTGATTAATTATCACATTCATTACATTTTGATAAATATTAGTGCAATAAAACTATCTCTTCCACATCATATGTTTTCGATCCCCTAACCCCAAATAACCTTGTCCAAACTATCATTTTACTCAAATCGATATCAAGTAACCTAGGTACCGAGGAAATTCTAAGGCAATAAAGCTTGGAACGATCCTTGAGAACTGGGTCCTTAAGCCCAACCCAAAAATTCCTATCCACTTAACTAATGAACTTGTATTCTAGATACCAAGGAAATTCCGAAGCAATGAAGCTCGTAAAGATCCATAAGGCCTAAATCACTAATCTTGTCTTAAGAAAGTCTAGAAACTTATAAAGAATGCAGTCTAACCTTAGGTACTAAGGAAATACCAAAGCAATGAAGTCCAAGATGATCCTTACGGACTGGGTCCTTAGGCCCAGCTTATAAATGCCTATACACATCAAAAATCTGTTAACTCAAGTTATTGAATAACTTTCATATACTCGAGGCAACGAATGCTCGGATCCTTGACAAGAAAAATTTTGATGTGCCAAAGGCTCAAAAAAATAATGGTGAAGCCATTTAAAGCCTATACTAGTTAACGTCTAATGGACCTACTTCTATAGATGATCCTAAGGCACCTATGGCTAGGAAAATCCAAATTACACAATTAAAGCTATAAAGCCTAGATCCAAGTAAAGGGTAAGAAGCCTTGAGACAGCTAGAACCAAGGTAAGAAAAGCTCAGCAACTAATAACAAAGATAAGGTAAGGGAGCCTTAAGGCAATAATGCCCAAGCAATCTCCAAGTAAACAAAGGCAAAGAAGCTTTGGCTAATGAGAAACCAAGGCTAAAGAAGCTCAAAACATGTCAGCCCGAGGATAAAAAGCCTAATTCCTCTTAACATATGATTGTTAAGCTCAAATAGTACGAGTCCATGGGTCAAAAGTCATATTAAGACCAAGGGTTCCCAAACGACATCATAGAAAACCCTTATACATAAAGCTCAAAGCACTTTGAATGCAAAAAGTGTGAAGTAATAAACAAAATAAAAGAAAAGATAGAGAAGGAAAGAAATAAGTATTTTGATTCATTTGTAATTGAGTACATGTATAAGATACAAAATGGAAGTACATCTGAAATACTTTAGCAAAAGACAAAAAATCACATTTGGTTGGGCCCAAGGTGCTTTAAGAGGTCCTTTAAGATGAGGTTACTTTGCAAGCTTGAGGTAGAATGTCCAAACATGGTCCCTACTAAACTGTAGAAGGGGCAACATCTTAGTTGCTAGTTGTTGACATCAGGGTACTACTTGAACCTTCCCTAGCATCCTCTCATCTTCCTCCTTGGAGTCATCCTCGAACTCTAATTCAGGTGGAGGTAAATCCGAGAATGAGAATCATTCCAGGTTAAGTCCCTAGTGAGCTCGATGAACAATTTCCTAAGCGGACTTCATCCCTTCAATTGATTGTTTCTTCTAGAACTCCTTTCACCGTGGTCCTAAAGTGATGGATTGAGGATCTTCTCCTTTGCAACCAAGGTGAAGCCATCCTTAACCTCTAGTATAGCTACTCGCTTCTATAACTAAGTGATCTCAGCAGCACAACCTTAAACTTCTTGGCAATGGACTTCCGTATTGCAGAGGACTTCTTTTTCTCTTCCTCCAACTCCTTGGCTACTGAAACAAATACTAATACTAACCTTAACTCTATTATTTAACCGATAAATTCAATTTTAAGAACTCAATTCTTTAAATTAAATTGCAGCAATAAATTAAATTAGACAACTAATCAAGAACCAAGCAAGAAAGCAACCAATCAAAGATTTAATTCACTCAAGACTCAACATCATACTTAGATCTTGTTTCCCTTAGACCTAAACCAGTGATTTTCTCTAAAGATAATCTAATTAATTCTTTAATTTTCTTGATTAGGAGAATCCTCTATTAAAGTTAATAACCTTTTCAAGCTTATTAACCCTAATATCTATATTACCCAATAGAATCTTTTCCTCATAACATAATCTAAGATTACATTAATGTGTAGTGAATTCGCTTAAAGAAAAGATTAAAGATCGAGAAGAATCTTGCAATTTATCTCTAATATAGCACAAACCCTCATCAATTACGCTTAGATGTAATTATACAAGAAATCTCTCGATTTTTTTGTATAATATTAGATTTTCAAATTAATACCTATAGGAATATCAATCTAAAGAATTCAAGCACACATAATCAATTCAAGAAAAACAAGAATTACATTAGATCTAATAAATGCAATTACCACATGAATAGATTTAGGTTCTACAAGGCCTAGATACTAAAGATTTACTCTCTACTCATGATAAAAGAATAATTTTACATGAAATCTAAAAGAAAGATAGGAGAGTAGATCATGAATCAAAATAAGGTCTTGAATCTTGAAATGTTGTCATACTAGGCATGTGAACGACATTACCAAAGACATGATTGTGTCCTTTGGTCGCATAACTCACGTTTGTAATTAAAAATTGTGCTTTAACCTAACAACGACACAGTCATATCGTTCACTTATGTCAATCTTCAAATTTTCATAGCTTTTTTGTTTTAGCACCTAATTGAGTGAAACTTATTACTATCTTCTTGTTTTTTTACATAGATTGTTTAAAACCTAAAAAACAAAAATTTACTTAATTAAGTATCATTTTCTAAAAATAAACTCAAAATTCAAGAAAAATGCATCAAAAATCATAATATAAAATAGAATCATTTTGGAGCTTATCAACTAGACAAACCTCTTCGGCATTAACAAGGGCATTGCATTCTTCTATCTTATTTATCTTAACCAAGGCATCCTCTACCTCTTTGGAGGATGCAATAACCTTCCCCTCAAGCCCTTCGATTTTTGCTCTAGCTTCTTAACACTTTTTCTTAGCCACAGACAGAGTAACTATAGCTTCCTCAACCTCCTTAAATCTCTACAACAAGAAGGCAAGTGAGTTAGAGGCACATTCAAAGCTACCCAATGAAGAATGAAAATCAACACTGAATTTAGCTATCCTTTCTCTATAGGACATCAAGTGATCTAACACTTTGGAAAAGGAATATGGATTGCTATAAAACACAAGTCGATTAGATTTCAATCACAAGGAAGAAGTCTACCTCATACACTTGGTACCTTTCCTCATGAGCTTTGTTATGTAACATGAGCTCCACTTGCTCATTGGTCATTCCACCAACAGCTCATTTAATACAGTACTATCTTAAGGTAGCATAATACCTCATATCATCTCCTTACTAATGCCTACAGTTAAGACTCATGACCAAAGTATACACCGACTAATTGGGTAAATAAACATGGCTTAAGAGCACTAAGTTCAACACTAAGGCGATTAAAGCAGTCAAAGTCTTCGAAGGTACAGACTCATACTCCTTTAGGATATCGAACTGTAGGAGCTATCCCTCTACACCAACAATGTTTACTCTAAGGGGAATGGGAAGTTACACTAGCTCCCTATCAGTTGGACTTAGATCCCCCTAGCCCTTCATCCTTCATCTTAACCAGGATAATTCACCTAAAGGTCTTCTTGGGTTTGATTGGCATAACGATACAGCTATTACTAAATGCCTTATGGTCCCCTTCAGCTTCTCGAGAATCAGCCTTTACCATCCTCCCCTTTATGTTATGCTTAAGGGGGCCTTCTTAGCATCTTCAAGGGATCTCTTTCATTTTCCCCCGACCTTGCTGTCCTCAGCATCCTTGGTTCTCTTAACCTTAGTGCCTTCAGTTTCCTTTCTGGAAACTTTCTTCTCGACCCTTTTCTAAACCTTTTGAATAGCTTACTCCTTCCTTAGGTGCTCAACTCAGCCGTTTGTTTGGTAATGAAATCCGTGGCATCACAGACTAGGAGCTTGAGACTTGCAATGCAAAAAACATGATTTGAATATACTATAGAAAAACTCGCTAGCAAGATCATGTTGAGCATAAGCTTAGGCTCTGGGAAGCTCCTCTCAACCTTGACAATTAACTATTATGTCTCCATGCCCACCTCAGCACAGCATCAAGGAAGAGAGTACCTTAAATTCCTTTGTTACTCCTAACCTCCTCCTTGTTATTAAAGAGGATTGGTTCACCTTGGTAAAGCTAAGCCACTAATGTCTTAGCATTCTAAGGACCTCACCCAACCTCGAAACTGGGGAGAATACGATTGGCCATATAGTTGTCCTATACTCTCAAGAATTTGATACTACTTATTTAGATCAAAACTGTCCACTTTTTCTAGAACTCCAATTTCTCAAGCACCCAAACCAAAATGAACTTCTTTTCATCATGGATGGAGGACTCCAAGCTCCCTAAGACCTTCTTGCCAGTGTAGGCTAAGATATAGGCCCACCCCATATTATGCTTCTAAAAGAAGAAGTACCAAAAGCAGTTTGGGTAGCCCTCACTTCTAACCAACTGCACAAGGCCTCGAAGGCCATTAAGATCCTATGAATAGTTGTACCAAATAGACATAGTGGTAATTTAAGAACCTCATCATGAAGTCCATAAATAGGCATCGACATGATGCCTTAGCAAAGTTAAACCCTCTCATACTCATTTGTTGTCTTGAACTATCAACTAGAACTACACTTAAGCAGTAGCTTAACAAATTCTAACCACCTACCCAACTGACCTGAATCTAAGCTGACTAAATATGTATGAGGTAAATTTACTTTAGAAGAATTATCTGCTTAGTGCAGCACAATTGACCTACCACCTCTACTTGGCACCTTAGCTCAGCAGTCTCTACCTTTATCATACAAAATTATCTTTTATGCCAAAAAGTCATCCATCTATAGGGAGCCATGTGTCCGAGCAATCATATGATAGAATCCTCCATATAAAATACCCTTTTTTGATGTATTTTCAATTATACCCTTTATCATTCCTTATGCACTACTTCTTTTGGACATTAACCTTTAGTCTTTTCCATTTTTGGTAGGATGCCTAAACTTCTTGGATATAAATACTCACTATATATCTAACCGCATCATCTTATAATCTTACACTTTCTAATATTGAATATATACTTCTCCTTTTTGTGAGCATTGTTCTCTATTGCTTACTTCACTCTTATCTTAACCTTTAAGTAAGGCTAGGTAGCGAGTACCCTCATCAAACCAGCTCATGTGCCATATTAAGTTGAGTTGTGAGTTCTTGGTAGTTCCTTAGTGTGTCATATCCCTAGAGTAGATTAAGGGTTTGGTTGTTTTACTTTCGTTGTTGTTTGCACGCATTTTCACCCTTCTTTTTCATGCTTTCCACAAGCTCAAACCTACCTTAACAACTGGCCTTATCAATCCTTGGTTTCAATTCATATCATCTTGATATCAAAGTGAAGGTTTGTTTGGATAAGTTGTATTTGAGCTTTTGTGAATTAGTATTTGTTGGAGTAGCATATTAAAGTTGCATAGGGGAATAGTTGTAAGTATTTGAGTAAGTAGAAGGCGTAGTAGATTACTATGGTTGTATACTTTGTTTTACCTTGTTTCAAACATATAAAAATAGAGCAAGTTTTAGCTTAGTTTATTGTTCATTAGAGTTACTGTTGTGTTCATAAATTAGTTGAATATTCATATGGAAGAAGTGTGTATGTGTTGTTGACATGAAGGGATTATATCTATTATTTCCTAGAATCAGAGATTGTTACTAAGTTCTATTGAATAAGATGACAAATCCTAGTAATAATGCTAATATTGGAGATGACAATAGTGGTATTGTCTATCATAGATGACAACCCAAGAAGTATAGATGAATGAATTGATGAAATGGCTAACTTTATAGTTGACCTTACTAGGGTTGTATATGCATTAACCCTTTGACCTACTAAGGCTATGTAGAATGCTCCCTAAGCTACTCAACCTGTGATAGGACAAAACCGAGCTAGACAAGTTCAAGGTAGAGGAGTAAGAGGATGAGTACAACGAAGGGTTGACTTAGGAGATATGGATGATGAAAGAGAAGAAGAGTAAGAAGAAGAGGAGGAGCGAGATCAAGCACCTCAAGCTGTCTACCATGTAAAGCTTCAAATTCTAAGCTTCAATGGTTCTGGGAGAGCTAACAACTATCTAGATTAAGAGGAAAAGGTAGAGCAAGTTTTTTTATTATTACCAATATGAGAACTATGAGAAGATGAGGATTACTACTATAGAGTTCTTAGGTTACGCTACAATGTGGTGGAAGAACTTCTAAATTATGAGGAGAGAAGAAGGATTTAAGGGAGTTAACACTTAGCTTGAGAAGAAGAGGATCCTTAGAAATAGGTTCATGCTAGATACTTATTTGCAAGACATTTTTGTTAGCTTCAAGAGTTGAGGCAAGGAAGCCAAACTGTTGATGAATATATTCAAGAGTTCCAAACGTTTATGACCTGATGTGAAGTGGAAGAACCATAAGCTCAAATAGTATCCAGTTTTCTTACTAGGTTAAGAAATGACATCCAAGATATCATGGAACTTTAGCAATTTACTATATTGATGAGGCTATAAGAGTAACCCAGTAAGTGTAGAGGCAAAGAAGAAACAGGCTAACCCAACTCTCGATAAGCCGACTTGGTCAATCAAGTCGACCTACTCAGGGAAGTTACTGAGCTTAGCAAAGCTCCAAGCCAACCCAAAGGGTAGAAATCAAAGCTAAGTAGAAGGGTCGACTAATTTATGGTGAAGTGCTATCGAAAACTTATGAGAAGGGGCACAAATTTAGAAGGAAGATGAGCCGAATCAAGTACTTTAAATGTCAAGTGTTTAGGCACATAGCTGCTCAATGTCTGAACCAAAGGATTATGATTATCAAAGGAGATGTCTAGAAAATTGAAGAAAATAGCATAGATGAGGAACCAGAGGAGGAAAAACAAGTAGGAGATGAGGTTGATGTTAATGTTGACCTGATTGAGGAAGATGTGTTTGTAAAGGACTTAGATAAGTTAAACATGGTTATTGAACATGCAATGAGTTTAGAACCCTCTACTAAGGAGAAGTAAAGAGAGAACTTATTCCACATCACTTATAAAGTGAATGATTAGGTTTGTACGCTCATAGTAGACAGTGGAAGTTGTACCAATGTAACATCTACCAACCTGATTAAAAAACTCAAGTTGCTAGCCATTTCACATCTAAAACCATATAAGCTACATTGGCTAAACGAGAAAAGAGCACTACATGTCACCCAGTAAGTGTTGCTGCTAATCTCAATTAGGAACTATTCCATCAAAATTCTTTGTGATGTGCTACCTATATATGTATCTCATGTATTACTAGGCAGACCTTGGCTTTTTGATTGTAAGGTTATGCATGATGGATTCAGGAACACCTATGTGTTCAAGAATGATGGCAGGAAAATCACCTCAAACCCTATGACCCATAGTCAAGTGAGTAGATTGAAGGCCAAATTGCTCGAGGATCGAAGAAGACTTTGGTATTAGGTAGAGCTGAGCTTCAAGAAGCTATTAAAGCTGATACGTTGACCTTTTTGTTGATCAGGTGACTCCTTGAGTTAAAGGAGCAAGATATGCTACTCCTAAAGGTGAGAGAACTACTAGATGAGTATACCGACCTGTTTCCAAAACAACTACCCAAGGGATTAACCCCTTTTAGAGGCATTGAACATTGCATTAACTTAATACCAAACAAACTAGCTTATCAAATGAACCCCAAACAAGTTGCCGAACTTTAAAGATAAGTCATTGAACTTTTAGTAAAAAGATATGTAAGGGAAGGTCTTAGCCCCTGTACAATGCCTACATTACTTGTACCGAAAAAGGATGACACTGACGTATGTGTATGGATAGCAGAGCTATCAACAAAATTGTAATCAAGTATCGATACCCTATCTTGAGGCTAGACGATATGTTAGATGAATTGAGTAGCGTGACAGTGATAGAGATTAAGGACCGATCACACACTCCTAAACCTAAAGGTTAGCTCAGATGGTTCGCTGAGCTGTCCGAAGTGAGTTAAGCACCAAAGAGCAGTGCTTACCCCAGTCCAACTCGTCAAGCTACTTTGCTCTACATACCATCTAAGGAACTGCCGAGGTGATCAGCCAACATGCCAAGCCAACCTCTCCACAACACATCAGTCCAAGCACCAAATAAAGATACAATGAACCTTATGGTGTTGAGGCCAAACTAACAATTGTTAGGAGCTTACCATCCGAGGTTGACCCAAATATGAGTCGTCCTTAAGCCAACCCTTGTCCAGTCCTAGCAATCAGATTTTTCGAATTACTGATGCCAACTGAACCTAAACAAGACTCATCCCGACCCAACTTGTAATATTATTAGGACCATAAAATCAGCAAAATTATGTACATGCTATCCTTTATGACATCCATACTGTCCTTTCTAACAAAGGATATGAATTATTCCCCTTTTCCTAGTTAGTAGAAATCCTTTTCTGTATTTTCCTATAACCTAGGACTTACTCTAATTAGGTATTATAAATACTTGCAAAATTATAATAACTGTAATGACTAATATATTGAGAATACACTGAACTTTTTCACTCTCTCGAGCTAAGTATCCTTTTTGCTTACTCTCAAGCCACTCTTATCTAGCCTATTGAGGATAAACTAGTGGTGAATGCCCTCTGGTCATACTTATGCATCATATTAAGTGTAACTTGAGCTTATGTGAGGCATTGGTACAACATATCCATTATCAATACATAAGAAACCCTACTCATCCTTCAACTGCCATTTATCTTTCAGACCATGTTATGATCTGAACCTACCCCCTCTGGTTACATGCGATATTGGGCCTATGTATTCATTTATGAGTCCGTATCAAAAGGTATTCAGTAAGATTGATCTAAAGTTTAGATACCACCAAATTCGAATGAGGCAAAGGGATGAATGGAAGACTGCTTTTAAGACCTAAAATGGCCTATATGAGTGAATGGTCATGCCTTTTGAGTTATCAAATGCCCCAAGCATCTTCACGAGACAAATGAATCATGTTTTAAGAGATCTAATAAAAAAGTTCACCATTTACTTTGATGACATCCTTATCTATAGCACCAACCTAACAATATACGCTAACCATCTCCAAACTGTTTTCGATGTCCTCCGAGCAGAGAGATTGTTTGGAAACTTAAAGAAGTGTTATTTCTATCAGGAAGAAGTGATCCTCTTAGGTTACGTAGTTAGTGGAGAAGGATTGAGAGTTGATGAAAAGAAGGTATGAGCCGCTGTTGAGTAGCCAACCCTTAACCTCCTATACCGAGATAAGAAGTTTTTACATATTGAAATCATTTTATTGATGCTTTATCTAAGGATTCAATACCATTATAGCACCCCTGACTGAGCTAACAAAGAAAAATGTAGAGTTCAAGTAGGGAGAGAAAGAAGAGAAGAGTTTTACCAAGGTAAAAGCACGATTGACCTCTACCCCAATCTTAACTCTAGTAGACTTTCGTAAACTATTTAAGCATGAATGCAATGTGTCAGGTGTCGACATTGGAGCTATACTGATGCAAGAAAGCCAACCTATCACTTATCATAGCAAGAAGCTCAAAGGAGCACAATTAAACTATTCAAATTATGACAAAGAACTTTTAGCCCTAATTCAAGCTCTTCATATGTTGTAACATTATCTTCTACCAAATGAATTTGTCATATACATAAATTACGAGTCTTTAAGATATTTATAGAGCCAATCAAAGCTCTCTAAATGACAAGCCCGTTTGATTGAATTTCTTGAGGGATTTAACTTCATCATCAAATATAAGCAAGGCAAGAACAATGTAATTGACAAAGCATTGTCAAGAAGACATATTCTTCTCACTAAGTTGCAGACCAAATTGTTGCGGTTTGCAAGCATTAAAGAACAATATCAGAATGATCTTCATTTTGGCCCTATATACATGCAATGTATAGAAGGAAAAGTAGTGGATGAGTACCATGTAGAGGATAGCTATCTGTTTAGAGGAAGCAAATTTTGTGTACCAACTTGTTCAATTAAAGAGCTACTAATGAGAGAAGCTCACAATGGAAGGCTCTTTTGGGTACTTTGGGGAGTAGAGAACATATGAGCTGTTGAATGATAGGTTCTTCTGGCTTAAAATGAGACATAACGTACATCATGTGATTAAGTTGTGTACAGTCTGCAAGAAAGAAAAAAGCTAGCTAAAATAAGGAAAAGCAATGCCTCTATCTATTCCAACCAACCATAGGCTGATCTAAGTATGGATTTTGTCCTCGAATTGCCGTAAACAGCCCGAAGTAAAGATTTTGTAATGGTTATCGTGGATAAGTTCAGCAAAATAGCACATCTCATGCCTTGCACCTAATAATGCTTCAACTATTACTTCTTTATTTTTATAGGAAGTAGTTCGCTTGCATGTAGTACCAAAGAGTGTGGTATTGAATAAAGAACTAAAATTTTTTAGCCATTTCTAGAGAACCCTCTAGTTTTTGGATGGGAACTAAACTACTATTTAGCACCTCTTGCCATCCTCAAACTGATGGCCAAATAAAAGTGGTCAAGCATACCAGAAGATCACTGCTCTAAGCTACAATAGGAAAGAACTTAGCAGATTAGCCGACTAAGATGTCTGCTTACCTGTAGTTAAGTTTGCTTACAATAGGATAGTACATGCTACTACTAGGTAAGCCCCATTTGAGGCCATCTATGGTTTCAACCCTGAATTACCCCTCAATTACACTCCCATGTCATATATTGACTAAGAAGATCTAGAAGCAAGAACTAAAGCCTAGGCCATCTAGTAAATCTACCAACGAATCACCTAGCAAATTGACCAAGCTACTAGAAAACAAAAGTAAAGGAAGGAAGACCAAGTAATTTCAGCTCGTAGACTAAGTGTGGCTACACTTGAGTGAGGAAAGATTCCTTAATATAAGGAAGAGCAAGTTATTTACCAAAGCTAAAGGACCATTTAAGATACTCTAGAAGATAAATGATAATGTATACTAACTAAAGCTTCTAGAAAACTTTAGAGTATCAAATGTGTTTAATGTTGCTGACCTTAGCCCCTACTAACCTAAGGAGAACTTAGATGAGGATTTAGCTAGATTTGATCCCAAATCTCAATTAGCTTAATAGGAATGATAGGAATCAAACCACTAGACCCTTGATCGAGCTCAACCCCTAGGGCTACAAAGCATGGCTAAGTAAATTCTTTCCTTACGATCTACTACTAAGGAGTCCTAGCTATTACAATCTACCAACTTGATACCCTGGCCAAGCCAAACCCTCTTGTACCCATTGATTATCTCTAATTGCCGACTAGAGCTACACTGAAGCAGTAACTTAGCAGATCCAACTACCCACACAGTCGACTCAAATCCGAGCCATACTAAATATGTTTGAGGTGAATTCACCTCAAAAGAATTATCAGCTCAACTTAGTACCATTGAACTACTACCTCTATTCAACACCTCGATTTGACAATTACCACCCTGGTTGTACAAAATTATCTTTTCTACCAAAAAGTCATCCATCTACAAGGAGATACGTATCCAAGCAATCATATAACAAAATCCTCTATACAAGATACCGATTTTGTTGTATTTTCAATTATATCCTTTATCATTCATTATACATTACTTTTTTTAGATATTACACTTTAATCTTTTCCACTTTAGGTAGGATGTCCTAACTTTTCGAGTATAAATACCCATTGTATATATAGTAATATCATCTTACACTTTCTAATATTGAATATGCACTTCTTCTTTTTGTAAGCATTGTTCTCCATTACTTATTTCACTCTTACTCTAACCCATAAGTAAAGCTAGGTAACGAGTACCCTTATTTGACTAACTCGTGTGTCATATCAAGCTGAGCCATAAGTCCTCGGTAATTCCTTAATACATCATATCCTTAGACCGGATCAAGAGTTTGCTTGTTTTACTTTCATTGTTGTTTACATGCATTTTCACCATTCCTTCTCAAGCTTTCCATAAGCTTAGACCTACCTTAGTGACCAACCTTATCAAACCTTGGCTTTGATTCATATCAAAGAATTGTGGGACTTTGATCTTAAATCCTTACCTAAATCAACATCTTTGAGTCATGAGGAAGATGAAGAATGCTTTTAATCTAGTTAAGAGAGTTTGGTCGAAAAAGAATGGTCAAAAGAGTTGCAAAGAGTGAATTCACATAAAAGGATGCAAATTTTGTACTCTAATGTAATTTCATAGGCGAAACATTGGGGTTCAAGCTTTAGCAATTATCAAAAGTTTAGGAGACATAATGTATTCGTTCCTTGGATGGCGCCATCTAACTTATGCTTGGATCAAATGGGCATAACTCTTTAGACATGAAAGGACAAGTACAAAGTCCAACTTTTACCTATCCCATGTAATAATCATACAAAAATAATCACACCACAAAATTCAAATTTGAATGAATCGTCTTCAAGAAGCTACAAGACCTCAGATCTAGTGTAGAATTAAACCTTAAGGTCCTCATCATGTGGAAGCATGGATAGCCTTGGTAAAATCTTCGGCTTAGAGACAAACCTTGGCCTTAGAGTAAACCTCATCTCAATCGAACACAGGGATTTGTAGTATAATATGGACACTAAAAATCCACCTAGCAAGGTACTCGAGTAGAATTGTTGACCCTTAGGAAAAAATCCTAGTAACTAAGCCAATTCATGCTAGATGTTTTAAGTTCATTCAAAGATTAAATCATAGTGACATGATAAAACTTGAAAAGCACCTTAATATCCCATCCTTATGGCTGATCTTCATGTAGATACCTTGACAATGAGAATTAGAGAAGGGGTGGGGGTAACTGTTGGTATACAATTTTGAATCATAGACTCTTAAGGCCCATTTCAACCTCTATGGACCATAGGCTAACTAACCTTAGCCAGCGACTAGTCTAAGGTAATTCAAATCTTGGCCTTAGACGATTGTTCATGGTTAAGTTGAACTTAGCCAACCTTAGACCTATGCATATTTAAGTTGAGACCTTGATTCTCATACCATAGTTACGCATGTAACATCCATGTCCCGAGGACTTCAGACCTTTAGAAGGGGAGTAAGGGTAAGTGTTGATGTGTAATTTTGGACCATAGACTCTCGATGTCCATTTCGACCTCTATGGACCATAGGCTGACTAACCTTGGCCCATGACTAATCTAAGGTAACACAAATCTTAGCCTTAGACCCATGTATATTCAAGTTGAGACCTCGACTCCCATACCATAGTCAGACCTATGGCATCCATGTCACAAGGACTTCGGACCTCAATGGTCCATTTAAGAAGCTTGAACCTCAGGTACTAAGGAACAATATAGCCTTATCACTTGATGGGAACAACTAAGGTACCATGTTACCTCTAAGAGTCTCAAAATGTGCCTTTTTCATAGGTATACTTCCCTATTTAGGCAAGATACATATCTATCCAAGATTCCCTCCATGAAGCTTATAAAGAAGGGCTAACACCACAGGTTAGACAATTTGCACATACATACACAAGTCCCCTTATTTTTTTACTTTTTCCTTAATCCCACAAACTTGGTAACTTAAGCATTGGAGTGATTGTACTGAATAACTCTTTGGTGTCCACTAACTGTGGTCTCTCTTATAGACTCAAGCCCATCTCTCAGGCCTAAGGTAAAATCTCTACTGACGAAATTCAAGCGACAACACATATCATCGGATTATAATGACCTTAACTAATTGTTATAGAATTTGCTTACAAAGTCAAATTAGTTTACATTTAACAGGACATGGCTGACCGAATTCATTTTCTCTTTCTTGCTATCCACCTAATAGTATTGCATTATATTTTATCCAAGTCAAATTAATTATTGATTTTAAATCTTTAAATTAGGGGATTTCTGTAATCAATCCATTATCTAATCTTTGAGAGCATTACGACAATCAATGTAATTAGGGATTTTAATTATGATATGATAAACTAGCTAGTCTATAGAACAACTTACAGTATTATAAGTTAATTCTAAAGTTTTGTCTAATGGATGATCTATATGGACATCATGAATTTTTTAACTTATGGACTATTTTATAGACCGTTCAAACCATTATTTGACTATTAAAATCATATAATAAACCATTAAAATATATGGCTAAGAAAAGGAAGCGGTAGCATTAGAAGGAGCAACCTGAACGAAATAGACTTGGCTGGTAGACGTGGCAAGTAACATTAACTATTATTAGTATTCACCACTATAAATTATGTTTATGGCGTATTCTTATTTTTTTCCTCTTGGAAATTTTTCAAACTCGACTTTCACTTTCTTAAGTTGAATCATTTGACTGACCAAGTAAAATAAGCATGTGTTTACTTTCCCCGCCGATGAACTAGCGTGTATTGACTAATAATGTGAATATATGAACGAGATGTTGTTTATAAAACTTTCCCGGTCAAGATTTTCCCAACAACTCTTTCATGTTTGTCCTAAAACGATTATTTATGGATTAGTTATTTTTGTATTTTGTATTGCTCTCAGACAAATTATGTTAACCCCATCAAATTGAAGCATCCAATGAATACATCACGGCATGTAACGAAAGCATTTAGCAGATGTGTTTAGAAGTAAAATCGGGTTGAGTAAAGATGATATGTTATTAATATTTAAAAGATTTTTTTACGGTAACACTAATTAAGGTAACTTATTATAAAATGTTAACAAGTTACCTTTTCTCTCTCCTGTTTTCATTTAATTAATTATTTGATCTATTATCCAAGTAATATGTTAACCTATTTTAATAGGAAGGACTATGTAGATTAAGTTTTATTAAATTAATGATCTAGACTAACCAGTATTATAGTAATATATGTTTGTTAGCATTAGCGTAAAAACCCTTTTATTAAATATAAGCTCATACTCATATAACAATATTTGAGAAGTTTGAGTTCCTATCAATTAAGTTCTCTTAGGATAGTTTTCTTTATCATTTTCTGAAAAATCTTCATTTTGATTAAGAATATATTAAATGAAAACCTCAGCTCAAAATTTATTCACACTTAAAGCTTGATTATTTGATTTGGTGAGGTTCATAAGCTCATAAAACCAAATAATTTGAAACTTTAGTCCCCGACAAACTATTCAAGAAACTGCAGTATGACTTGACTCAGCTGCAACCAAAATAAATCTGAATAAGTATCATCTTAAATGGTTTGCAAGTAAGTTTGATTTATGATATATCTTGAGATATTCTGTAAGATAAATGCTGCCATGTTTTCACTACTGTTAGGTTATGATCTCCAGATATCTCCATTTATTAATGCAAAAAGAAAAGCAAGAGCAAGAAGACATAATAGTTTTGAAGTAAATGCAATCGGGTCCTAGAACTTTCAATCGAAGTAATTAAATTCAAAACTCAAAAATATCGTGCAATCAAACCTCGAAGATTATATGGCACTACTATTTTAATATAATTGTCACTGACAACTATTTTGCACGCAAACATACATGATCGATTGCAAATAACAAAAGTGCAAAGCACACGACGCCACCGCTACTCAAATTTATTGGAATCAATTATTAAGAATTCTTAATCCATTTAAACGTAATTCCTACGACGAGAGATGACTAAGATGCTTAATGAACACTAAAATCCTAATTTGCGATAGCTCTTACGACTAATGACGAATTAATGAAGCAGGAACAAATGCAAGCATCGAATTTGATGGATGAATTCTAGCTGTTATTTATGAATCATCTATCGATTCATTATAGAACAACCAAACAGCAAGACAAATGAACCAGCAAATTCAAATATTGAAATATGATATTAACAATCATGATATTAAAATATATCATACTTAACAATTGGATCTTGATGACCATTTAAATTCCCTTTTTCAGTTATCATAATAATGAAATATGAAAACCACGTTCTCTCAAAGCGTAAATTACCCCATTTAATTAACCAAGTTTTATTATTCTTAAAAAGGACTTTTTAGTTAATTATTTGTTTTATGTTCTAAACCATAACCCAATTGCAATGTATAATTCCTTTATTCTTACTTCTAATCCCATTTATGCTTGTCATCCAACCTTGATTGAATTAATTTTACCCTTTAAAGGTTTTAACCCAGTCACATGCATTCTGTATTACATAAAATACATGCTTGATAAACAAAAACCTAGAACTCACCAATTTTCAAATATTTAATAAAATAATTTCATAGATTTATCGATCCAATACCCCCTAAAAATAAAAAATAAAAAGTTAATTCATTTTTTTCCCCCAACTATTACACATACAACTTTGAAGAATGGAGAATAGAATTTAACCCTTTAGATGAGAAACCAGTGTTCATGACTATAAAAGCTTTAGAAAAATAAAAAATCAAATAAATCCATAAATATAAAATAAGACAAAAGAAGAGACAACTTATTCTTCTCATGATACTTGAGAATCCCTAACCTTCAAGTATTGTATAAATTAACAGCTCCGCTTGTAGCGGATGTAGATCCCACTAATTACAAAAGACTAAAAAGAAAACAGAGAGATTGAATTTACCCTAGAGAAATCATAGCAGTTTTCGGCCTGTGTGGTGTTCTCGTGGATGTCCGTTGGCGATGTTTAATTCTCTATGTTTTCTAAAACGCAAACTCGCGGGACAGTACGTGTCGGCTGGCTTTAGTGTGGACATGGACTGAAATTACATGGGCTGGGACGTGTAATGTAATTGCTTCCAACTTTAACATGTGGGCTTACTACAAGCTGGACCTGGATTTTTCCGAGGAAAATCACTGAACGACTTGTGGACTTGGCTTGCAAGCACTTGTCGCATGATTGCATACAACATGGGACGTGCTGAACTTGCAGGCTTGGACTTTTTTTTTTTTGTGAAAGACTGAAATTTAGTTGCTCCATGGAGATGTGGCTTGCTCGTTTCCGGTTCTTCATCTAATTTTTTTGTAATTTGTACAGTCGATGATACTTTTATGTATACTTTCGGACTACACAAATTCTTCCTGTTAATGATAGAAAAATATACAGATAAGTATAAAGTTGGAATAAAACACATATATTTTACAGTTATCATTACTCTATACAAGGGTAAAATATTATCTATCTAGACTATTTAATTCGATGATTATGGATTCTTGAGTTGTGAAAAGAAAAATTTGAGGATATCAAGTGAACAACGCAATCTTCCGTAAATATGTTTCTTAAAATAGAAGATACACATTCATCCTAAAGGCACTAAAGATAAGCAAACATTTTCTATCAATCAATCAAAAGTTAATTCAAACATAAATCAAATTCTTTACAAATAACAAATTTTTTATATACAAACGTGTTATAAGCAGATTTTAAATATTGGGTATTTTGTATTTCGTAATCGTTCTCCTAGAAAATTTATTTATGGAGTTTTATAAAAGTTCATCAAGACTCAAGTACTTTAACAACTAAACAGGAGGCATATTGAATTGTGAGAAGTTTTTAAACTAATCAAGTGATGAGATTCAATATCCTGAGATAATTCGCTGCTCACAGAACTAACAAGAGAAGTTGTAAAATTTTATGTTGAATTATATAAAATTAACCATTCAACCTATTAAGACATTACATAAACATCTTTGAATTCATTTAAACTTAGATAGGTTTACTCAAGTATACAAGCAAAGTATAACCTATGGTCTATAGAAGAAGAAACTCGTGCTCCGCAAGGTATTAGAAGAGAAGATTTTGCAACTTTTGTCAGGCAAAAGGGGTTGACTTTTGTTAAGCACCAAAGGCATTTTGTAATGCTGAAAGTTCTTTAGTAGCAAGTAACAATCCATCGGGGCATAAGCTAAAAGAGAGGAGGGTGAACAAGCACAATCGAACTGCGTCATATATTCTTCGTTATTGATTGAATTTGCATCGGTGCTTGGGATTTCCAGAAGGAGCAAACATCCAGCTAAGGGGTTTATTAGGGATATTTAACATTGTTACTCCGATATTTAAATCAGAAAAGTGTTTAAGTATTTTAAATAAAGGAATAAAAACTAAGCAATAAGTTATCTATGTGTATTTCTAGAACTCTATCCAATAACTACATAGAGAGTGGTTAATCTGCCTTTGACACATGGTGCCACTTGAATTTAAACGTGCGATAATCGTGGGGATAAGTGGACAGTTGGGCAGTTACGAACTGAAACAATTATTGAACTGTTCGTGCGCTTATTCAAATAATTAAACATTTAAACTTTGTAGGCTAGGCCTTGGATGATCCAGCAGCTAGATACTTGACCAGCGATGTTACGAGTTGGTGATGCTTTTAGGAACAAGTCAACAATTTAACTATCGACCAAATGATATCTAGAAATGAAAGTTTTTAACTTGAAGTTGTCCTTTGTGTCAAACAAGTCAGCAGTTTGTTAAGTTTCTTGTACAAAATTATGCCATTAAATGTCATCTTCTTTGTCCCTACTCTTTCTATTGTTATGAAACTCATCATTTCTTTGTTATTTTTGCATCTACAATAATCTACTCTTGCAAGAAATTTCTAAGAATCTAAATATATTTTATTAGCTAAACCTATTAAATCCACCGTTCTAAATTTTACAAGTTGTTTTTCCCCTTTCAATTTGTATCAGACCGTGTACTCCTGAAAGAAAAACTTTTGCAATTGAGCTAAAGATTCTATTTTAAAAATAATGAGTTTAGTCAATGGAAATATTCCTATGTTTACCAATAACTTTGGAAATAGGAAACTTTACGTGAAAGCTTTGTTTGTTTATATGTATATATATGTAAAGGGAATAGATTGCAATTTTGGCAAGTTGTTGCTAATGGCACTTTTACTTCTCAAAGAACTATAGTAAATAAAGACATTAATAAAGTGTCCCAAGTTCTAAAGAAGAAAGCTGAAATAATCTATAAAATCCCGAGTAAGGTATCAAGAGGAAGAGAGGTGTGAATTGATATCTTTATAAATTTTAAAATCTTTTTCAAGTTTAATTAGAAAACACCCCTCTTAATAACTTATGCTAAGTGAATAGTAATACTTTAATAATTCAATGTGTTAAGACAATAATAAAAATAAACAACTAAATATAAAAGAGATAGGAAGAAGAGATTTAGGCTTAAGATTTAAAGAGTTTCGACTTTATACCTATTGCTTTCTTCCAACTGCATTGTTGGAGACCTTTACTGTTCCACCAATCTACTATTTCAATATCAAAAATAAGAGATGTTACAAACTTAGCACTCATGGCCTTCACAACTCTTTGCTCTGCCTATTTAGCGTCTCTTTAATCTAAACAAACTATAGATCTATAGAGAGCACACCTAACTTCTCTTACAAATGCAACACTCAAACACTTTGATATTATTTTACAAATCAAAATGAGAAACACAATGAAGCTCTCAAGTAATTTAGCACGAAAAAAGAAGAAGAAGAAAATTCTAATTGTTAAGCTTTGTCAAACTCTTTGAAAAAGTTTCTAAAAAGCTATCGACAGTAGGCAATAACAATTAGCATGACATCAATTTTCCCTTCTTTTTTTTTTTTTTTTTTTTGTTTTCAAAAAGATGTTTTGCGATTTGAATGAGATGTATTTATATGCTAATACTCCTCAACGATTAGAACTTGATTTTTTATAGGTTGATCCTTATCTTCCAAACTTGAACATTGTTAGTTCCAAAAGGTTCAAAAAATAACTTGAACTACAAGTTTGAATCTCTTATCCAATCTTGATCCTTTGGATGCGCATCTTCCAATAATTCTGTTCGATCCTAGATAAACCTTATCTTAAAAAAATGTTTAAATTTTTTACAAATATCTTTACCAAAAAAATATGCACCAAATTTGGTACTCAATATTCAAATTGAAATTTTGAACTTTGAAATTTTGAACTTAGTCTTGTTGAAAAATATACTTGTTCTCCATAAATTTTTAGACTATCTTGAGCTTCTTGGCCGATCTTGTCTTTAAAAAAAAAAATCATACCTTGTCAAATTAAAAAATTATCTAATCCAAGGACCTACCATTATCTGCAACTTCTTCAAGTTAACCTTATCTATTGGATCTCCTATCTAATTTTTTTTTTTTTTATCTAATTTGATGAACTAACGACCAACGGTCTCATTATTCATGCACAGCTCCAAGGACTCCAATCCCTCACCCGATGAATTCTCTCTCGACAACCTACTGATAACAAGAAAGTTTACGTCAAAGGAATGTAATTGAACTCCTTGAGCTCCCTTAATTGTCGTATATTGATCTGTACACTTGGTAGTGATAATGCCAACCATTCACTTACCGAGGACCCCCCTATGCTGAATAATCCAACCAAATACTGCCAAGAAGTTCCTGTCGAGTGACAAGAGACTCACTGAAACGGTCGAATAATTTTCTCTCAACATGCTGCCATCTCTCTCATCCCGGCCTTTTATTGCCACAACATTTTGACCCTTATCACCTATTGTGCTCAAAGAATATTCATATGGGACGAATGCTGCAGTGCCACCTATTCACCTCATCTAATATTGTATTACTTTTCTATTTTTTTGTCTTTTGTCCTTTTTACTCTTTTTGGTATGTACTAGGAATCCCTTTTTTATATATATTAAGAATCCCTTTTTTGTATATACTTTCTTGTGATTTCATTATTTGTAATACTGTCCTACGGACTTACTATAAATAGTCCTTTTTTTTCTTTTATAAGCCGCAAATAATTTACATTTTAATACTAAATATTCTGTTCTTATAAGACAACCCTCTCCAAGTCCATATTTCACACACTTGTATCTAATTTTACCGTATAGCTCAGGATTAGTGGTGGGTGGATCTTGACATCAACTTGTGCATCATATCATTGGTGAGTCATATCCTCTGACCAGCTTCACATCAACTATTCTTATTCGATAGTAAACCATTTCCCTCTAATTTTCTTCAATACTTCGAAGGATCCATTTCAGTTCAAATCCGTTACAATAAATCCTAATGATAACTGAGCTCCTAAGCATATCATATATTCTTGGTATTAGAACTTGAGGTTGAGGTTGAGACCGAGAGCTGTGTAGTAATAGTTAGTCTATTGTTCAAGATACTATACGTGATTGTAGCCATCCATATGAAGTGTAATTACTAAAATTTTGTGTTAGGAATGTTGAACCCTAATGTACAGGGAGAGATTCACGATGTTGAAAGTAATGCTTATGGTCATGGTCAAGTTACCCAACAAATATCACGCACTACTGATGAGTAAATACAAGATCTTGCTGCTGTTATGGCCAATTTAGCTATCTTAGTAAACAAGGTCTTAGAGAATAGATCACGTGAGAGAGTTGCTGAGTAAGGCCAAGAAATGAGAGATTGGTTGAGGAGGCAGATGAACGAACGAGCTCCAGAAGCCCTTTCGGTGAACCACACACCACCAAGACATGCCAACAAAGTTGCAAGGAGAAGGTTAGAGTTGAATGAAGTGGAAGAGTATGAAGAAGAAGAAGAAGACCAGTATGCTGGGATTAATGAGCGAGAGTTCAAAGTGCCAAAAGGTGCTGAACATCTTAAGGTATAGATTCCGATCTTCAACGAGTTTGGTAGTGCTAACAACTACCTAGATTAGGAAGAGAAGATCGAAAAGATTAAAAAGATATTTGACTTTTATGATTATGAAGATGCTGTCCACATTAGAGTAGTTACGTTAGAATTTTCTAGGTATGCGGCAATATGGTAGAAGAAGCTACAGAAAGTTCACCTGAGGACCTAACATGAGGTCCAAATATGGAATGGGATGAAGAGAGTTTTGAAGAATAGGTTTGTTCCCGAACATTATGAATAGGACACTTTCCAATGACTCTAAGACTTAAGGCAAGATAACAAATTCGTAGACAACCATGTCCAGGAGTTTCGGTGGCTCATGATACGATGTGATCTTGACGAGCTTGAGACCTGAACTATAGCACGGTTCATCTTAGGACTCCAACCTGAGATTGGTCACGTCGTGGAATTGTAAAGCCTCACAACTTTAGATGAAACCATTTGTGTAGCTTAAAGAGTTAAGAGGCAACAACGGAACCAAGCTAGCCAAATGTCGAGTAACCAAACCATGATCCCAAATAGGACTAGCCTACTGAGTAGACTAGGGAATGACAGGGCATCAAACAATTCCAAGGTGAAACACCGAAGTCACATACCGAATCGAGTAGACAAGGGCCGATGTAAGAGCAAGACCAAGGGACCTGAGATATAAAGAGACCAGGGTTAGAGTTCAGGGAGGAAAACTCAAGAAATTAAATGTTTTAAATGCCTTAGCTATGGACACGTAGCTAACCAATATCCGAACCACCGAGTCATGACCATAGAAGGAGACAAGCCCCAGTTTGAAGTAGAAAGTGCAAGAGAAGGAGAGGAAGAAGTGGCAACCGATCAGATGCTAGAAGAATATGAGGAAGATCAGGAGGCCGAGATACCCCTTGAGGGCGAAGCCGAGTATTGCTTTATTATTTGGTGATCTCTTAGTACTTTTATGGCTAATGAAAATGAGTAAAGAGAGAATCTCTTTTATACGAATTGCCGGGTGAATGGTAAGCTATGCGCCGTGATCATTGACGAAGGGAGTTGTACCAATATCATCTCACAAGGGGTAGTTTAAGCTATGAAATTGCCAACTATTCCATACCCTAAGCCATATAAGATTCACTGGCTGAATAAGAAAGGAGGATTACACGTTTCTAAGTAAGTCAGAGTACTGATTACTATTGGTGATAGGTACAAGGAAGAGGTGATGTGTGATGTCCTTCCCATGTGTACATCTCACATATTACTTGGCTAACTATAGCTATTTGACTTGAGAGTATTACACAATGGGTATAAAAATACCTATATGTTTCAAAAGAACAAGAAGAAAGTTGTATTGATACCTATAAGTCCTAAGGAAGAGCAAGAAGCCTACGAAAATGTTGCTAGATCTCTACAGTAAAAGTCCTTGGTGATTTCCTGAGCTTAGTTTGTACGAGACGTCAAGGCTGAAGACTATGTATGCCTCTTGGTCAGGAGTCTCTTAGAGATTAGAGAGGCCAAGAACTTACCTACCGAAGTGCAGCAGCTACTTTAGGAATTTGTTGATCTCTTCCCTACTGAGATGTTGAAAGGATTACCTCCCTTGAGAGGAATTGAGCATTGCATCGATCTTCAACCTGGAGTAGCCTTACCGAATCGACCCGCCTATAGACTTAATCTTAAATAGGCAGCCGAGTTAAAAAAGCAAGTTGATGAGTTAGTAGATCGCGGATATGTCCATAAGAGCATGAGCCCATGTGTCATCCTAGTCGTGCTAGTACCAAAGAAAGATGGAACATGGAAGATGTGTATTGACGGTCGTGCCATCAATAAGATCACTATTAAGTACCAATACCTAATCCTACAGTTGGATGACATACTCGATGAGTTGCATGGTGCATGCATCTTTTCAAAGATAGATCTAAAGATTGGCTATCATCAAATACGAATGAAACCAAAGGATAAATGGAAAGCAGCCTTTAAGACTTGGGATGATCTATTTAAGTAGATGGTTATGCCGTTTAGTTTAACTAATGCGTCGAGTACATTCATGCAGCTCATGAATCATGTGCTCAAAACATTGATGGGTAAATACGTTGTAGTCTATTTTAACGATATTCTAGTCTACAATACCGACCTTCTCATTCATGTCAAACATTTCAAATTGGTGTTCAACATACTCTACGTTGAGAAATTATTCGACAACTTGAAGAAATGTGCATTCTGTCATAGCAAGGTTGTATTCCTCGGATATGTCATTTTAGGGAGTGGAGTTCAAGTTGATGAGGAAAAGGTCAGAGCGATTAATAAGTAGCCTACGCCGATTATTGCAGTCGAAGTCAAGAGCTTCCATAGCCTAGCCTTGTTCTACCAAAGATTTATTTAGAACTTCAGCTCCATAACTACGCCATTGACTGAATTGACCAAGAAGAATGTTGAGTTTAAATGGACAACAAAGCTAAGAAGAGTTTTGAAGATGTGAAGTGTAAGTTGACATTTGCTCCAGCACTTGCCCTACCAAATTTTGAGAAGGTTTTCAAGGTTGAATATAATGCGTCTGGTGTTGGCATTGGTGTTGTCCTTATGCAGGAGTGCCGACCCATTGCCTACTTCAGTGAAAAACTCTAAGGTGCTGCCTTAAATTACTCAACCTACAACAAGGAGTTCTATGCCCTTGTCCGTACACTTCAGAACTGGCAAAATTATCTATTGTTGAGAGAATTCATCATTTACTCGGATCATGAATGTCTTAAGCATCTTCGCAGGCAACAGAAGCTTTCTCAACATCACGCCAAGTGGGTTGAGTTCCTAGAGACCTTTTACTATGTCATTAGGTATAAGAAGGGAAGCACCAACACAGTGGCTGATACACTTTCTCGCCATCATACCCTCATCACGATATTATAAGCTAAAGTGCTTAGATTTGACACTTTACCTAATCGATATAAGCATAACCCATATTTTAGGCCTTTAGTAGCCAAGTGCAGTAATAGAGGAGCTATAGATAGATTCTGCTTGAATGAGGGATTCTTAATGAAGGGGAAGCAGATTTGCATGCCGAATGGTTCTACAAGGGAGCTATTGGTTCAAGAAGCTCACATCGAGGGTCTGGCTAGCCATTTTAGAGAAAAGAGGACGATTAAGATATTAAAGGAGAACTTTTACTACCTTAGGATGATGAGAGATGTGCACTGAATACTTAAGAGGTGTAAGGTGTGTAAGTATGCAAAAGGGAGGAAAGAAACCTATGGAGAATACACATTCCTACCAATTCCTAAGCGATCGTAGACCGATTTAAGCATGAATTTCATGCTTGGCCTCCCCTACACACCAAAAAGATACGATTCGATCATGGTAGTGGTCGATCGGTTCAATAAGATAGGCCACTTTATCCCCTGCCACAGAACTAATGATGCTTTATTCATCACTAACCTCTTTTTGTAGGAAATTATGCAACTACATGGAGTGCTAAGGAGTATTGTGTCCAACCGTGATTCCAAATTTACGAGCTTCTTTTGGAAGACCTTATAAAGGAAACTTGACACTAAGCTCCTGTTCAGTACTTCTTGCTACCTCGAGACAGACGGCCAAACTAAAGTAGTTAACAAAATCGTCGGTAGTCTCCTGCACGCCACCGTTGGAAGGAACTCTCATGACTAGGATTTAGGTCTACCCATTATTGAATTTGCCTACAATCGCTCCACTCACAGCTCCAATGGAACATCACTATTTGAGGTTATTTATGGACTTAACCTGAACCTACCCTTGGACTTGGTTGACAGTCCAACTACATAAGGGGAGAGTTAATCTAACCTATAGCATGTCGAGGAATTTCACAGGTTACATCAAAGAATTGTTGAGTAACTACCCAAAACTGTGGCCCGACAAAAGGAATTGGGAAGCCGCAGAAGGAAACGAATTGTTTATGCCCTTAAGGACCTTATTTGGATCCATCTTAACAAGGAACGCTTCCCTAGCAAGAGGACGAACAAACAATCTCCCAAGATGGATGGGCCCTATAAGATCTTGAGGCACACTAATGATAATACCTACGAGATTGAGCTACCCGAAGGTCTCAGCATGTTTACCACATTTAACATCGCCGACTTAACTCCATATGTGCCCAAAGATGACGAAGACTAAGATTTGAGGGCAAATCTTCAACAACCTCAGAGAATTGATGAACTGCCGACTAAAGATCCCATTACTCGCACATAGCTCTGAGGACTCTAATCCCTCACCCGACGAATTCTCTCTCGACAACCTACTAATGATGAGAAAGTTTATGCCGAAGGAATGTGGTTGAACTACTTAAGCTCCCTTAATTGTCGTACGTTAATCTGTACACTCGGTAGTGATGATGCCAACCATTCCCTTGCCAAGGACCCTATGCTAAGTAATCTAACCAAACACTTCAGAGAAGTTTTTACCGAGTGATAAGAGACTAAAATCCAAACTTTTATGGAATGGAGTTAAGTGTATTACCAAAATACACTTAAAAAAGTGGAGTTGGGTCTCTAATCGTAAAATTGACTTTATCGTCTAAAATTAAACAAATTAATCTTCTGAAATTTTCTCATTCAACTCTCTGATAAAGTCTTTGATAATTTGATAGTGCCTTGTTCTTGTTCATGAACCCTCTAACCAACTTTTTGAATCTACTTGTTGTACCCCCTGATAGAAGTCTCTAAATAACCTTTTGAAGTATTATGAACATATTTCATATACAATATTCTAAACCTTTTGATTAGGTCTTTGAATTGACACTTAAGCAACATGAACTCTCTAATTAACTTTTTGAACTTATTTAATTTCCATGCACACTTGTTAAAACTTATTAGCCAAACCACTACTTTTTGTTATTATCAAAATCTATGAAGAGATCTCAACATAAACAATTAAGACTTTATGAATATTTACTTTTAATTCTCTTGCTTTTCTTTTTCATTTTAGCTAGTAATTCTCATGTTTTCATGATCTTCTCATTGACTAACCTTCTATCAAGCAAAATTAAATTTTAATATTATTGATAGTCCCTCTTTAACCTGACACTTTAGAGGCCCAAGCCCAAGATACCGAACTTACTTTACATCCCTAAGGGACTTTCTCATCCTTAAAACCTCATTCTCCCATTGAGTGCATAAGCCAACTCAAGTCTAGACGTAGATAGAATCTTACCATAGCAATCACCCATGCAATGACTTAAATGCTCCCTAACCATGCCACAAGCTCTAAGCTTACCTCTAATTTCAAACTAGGAAAGAAGCCAGAGATTCTTCATGGAACCTAAAGGTCACTAGACCCTTTAGCCTCGAGCACCTAAAGGGCACATTGCAACTAGATCCGTGACTAGGCGACCTTCTCTCGATCTCTAGGATAAGCCATGACACCTCGCAAGAAGAGACTCGGCTTCCACTCTTCTCTCTTGTCATTAAATGCTGTGTGACAACCCACTATACAACTTAAGATCTAGCCACCCATGTTAAGGTGGCTACCTACTCTAATGTGATAGGTGCCTTTCTTAAAGCCTACTAACTAATAAAAAGGGGGTGTCCATTCTTATACTGACTATGCCTCCACTTCGAATTACAACAAACAAATATTCAAGCACTACGTGGCCTAGTAGGTCAATTTTACTCCATGTAAATAAGATATGGAGTTTCAAGCAAAGGGATTCCAATTCTTTCTTCCTTGGTCTCTCTTTGTAAGCACTTCTAATCCTTATCCAATCTCCAATCATTCTCCTTACTCACTTGAACATTAGAAGGGCCCTCATTGGCTACGTTATAGGGGATTTTTTATAGGTCTACTACCGCTAACGACTACCAAATCACTAGAAGTGTAAGCAAGGACCATCTTAGTGATACATACTATCACTATTTAGCACCCATTATTTACGCAAACCTACCAACATGGCAAAGAGCAAAAATACAAATTTACATCTATCCCTCCAAGGTAGTGGTGACAGTTACCAACGCCACCACTACCAGAAATGGACCAACCACCTTTAGAACATGACCAAATGAAGACACTATTTCTCCAATTGGTGGAGGCTAACCAAATAACCTTTTAGGAAAATGCCAACTTATGACAAGAGCTAGTGGCTATACATCAACTCAAAGGTTAAGTTAACCTTAAAGACAAAGCTAACAACAAGGACCTCTCCAATAGCTCTAACAATAGACTAAACAGGCATCCCAAGCACTCATCAACACCTCCAGCAAACCCTGCATGCTTATGCGACTGTATCTAATTCGAGCGCATTCCTATCAAGGACTTGTGTGACTTATTGAACACTAATCACGACAAGGCACAATTGCAAAGTGAGTTATCAAGCATTACCAGAATATGAAAAGACATCTCCCCAAAATAATCACAAAAGCCATTGGAAGAAATGAATACCCAAGAGCTCGACGAGCACATTTGTTGTGCCTTAAGCATATGCAACCAAAAGCACCTCAAATCCTTAGCTTAGCAGCCAAGCATAGCAACAGGCAAGAGCCCATTCACGCCATTGATCCTAGAAGAGACCTTTCCACAATGTATCTAACTCCAATACCTTAACACCCATGACAACTCTAGTGACCCCGATGATCACCTAGTGCAATTCTGTACCATGATCAGTTCTCATAGCTTCTCAGATGCAATAATGTGCAAGGCTTTCTTTACAACATTAACTAAGGCAGTATTGGTATGGTTTAATCAACTATAAGATGGCTCCATCAACTCATTTGTGATTTAGTGACCAAGTTCTAGCAACACTTCCTCAATAGCAAAGTAACGTACAAGGACTCATCAACAATGTACAACATTCAACAAAGGCCCAATGAAGCCCTTCTAACTTACCTCAAGCACTATGACTACACTAAGCTCCAAATCTCAAAGGTTAAGACCAAGGTCACCCCTCAGGCTATCATCTACAGCCTAAATCTTAATACGAAGGTATTTAAAGACATTGCACTTCATCACTTAAATAACTTCGAATAGTTCATGAGAGCAGTTAGGTATTATGTTACACAAAAGGATGCTTGATATGGATGATTGACCAATCACTTGCTCTCAAGCTTGAAGGATCACTCATATGGTTTGCCAAGCTATCCAAGTAAAGTAAAGCTTAGAAGAACAAGACATTCTCTAGTCCGACCTACTAAGATACTTTACCTTAGCATCTCTTTATCTCATTGAGAAGATTCTCGAGGTGCCTAACTAGTTACAAGTCGACTACTTATTGCCACGTTAAGGCCAAACACTGAATCTACACATTGCCGAGCTAAAGTGCATCCGAAGCTAAGCTACCCACTCCCAAGTTGTCCATCTGAGACCGACTTGACAATGGGCCACCCATTGGACCAATCACTCCTCAACCTAAAACATTTAAGCAACCAACACTAACTTAATCTACTTAGAACCTTTTTTACTCAGCAAACGACATCATTGGGACCATAGAATACATAGTTGACATGTACCCCATTTTCTGATATCCATACTGTACTTTTATAACAAAAGATCCTTTTTGTCCAATTACAACTTTACCCTTGTAAATTATATGTCTTTCCTTTTCCAGTAAGAATCTTTTTGTAATTTATATAAACCTAGAACTTACCTTAATTAGGTTATATAAATTCTTGTAGAATGTAATAGCCGTAACAAAATAGTAAGAATTGAATTTCAGACATATTTTTCCTTCATGAGCTAAGTATCCTTGTTTGCTCCCGATTACTAATATTTGGTCCATCGTGAGCGTGGATTAGTAGTGAGTGCCCTCTAGCTGCACTTATGTATAATATCAAGTACAACTCGAGCTCGTATAAAGCGTTAGTGCGTCATATTCATCGTTAGTATGTCATATCCATCATCCGTACATAAGAACCCTTGCTCAACCTTCAACTACCATTTACTCTTCGGACTATCTTGCAATTCGAACCTACTCCAAGTTACATGATATCAGTAGCCATATGTTCCCTTCCCAGTGATCTGTATCATCTTTGTATTAGAGCATGGCTACGTTTGAGCAAGTTTCTATTACTTAGTGCTCTAAGTGGCTTACTATTACTGTAAGTGTGTTTTAGATGTTGTCTATAGTTGTTGTGAGTGTTTAATACTAAAGAAATTTAGTACTCTGTTTTTCACTGTTTCTTATTCATGAAACAAAGTATATGTTAGATTGGTTTATCGTGTGTGGTTGTAATAACTATAGAAGTGTTAAGTGTTGTTTTATCATCGTAATTTGTGGGAAGAACTTTGAATTGTGCTTCAGCTATTAATCTCTTGTAATAGACAACAATGTTCGATTCTAGTTTTCAAAGAACTCTAGGTAACCAAGAGAGTGGTGCTTAGAATGGCTAAGGTCAACAAGGAAGTTTCACACCCATATTTACAAATGATTGACTGGATAGACTTATTGACCTAGTGGCTAGTCTGGTGACTGCCATAAATGAAGATAGGTAACGAGGAAAAAATTATCCCTATAGAAGATAAGCCAATGAAAAACCTAAGAGAAGCAATGATTGTTACATCTGAGCTAATGCCCTAGTTCAACCACACTAAACTGGAGGAGTAAGTAAAGTTGCTGAATGTAGACTAGTGTTAGAAGAGATCGAAGAGGAGGATGAGGAAGTAGATGATGAAGCAAAGGAGTATTATGAACCGGAGGAGAGGAATGTTTAAGATCATAAAGTAGAAGGGTTGAGGATCTATATCCATAGTTTTTCTTAGAGTAGTGATGCCGAAGACTACCTAGATTGGGTAGATAAGATTAAGAAGCAGTTTGAATGTCATGAGGTACCTAATAACACTAAGGTCAAACTTACTGTATTAGAGTTTATTGGTTATGTCACCCTATGGTGAAAGAATCTACAAGCCACTTGAAGAGGAGAAGAACGTAAAGTTAGGCATTAAGATGAAATGAAGAGAGTCATGAGATGAAGATTTGTTCTAAGTTACAATCTGCAAGATACATTCAAAAGGTAACAAGAGTTGAGGCAAGGAGGGTCAATTGTTGACGTCTACATGAAGGAGTACTAAAAGTTGATGATCTGTTGCAAAGTTATCAACTCTACAAACTGAATTGTGTCCCAACTCATTAGAGGGTTAAAGGACAAGATTAGAGATATTCTAGAAACTATGGATATTGGTTCACATAATGAAGCTAGCTAAGCTGCCTAAAGAATCAAGAGGGACCAAACAAGAAGATTCTAAGCTTTAGTCAACCGACCTACCACTAATTAACATATTTCAAGCAAACCAATGCAATTGAAACCTAGCAAAGTTACTAAAGTCCAACTTGCTCAAACTACCTAAGCAGAAGAGAAGGAGATCCTATGGAAATTTGAGAAAGGCCACAGCTTAGGAAAAAAAAATAAGTGAGATTAAGTGCTTCAAGTATTAAGGGTTTAGACACATAGCTGCTCAATATCTAAACAAAAGAACTACGGTAATCTAAGGAGAAGTGTTGACCATTGAGGTAGATAATATTGATGAGGAAGTGGAAGAGTTAAAATAGACCAAACAAATCGAACTATCCTAGAAGGAGGAAATCACATATAGTAAAGAGGATAATTTTATGCCTACAACCTTAGTATTGAGGTGAAAAATGAGTATGAGTCTTTTCCATATAGGCTATAAGGTAAAAGGGTTGTTGTATACATTGATTAATGATAGCAGTAATTGCACCAATGCTACATTCGCTGTCATGGTCTAGCAATTGAAGTTACCAACCAAATGCCACCCTAAGCCATATAAATTGCACTGGCTCAATGATAAGGGAGCCCTATAAGTGAATAAGCAAGTGATTATGCCGATCAATATTGGAAACTATCAAGATGAAGTACTTTATGATGTGTTGCCCATGAATGCATCCCATATTCTGCTTAGACGACCATGGATTTGTTATAAAGTATGATATATGATGGAAGGAAGAACATATGTTCCCTAAAGCATGAGGTTAGGAAGGTGAAGTTAAACCCTATGGTTGTCGGACAAGTTAAAAGCATGCAAACTCAATTGAGCCAAGTTTTGAAGAAAGAGGCTTTGGTAATGACCCGAGTCAAGCTAAAGAGAGAAATGGAGCGTAAGGAGCCAACTTATCTACTGGTTAGAAGGCTGCTTGAAGTAAGAGGATTAGAAGACGAACTGTTGCCTACAGAGGTGAAAACCTTACTAAGCGAGTTTATTGACATATTCCCAGGTGAACTTCTAGAAGGTTTACCCCCGATTCAAGGCATTGAACATGTAATAGTCTTATAGCCAGGAGCCGCCCTACCGAACAAGCCTACCTATAGGTTGAATCTTAAGTAAGCTATTAAGCTGTAGAAGTAGATAGATGAGTTGATGAAGAGAGGGTATGTATGAGAGTCCCTAAGCCATGTGTCTTGCTAGCTCTATTGGTACCAAAGAAGGATAGGACATGGGGAATGTGTGTGGATAGCCGAACAATCAATCATAGTACCATCAAGTATAGGTACCTTATACTAAGGCTTAATGACATGCTTGATGAATTGAATGGAGCAAAAGTATTCTCCGAGATTGATCTCAAATCTAGATACCGTCCCTCGAGCACACTCATGATACTAATGAACCATATACTCTAAGAATTCATTAAAAAGTTTGTTGTTGTATATTTCAATGATATTCTTGTCTATAGTTCTGATCTAGAAACTCACTGTAAGCACTTTCGAATAGTCTTTTCCAAACTTTATGCCGAGAAGCTTTATGCCAACTTGAAGTAATCTTTCTAGGATTTATTATGAGTGGCAGTAGTATAGAGTCGATGATGAGAAGATAAGAGTGATTACTAAGTGGCTTGTGCCAACCTATTCAGCCAACATACGAAGTTTCTACAGCCTGGCATCATCCTATCGCTGATCCATAAGGAATTTCAGTACAATTGTGGCCCCACTCACCAAGTTGTCAAAGAAGAATGTTGAGTTCAAGTGAAAAGGGAAGGAGTAGAGGAGTTTTGAAGATGTAAAGGAGAAGTTGACTACAACCCCTATCTTAGCTCTATCGAGCTTTGACATAGGATTTAAAGTAGAGTGTGATGCATCCAGACTAGGCATAGGTGCTGTGCTAAAGCAGGAAGGCTGATCGATTGCCTACTTTAGTAAAAAGCTTAAAGGAGCCACACTCAACTATTCGGTTTATGATAAAGAGTCTTACTCCCTAATCCAAGCCCTGACTGTATGGCAACATTATCCACTACCTAAAGAATTTGTGATCTACATTGATCATGAATCTTTGATATATTTGAAGAGCCAGCCTAAGTTATCTCAAAGACAAGCTAAATGGGTCAAGTTTATGGAGGGATTTTCTTATGTCGTTAAGTACAAGAATGGTAAGAATAATGTAGTGGCCGATGCCCTATCAAGACAATATTCCCTCTTGACTGAGTTGCAAATCAAACTACTTAGATTTTCTATGATTAAGGATTTGTATGTTGAGGATCCACACTTTGGACTGATCTATGCCAGATGTGAAGAAGACCGAACACTAGATGATTACTATAGAGAAGATGGATACTTGTTTAGAAAGAAGAGATTATGAATCCCAACCTGCTTTATGCAAGAATTACCAGTGTGTAAGGGGCATAGTGGAGAATTGTCTGGACATTTTGAAAAGTACTAAACTCATGATATATTTGCCTCCAGATTCTTTTAACCAAAGATGATGAAGGATATCTAAACTATACTAAACAGGTGTGCTACCAATAGAAGGGTAAAGAGCCAAGCCAAGGAAAGGCCATATTTATGTTTACCGATCCCAACCAAACCATGGTCCAAGATGAGTATAGAATTGATGTTTGGATTGCCAAGGATGTCCCTAGGGAAGAACTCCATCATAGTGGTCATAAACTAATTTAGCAAGATGGTACACCTTATGCCTTACTTTAAGACTAATTATGCTTTGACTATCTCTTTTCTTTTCTTGCATGAGGTCATCAAACTTCATAGAGTGCTCACGACCACTCTTTTAAACCGACACCCAAAATTCATAAGCTACTTTTAGAGGACATTATGAAAGCGAATGGGAACCAAACTATTATTCAGTATGTCCTTCCATCTACAAACGAATAAGTAGACTGAGGCTACCAATAGAACTATGGGAACTTTACTCCAAATTGCTGTTGGTCGGAACATAGCCAATTGGGATCTATACCTACCCATAATTGAGTTCACCTACAACAAAACTGCCCATAGTGTCATGAACATATTGCCATTTGAGGTCACCTACGAATTATACCTTAAGCTCCCATTAGACCAAATGGCCCTTCTAAGCCAAAATGATGATCAATCGGCTATAGAAAGATTTAAGGCCACCAAGGTAATGCATCAGAAGGTCATAGAATATTTAAGCCGAGCTGCTACTAAGCTTAAGAGACAAGACCAAGGATGGAAGGATAAAGAATTCTAACCAAGTGATTGATACGAGGCAAGCGCACCTATCAATTTTAATATAGTCGGATATGAGTCCGAGTCGATCCCTCAGAGATTTTGAGTACTAATATTAACTTTAGCTTTATTATCTAACCGGAAAATTATGATGAGTTGAATGAATTAAAAATACTGAAATTAACAACTAAACTACTTATGAGACTTAATTACGCAAATTAGAAAGCAATAAAACTATGAACGACTTCAAGTATGCAATGATGTATTTAGGAATTATTTCCCCTAGTGTTTAACATGTAACCTTTTTAAAATGTATTCAATTCAGTTTCTATAATTCTTGACCGGAGGGATTCACAATTAAAGCTAATATCTTTCTCAAGCATATTAACCCTAATCCTAAATTATTTACCGGAATCTCTTCACTTAGTAATATAACTTAGAATTGCATTAATGTTTAATGAATTCTCATACAAACAATCAACTTTTCCGAAAGAATCATGTATCTTATCTCTAAGTATACATGTAATTCTCTTCAATTATGTTAAGATCTAATTACACATGCAATTTCTCAATCAACATGCATAATATCATATATTGATACTCTAGAATTATCAATCCATAACTAAACGACATAATTGAATCAAGAAAAGATAGAAACTTTCTTGAAATTATAATTCAATCCAAGGGTTACATGAAACCCTAGGTTCCATAATCCTAAATACTTGAATTCTAAGCTATCATAATGAATCTAAAAACGAGTTTCATCAAAAACGTAAAATAAAACATGAAAACCCCTCTTGATTTGATGAACAATCTCTAATCTTGAAATCGATGTCGTTATCGCTTCTTGATCGATGTTCGCCTCAAGTCTCTTCTCTTCTCTTGTTTCTCTCCGTTTCTGTAATGTCTCTCTTCCTTTTGAACCCTAAGATCCCCTTTTATATGTGTATTTCACGGATTTTATTTTCGTCACCAAACACGGCCTGGGACATGGCCGTGTCCCCAGGTCGTGTAACTTTCTGCACAAAGGCAAAATTTCTGCACAACTTCAAAACTTCATAACTTCTTCGTTTGAACTCGGAATTGAGTGAAACTTGATTCGTTTTCTTCGTTTTCGAGCCTAGAACGCGTTTAAACCCTGAAATCAACATTTTACTCAATTAAGTATCAATTTCTTTAAATAAAACAAAAAATGTACGGGAAATGCTATAAAATCACCATATGAAATATGTTTAAAATTAGAGTAATCAAATTTCTCCACACTTGAGCATTTGCTTGTCCTCAAGAAAATAAATCAAAACAAAACTTTTAGGACAAGAAACACTAAACAAAATTTATCACTGTTTAAGAAACCTGTGAACGAATACACTTAACCCAAAGGAAGGTAAGAAAAATCATTCTCAGCTAACTTGCAATAATAAAGTCAACCAATTTCATTTGACCATATTCAAATGCTCCAACAATACTTAATACAAGAATTCACTAGTTAATTTATGAAAATCAAAGTTTAACTAAGCCATTTAACCAAGGATTCTTAAACTAAAAATTAGATTTAACATCTCGCCAACCGAGAAAGAATCATAAAAATTTTATCCATTCGACTAAAATGTATACAATTCTCTCTTCCATCTCACCAAACACCATAATCTAAAACAAACACATTTTACATCCACTCTTCCTCTGATCATCCCCCTAGTTCATGCTTTTGTTGAGAGGTCTTTTGAATTTACCTAATTTAAGCACAATTATGTTGGTAGCGGGAAAGAATCTCGCTCTTCTGAGGGACCAAGACCGATCCATACCAACTTATTTCTTATATTGATAGCGGGAAAGAACCTTGCTCTTCTGACGAACCAAGGCCGATCCATATCAATTTTTTCATTAGAATTGGCATTGGGGCTCAATCTCGCTCATCTGACGGACCAAGACGAATCCTTACCAATTTTTTCTATTCATACACTTGTTATTACTTTTGACCTCCAATCATTATGATATTTCAAGGGTTTCTCAAAAGAAGAATTTCATTTGTTTGTTTGCTAAAAATTATAGGGCTCTTAAAAATTTCTAAGAAAAAGGTATACACAAAAGTAAATTTAAAAATAATCATGACTAATTCTCAACTAGTGATGTTGCTCCAATCTCAAGTCTTAAATTCCTAAGCTAAATAACTCGTAACATTGCCTTCCAAAAATTTGACTAATCAATTCTAGTAAAGTATCATAAGGTCAATAATGATCAACATGACATAGTTGATTTGGCTCAATACCAGTTAATCACCTATTGTAAGTTAACTTAAAAAGTAATTGGGTCAAATATGAATAATTGGTTTCCTAAACAATAACAAAATCATATATATCCCTTCCCCACACTTAAAAATGTACATTGTCCCCAATGTACCACTAAGAAAGCACAACATCAAGATATGAAACAATAAAAATCAGCAGAGGGAAAAAGGAAATATATGTATTGAAAAGAAACTAATACTTCCCTGGCAGTCGAAAAGAAGTGCAAAACGAAGAAGCAGCATCATTATAAATAACGAAGTTCACAAGTCTTGATCAATAAAAGAAAACACAAAAAATGTGACACTAAGAAGAGTGATCAGAATCCGTCTCCTCAGCCTCCTCATCAGATGATGCCTCAGCCATAGTAGCATCATCATCGTCATCACCCACCTCATCATCCTCATCATCCTCCTCACTTTCGCCAGCCTCCTCGTCTTCACCCTCCTCATCAGCCTCTTCCTCACTACTCTCATCTTCTTCATCCTTTTCCTCATTCGCCTCTTCAGTAGTAGCCGACGCTTTCATTTTGAGAAATTCTTCCATTCTGTCCTGTCGAAGATGAAGTTTATCCATACTCTCTCATATATAACGAACCTCAGACAGCAACAAATCAAATTTATCGTCTAAGCTGGCTGAAGACGTTTGGCCCAGAGATGTGCTGCTGCGAGAGCGTCGACCTTGACTTCTTGATGGTAGGAGGTTCATGAGGCGGAAGGAATTGAGGCGCATAGGAGTGACTTGGCTAATGAAAGTCAGTGAGGGCCAAGCAACAACCTTAGTTCTCATAGCCTGCACCAGTAATGTAATATAAGGGCCACAGCAAATATGCCCTTTCTTCCGAATAGTGGTGGCTTGATGGTTGAAGAGTTCGGCGATTTCAATGGCTAGATTGATGGGGTGCTTATGGATGACACTGTAAAGATAGAGGCAATCTTTGTTAGACACCACCCCGGTGCTAAGGCCTCTACCAGTCAATGTATGGGAGAAAAGCCAATGAAGAACTCAGTATTCAGGCCTAACTAATTGAGAGGCCTTACTCCTGGCGGGATCATAAGCATTGCCAACCGTGATCTCATTCCAAAATGACCCTGCCGTAACGCCTCGAGGAAACCGACACGAGAGACTTTGGAATTCTTCCGTCCGAGTGTATCTATCTGCATATAAACCAAGATAGCGGCCCAATTGAGTGATGGACATGTGGAATGGATGGCCACTCAAGGTAAAATGTAATTGGCGGTTTGGACCCATACGAGTAGCACTGTCTTTATCTAGCTTATAAGTGCACAGAAATTCCAGGGTTAGCTCTTTATAAACTGGAGCTTCAAAGGATAATAGGTGCTCCCAAACGGTACCATCCAAGAGCGCCTTCATCTCGGTGGTGAGCTCTAGTTGAGCGAGAACATCTCAATCCAACCGAAGGGTCTCGCTAAAAGGCTTAGACTGAAGCAATTGGTAACGTTGGGCTTGATAGTCCTCCTTAAATTGGAGCATTGGGTGCTCCATAGGAGGAAGAGTCGCCAGTGGCTCAACAATTGCGCCAGCTTGTGACAAAGAGGATGCCATAAATTTGGATTTCCAGCGAACGGAAAGCTTAGATCGATTAGCCATTGGAAAACCTGAAAAGAGACAACAAGCCAAATCAAACACAGACATCATATTGCACATAGTTTGAAGCAAACAGAAAAATAGGAATAACAATGGGTGAGATTTTGAAAGGAATGCTCATTGGGGCATTTCATCGAACATATAGAGTGCAGTAGGAAAATGAGTGGAAAATACTTCCATCGAATTCTACTACACCCTAATTAATAAGGAAATACAAGCGTCTATACATATAAGAGACGCGAAATGACCCAGAATTATGATTGCCCATTGCTAACCCTAACAAGTATGAATGGAGAATGACAGTAAATTAACAAATGATGCATAATCATGATCTATATAAGATAAGCAATAATGAAATTTAATTAGATGAGGAAGCATTATAACATATAAGATCAAGAATTAAAAGTAATGATGCATAGTCATGGATGAAAAATCAAAAGATAGCAGCAGGGCAAAAACAATAGGCATAAGAGGCAGAACACATAATCCCATTGCTGCAATATAAGGAAGAGAAAGGAGAATTAAGGATAAAAACTTACTTGGATTAAAGTGTAGAAAGTCGGAATTATGGAGAGAAGAGGGAGAATGAGAGCAAATGTAAGAGGGATATGTGTGATTGTGAGAGTGTGAGAGAGTGTGGAATTTAAATAAGCCGGTCGTGTGTGAAAACCGTGTTATTTGAGGCGACATGGGCTGGGACACGACCGTGTCCCACGCCCGTGTAACATTCTGTGCGTGTCGTGTGTACCTGGACGGACATGGGCTGGGACACAACCGTGTCCCTTGCCCGTGTAACAATCTGTGCTCGTGTATGAAAACTAGACAGACACGGCCTGGGACACAACCGTGTCCCACGCCCGTGTAACTTTCTGTTCTCGGGTGTTGTCTGGACGCACACGGGCTAGGACACAACCGTGTCTCACGCCCGTGTAACTTACTGTTTACTGGCGAAAATTCTGGGCGAACACAGGCTGGGGACATGACCGTGTCCCTCGCCCGTGTAACTTTCTGTGCACGGGTGAAAAATTCTGGGCGGACACAGGCTGGAGACACGACCGTGTCCCTCGCCCGTGTAACTTTCTGTGCACGGGTGAAAAATGCTAGGCGCACACGGGCTGGGGACACGACCGTGTCCCTCGCCCGTGTAACTTTCTGTGCACGGGTGAAGATCAAAGTCTGGGCGGACACGGGCTAGGGACACGACCGTGTCCCTCGCCCGTGTAACTTTCTATGGGCGAAATCTTTTTTTTTTTTTTTTTCAGGAAAAAGAAACATAGAAATAATATAACTATAAAGAAAAGGAAAAATTAAAACGAAAAAGGAAAAGACTATGACGAAAAATTGAAAGAAAATATACGAAGCAAAGCAAAGTTAGATAAAACGGAAAATAAAATGAAGAAAAATTAAAGAACTAAAACATAAGCAGAATTAGACATGGGTTGCCTCCCAAGAAGCGCTTTAGTTAACGTCGATAGCTCGACGGGATACGTCTTCTTACGTTAGTTCTGTCGGATGGAGATAAAACTCCTCCCGGCCAACATGCTCCAAGTTTCCACTCAAGTATAGTTTCAACCGTTGTCCATTTACCTTAAATGTGCCCTTCTCCGGGTGTGTAACTTCAACAGTCCCATACGGGAAGACTCGTGTAATTGTAAATGGTCCAGACCACCTGGATTTTAACTTACCTGGGAATAAACGCAGGCGAGAATTGTACAAAAGGACATGATCACCTTCTTTAAATTGTCGACCTTGTTTAATACGCTGATCATGATACTTTTTGGCCCTTTCTTTGTATAACTTGGAGTTCTCAGATGCATTCGCTCGCCATTCCTCAAGCTCGTTCAATTGAAGTTTCCGATGAGAACCTGCACGCTCAAAATCAACATTAGTACACTTAATCGCCCAATAAGCCTTATGCTCTATCTCGACCGGTAAATGACAAGCTTTGCCATATACAAGTCGGTAGGGTGTAGTGCCGAGTGGTGTTTTGTAGGCGGTTCTATATGCCCATAGAGCATCATCCAACTTTTCTAACCAATCTTTCCTATGATACTCTACAGTTTTTTCAAGAATTCGCTTAAGATCGCGATTGGCAACTTCCACTTGGCCACTACTTTGGGGGTGGTACAGGGTGGCTATCTTATGTGTAACGCCATAGCGTTTCAATACTTGATCGAGTTGAGCATTGCAAAAGTGTGTTCTCCTATCACTTATAATTGTTCTAGGGGTGCCAAATCGAGAAAATAGGCCTTTCAAGAATTTTTTTACTACCCTAGCATCATTAGTAGGTAGGGCTTTAGCTTCCACCCACTTAGAGATATAGTCAATGGCTACTAAGATATATTTGTTTCCATTTGAGTTCGGAAAAGGACCCATGAAATCGATTCCCCACATATCAAATACCTCAACCTCGATGATGGGGTTTTGTGGCATTTCATCCCTACGGGATATATTTCCTACTCATTGGCAACGATCACAACTCTCAATATATCTTTGGGCATCTTTAAATAGGGTAGGCCAATAAAATCCTACCTCTAGGACCTTATGAGCTGTCCTATTGGCGTTATGATGCCCACCCGTGGGCCCCGAATGACAGTGGCTCAAAATTCGCCAACCTTCAAGGTGTGGTACACACCTTCGAATGACATGATCTGCACATACTTTAAACAGGTAAGGATCATCCCAAAAATAATGTTTCACATCAGAAAAGAATTTCTTCTTTTGCTGGTGTTGAAGTCCCTTCGCTATGATCCTAGCAGCTAAAAAATTAACAATATTTGCAAACTAAGGAATTTCCATATCACTTACCTAGGCGATGGCGTAGAGTCGCTCCTCAGGGAATTCATCCTTGATCTCGTTCTCGTCGAGCAATTCCAAGTTTGGGTTCTCCAATCGGGACAGGTGATCTGCTGCTAAATTCTCAGCACCTTTTTAATCTTTGATCTCCACATCAAACTCTTGTAGCAACAAGATCCACCTAATCAATCTTGGTTTTGCATCCGGCTTTGCTAACAAGTACCTGAGGGCAGAATGATCAGTATAAACAATTACCTTAGATAGAAGCAAATAAGAGCGAAATTTATCAAAGGCAAAAACAACGGCTAGCAACTCTTTTTCTGTAGTAGTGTAGTTCTCCTGAGCATTCGTAAGAGTTTTGCTAGCATAGTGAATTGGTTGAAAGTGCTTCTCTCGCCTTTGCCCCAGCACTGCCCCGACTGCGTGATCACTTGCATCACACATAAGCTCAAAGGGGAGTGCCCAATCAGGTACTACCATGATTGGAGCATTGGTAAGTTTCTCTTTAAGGATATTGAAAGCTTTCAAACATTCCTGAGAGAAAACATAAGGCACATCCTTCTCTAATAACTTAGTCAAAGGGCGGGCAATTTTCGAGAAATCCTTGATAAATCGCCTATAAAAACCTGCGTATCCTAAGAAACTTCTTATGGCCCTGACCGAAGTCGGAGATGGGAGTCTTGCAATTGCATCCACTTTGGCAGTATCCACCTCAATTCCTCGATACGAGATTTTATGGCCTAGCACGATACCTTCTTGAACCATGAAGTGGCACTTTTCCCAGTTGAGGACAAGGTTGGTCTCTTCACATCGAGTAAGTACCCTATCCAAATTATTCAAACAAAGGTCAAATGATTTGCCAAAAACTGAAAAATCATCCATAAATACCTCCATTATGTCCTCAATCAAATCATCAAAAATAGCCAACATGCATCGCTGGAATGTAGCCGGTGCATTGCAAAGACCAAAAGGCATTCTGCGATAAGCAAAAGTGCCATAAGGACAAGTGAAAGTGGTCTTTTCTTGATCTTCCGGTGCAATAGGTATCTGAAAATAACCAGATAAGCCATCCAGAAAACAATAAAACATATGTCCAGCTAATCGTTCTATCATTTGATCAATAAAAGGTAAGGGGAAATGGTCTTTTCATGTAGCATCGTTTAACTTTCAATAATCGATACATACACGCCAACCCGTTACCGTTCTCATCGGAATCAATTCATTTTTTTCATTAGGGACTACTGTCATCCCACTTTTTTTTGGAACAACTTACACTGGACTTACCCATGAACTGTCAGAGATAGGATATATCATACCTGCATCGAGGAGTTTGATAACTTCCTTTTTGACTACCTCTTTCATATTTGGATTCAAACGTCTCTGAGGTTGCACAACCGGCTTATAATTTTCTTCCATTAAAATCTTATGAGTACAAAAGGAGGGATTGATACCTCGAATATCGGATATTTTCCAAGCAATGGCCCTCTTATGCTCCTTGAGTACTTTCAGCAACTTTTCTTTCTGTTCTTTTTCTAAATCGGATGCTATAATTACCGGTAATTTGGAGTCCTTCTCTAAGAAGGCATATTCCAAATAGTCAGGTAATTGTTTTAGCTCCACTACTGGTGGTTCCTCAATCGAAGGTTTTAACTGTGCTTCCTTCCTCTTTTCAATCTCTTCAAACCCTATCTCAATAGAGATGGGTTTATTTGCCTCCAGTTGGGCTGTCACCTCAGATTTGACAGGATTTTCCGAAGCCGTCTCCATGCCTAATTGCAAGCAACTCTCCAACGGATCTTTAAGAAGAACTTCCTGCATATAAGTCGAAACAAAAGTGTCAGTAACATCAAGAAGGTAGCAAGTATCATCCTGATCGACAGATTTTTTCATAGCCTCTGAAATTTTCAACGTGATCTCTTCATCTCCTACTCGAAGAATGAGCTTGCTACCACTAACATCAATGATAACCCTGGCGGTAGCTAAGAATGGTCTTCCTAAGATAAGGGGTAACTCAAAATCGTCATCCATATCCAATATCACAAAATCAACTGGAAAAATGAATTTACCCACCCGGACTAATACATCCTCAAATATGCCTCTAGGATACTTCACAGATCTATCAGCTAATTGCAAACTCATGCGTGTGGGCTTAGGTTCCCCTAATCCTAGTTTCTTGAAAAATTTGTAAGGCATTAAATTGATGCTAGCACCCAAATCAGCTAATGCTTTGTCAATTAACAGGTCACCAATATGACAAGGAATGGTAAAACTTCCTGGGTCTTTTAGCTTTTTGGGCAACTTGTTTTGCACAATCGCTGAACACTTTTCATCCAAGATTACTGTAGAAAGCTCCTCAAGCTTCCTCTTGTTGGATAACAAATCTTTCAAGAACTTAGCGTACTTTAGCATCTATAACAAGGCATCAACGAGAGGTAAGTTAATATGCAATTGTTTAAAGAGGTCAAGGAACTTACTGAATTGTTGGTCATTGCGATCTTTCTCGAGTCTTTGGGGATATGGGATTGGTGGTTGTTATTCTTTCACCTTTGATGACTCTACATCTTCTGTTGCTTTCGTCCCCTCCTTGCTCTTGCTAGTCTCTTCGCTAACCTTCCTTTCAGCCTGCAACTCCTTCCCATTCCGAAGTGTTACTGCCTTAACATGTTCCTTTGGATTGGGTTCTGTATTTCCCGGTAGTGATCCCTGCGGTCTTTCAGAGATTAGCTTCGCAAGTTGACCAATTTGGTTCTCGAGATTGCGATTTGAAGCCTCTTGATTTCTCAACGAGGATTCAATGTTGGATAAGCGAGCCTCATTGCCTTGAATGTATTTTGTGAGAAGTTCTTCCATACTGGGCTTCTTTTCTTGAGGGAGAGGAGGTGGGAATGGTCGTTGAAACCCAGGTGGGCCAAAGTTGGTCTTCTGCTGGCCTTGGTTTTGGTTTTGGTTTCCCCATGAGAAATTGGGGTGATTCCTCCATCCTGGATTGTAAGTGTTGCTGTAGGGGTTATTTTGTTGCTTAGGTGGATTTCCTAGATAATCCACCTGTTCCAGTTGTTCTTGTGTTCCATACCCTTGCATACCAAAATCACTTACATCCGATTGCACTTGTTGAGGGCCAACTGAGAGTGCATCAATCTTTTTACTCAATAAGTCCACCTTGGCTGCCAAAGCAGTGGTCATGTCCACATCATAAACTCTCATGGCCTTTTGCTTGGCTCTAGTGCTTTCCCACTGATAATTGTTCATCGCTATTCCTTCAATTAAATTCTGGGCTTGCTCAAGTGTCTTAGTATTCAAAGTACTTCCTGCGGATGCATCAATCATTTGTCTAATGGATAGATTGAGACCATTGTAGAAGGTCTGAATCTGCATCCATAGTGGGAGGCCATGATGTGGGCACCTCCTGAGCAAGTCCTTGGACCGCTTCCAAGTGTCATAAAGCGTCTCTGCTTCCAATTGAGCAAAACACGAAATATCATTCCGAAGTTTCGCTGTCTTTGCAGGTGAGAAATACTTTTCCAAAAATTTCTCTACCAATTCATTCCAAGTTGAGATTGAATTTCTTGGTAGGGAGTTCAACCATTGTTTTGCTCTTCCCCTCAAGGAGAAAGGGAATAGTCGCAGTCGAATGGCATCATCCGTGGCTCCGTTGATTTTGAACGTATCACAAATCTCTAGAAAACTAGAGATGTGGGCATTAGGATCTTCGTCTTGGAGACCGTCAAACTGAACATATTGTTGCACCATTTGTATGATGTTAGGTGCAATTTGGAAGTTATTAGCCGCGACAGTTGGCCTTGCAATACTGGAGTCAGCTCCAATAAGTGTAGGCCTTGAATAATTAGACATGGTCCGATTTGCTTCATTCCCGTTGTTAGCCATGTATGGTGGATCTTCTTGCTCGATGAATTGAGTGTTGGCCTCTTGACCTTCTTCCTTGATTTCAACGATTGACTCATCGTCTATGGTCGCCACAATTTGTCTAGGTCGCGATCTCAAATTTTGAAGGGCAGTTCTCTCAATTTCAGGATCGAGTTCTACCAAATCTTCCGAATTACTGCGGGTCATGCACTACAAAGGCAAGAAATATAAAATCAATTGCAGCTCTAGATAATAAAAATAAACAATGAAATCAAAAGAAAATAAAGAAAAAATGGTTAAAGTAATAAAGCAACTAGTGTTCTTAATATCAAAAATCCCCGGCAACGGCACCAAAAACTTGATACGAGGCAAGCGCACCTATCAATTTTAATATAATCGGATATGAGTCCGAGTCGATCCCTCAAAGATTTTGAGTACTAATATTAACTTTAGCTTTATTATCTAACCGGAAAATTATGATGAGTTGAATGAATTAAAAATACTGAAATTAACAACTAAACTACTTATGAGACTTAATTACGCAAATTAGAAAGCAATAAAACTATGAACGACTTCAAGTATGCAATGATGTATTTAGGAATTATTTCCCCTAGTGTTTAACATGTAACCTTTTTAAAATGTATTCAATTCAGTTTCTATAATTCTTGACCGGAGGGATTCACAATTAAAGCTAATATCTTTCTCAAGCATATTAACCCTAATCCTAAATTATTTACTGGAATCTCTTCACTTAGTAATATAACTTAGAATTGCATTAATGTTTAATGAATTCCCATACAAACAATCAACTTTTCCGAAAGAATCATGTATCTTATCTCTAAGTATACATGTAATTCTCTTCAATTATGTTAAGATCTAATTACACATGCAATTTCTCAATCAACATGCATAATATCATATATTGATACTCTAGAATTATCAATCCATAACTAAACGACATAATTGAATCAAGAAAAGATAGAAACTTTCTTGAAATTATAATTCAATCCAAGGGTTACATGAAACCCTAGGTTCCATAATCCTAAATACTTGAATTCTAAGCTATCATAATGAATCTAAAAACGAGTTTCATCAAAAACGTAAAATAAAACATGAAAACCCCTCTTGATTTGATGAACAATCTCTAATCTTGAAATCGATGTCGTTATCGCTTCTTGATCGATGTTCGCCTCAAGTCTCTTCTCTTCTCTTGTTTCTCTCCGTTTCTGTAATGTCTCTCTTCCTTTTGAACCCTTAGATCCCCTTTTATATGTGTATTTCACGGATTTTATTTTCGTCACCAGACACGGCCTGGGACATGGCCGTGTCCCCAGGTCGTGTAACTTTCTGCACAAAGGCAAAATTTCTACACAACTTCAAAACTTCATAACTTCTTCGTTTGAACTCGGAATTGAGTGAAACTTGATTCGTTTTCTTCGTTTTCGAGCCTAGAACGCGTTTAAACCCTGAAATCAACATTTTACTCAATTAAGTATCAATTTCTTTAAATAAAACCAAAAATGTACGGGAAATGCTATAAAATCACCATATGAAATATGTTTAAAATTAGAGTTATCAGTGATTTAGTTTAGATCCTCCTCAATAAGAATCAATTTCTAAATTTAAGGAAGAGCAAGTTATCTCCTAAAGCTAATGGACCATTTAGACTAATTTCCAAATTAGAGGAAGAGCAAGTTATCTCGTAGAGCCAATAGATTATTTAGAGTGCTAGAAAGGATCAATCCTAATGCCTATAGGATTGAATTACCCAAAGGCTATAGGGTCTTAAACTCATTCAATGTTGACGACCTCCATTCGTATGTTCTTAAAGAAGTGCAACAAGCAGCCAAGCCAAATTTGATCTTAAATCTTAAACAATACAGAGGGGATGATAGGGATCATAGACCAATCGTTCGTTCCTGAGCTCAAAAGCTCACTCAAATTGTTTGCCGAGCTATCCAAGTAGAGTTGAGCTTAGAAGAACAAGACATTCTCTAGTCCAACCTACTAAGATACTCTACCCCAACCTCTTTTTATCGCATCGAGAAAATTCCTAAGGTGCTCAACTAGTTACTAAGCCAATTACTTATTGCTACACTAATGTCAAATGCTAAATCTATACATTGCTAAGTTGAAGTGCATCTAGAGCTAAGCTATCTACTCCTGAGCCAACCATCCGAGGCCAACTAGACAATAAGCTACCCATTAGACCAATCCCTCCTCAACCCACAACATCCAAACAGCCAATGCCAACCTGATCTACTTAGAACCTTTTATGCTCAGTAAACAACATCATTAAGACCACATAATGGACAATTGACACACACCCCATTTTCTAGCATCTTTACTATCCTTCTATAACAGAATATCCTTTTTTTTTTTCCGATTACAACTTTACCCTTATAAACCGTGTATCTTTCCTTTTTCCAATAGGAACATTTTTTTAATTTATGTAAACCTAGGACTTAACCAATTGGATCATATAAATACTTGTAGAATGTAATAGCCACAACAAAACAGTGAGAATTGAATTTCAAACATACTTTTCCTTCATAAGCTAAGTATTCTTACTTACTCCCAATTACTCTATTTTATTCCATTTTAAGCATGGATTAGTGGCAAGTGCCTTCTGACTACACTTTTATGTAATATTAAGTGTAACTCGAGCTCGTGTGAGGTGTTGGTGCGTCATATCTATTGTTGGCATACGAGAACCGCTACTTACCACTCGACTACCATTTACTCTTCAAACTATCTCACAATTTAAACTTAACCCTAGTCACATAATATTGATAGCCATTTGTTCCCTTCCCGGCGATTTGTATCAATGTCATTCGAGCATGCTTGGAGAGTGATATCTCTCAAAGCTCTTTAGTAAGGATCAATTACCCCCTTAAGAAGACTGTCCATCTTCATCTAGAGAATGCTAAGAAACGTAGAAATAAAAATTTACAGACTATACTAGCTACTCCCTATTGAGTCGCCCTCTCAATGAAGTTCTTTATGAGGTCTAAGAATAACTTCCTTACCCTCCACACATTAGAGAAACCGCTAAGGCAACCACTTTAGGCAAATTTTATGATTATTATGGTGTGTGCAACCATAATACAAATGAATGTTGCCTCCTCAAGAATGTCATCGAAGGACTTGTTCATAAATGTTACATCAATCACCTTATTGTGGACAAGAGAAATCGGATTCGACTAACTAGGTGTCGTCGGATTGAAGAGTAACAGCAGCAACCATAACCACAACAACAAAACCCCCTTAAAGACACACAACATTGAGCCAAGCAAGGTTAGGTCTAAACTATAATAGGAGGACCAAGACTATCAGATGCAACCTATCCCCCACCACCTTAGCACAAAGTATTGTCTGTTCAAGCTAAGAAGCCAAAGATGGACATCATAATCTCCTTCTTAGATGAAGACAAGCAAGGCCTCAAATACCCTAATATTGATCACTTGGTGATAAATGCCAAGATAGGATACATTAATGTCCCTAAAACCTTCATCAACAACAAAAACTCAACAGGTATCTTTTTTTTTCTTTGCCTACAAGTAGATAAAGGACTAACTCAAAGAACCCCTTTGACCATACAGTTAGAGCTTGGACAACTTCAGAAGGAAGTCCATCTTGGCAAAAGGGCTAATCACACTTCCTATTTAGCTAAGCAATGATGAGCACATCACCTCACAACTTATCAACTTTGTCGCCATCGACCATTGGTCACCTTACAATGCCATCTTAGGAAGGCTAAGCCTTAATAAATTCTATGTATGCATCAATTAGAGATGTTTAAAATAAAGCTTGTAATGCCTATGGGAGCTGGTGTTGCCCACTACGATCAAAAGTTATCTAGGTCATTTTACTTAGGTGACATCTCCCATAACAATATGATGCACATCGAATCAATACCCATGGAGGCATAAGGATCAAGAGGAGCACCTATGAAAAAAACTTAAGTGATATAGTTCAGTGATTACTCTGACCAAACCATATGAATATGATCCTCCATATTTGCCAAAGAAAGGGAAAACATCATCACCTTCCTGTCACCTTCCTCTATTCTAACTCTAATGTCTTTACATCCTCTTTTAAGGAAATGCTAGGGATCATAGACATTCCCAAGGCAACACATCAACTCGAAGTAAACCCAAATGTACAACTTGTCAAGTAGAAAAAGAGATGCTTCGCACTCGAATGATAAACTACCATTGAGCAGAAGGTATAGAAGCTACTCTAAGCTAGCTTCGTAAGGGAGTAATACTACCTCACTTGGTTAGTAAATACCATATTAGTAAAGAAGTCTAATGATAAATGGCAAATGTGTGTTAACTACACCGATCTCAATAAAACTTGCCTTAAGGACTACTACCCTCTCCCAAGGATCAACCCGCTCAAAAACTCAAGTTTAGGCCATGGAAGACTTAGTTTTATGGATGCCTATTCAAGTTATAACCAAATACACATGACCCCGAGGACTAGGTAAACCCATCCTTTGTCACCAACTTTAGGATGCATTACTATAAAGTTAGCCGTTCGGTCTTAAAAATGTCGCAACTGATCAAAGGTTGATGACAACTATCTTCATGCCATGGCTCGGACAAAACGTCAAGGACTATGTTGACTACATGATCATCAAGAGCAAACAAAAAGACAAGCCACATTGAAGACTTGCATAAAAGTTTCAACACATTGTACAAATACCGAATGAAGCTCAATCCTAGAAGTATGTCTTCAAGGTTGCTTCCGGTAAGTTCCTTAGGTTCATGATCATAAAGTATAGCATCAAGGCTGACCTAGATAAAATACAAGCCATTTAGGACGTGAAAGCCCCTCAAAAAATCAAGGACATCCAATGACTTACTAGTAAGGTTGTTACGCTTAACCACTTTGTACTCAAGAGTAGAGATAAATTTTCCATGTTCTTCAAGTTACTAAAGAACCCATCAAAGTTTAACTAGACCAAAGAGTGCTAAGCTAGATTTGACAAGCTCAAGCAGTTTTTGGAAAGCCCATCCATTCTCTCTAAATCGATCCCTAATGAAGAACTCTACCTTTATCTAGTTGTGAGTGATTTGGCATTGTCTTTGGTGCTTATCCGAATAGACGAACACAAGCATAAAACGATCTACTACATTAGCCACATCTTATAAAGGCCAAAGATGAGGTACATATGGGTACAGAAGTTTACCTTGGCCATAGTGATCACTGTTCAAAAGTTAAGGCCGTATTTCTAAGCACATCCTATCATTATCCTTACCAACTAGCTACTATAGATAATTTTATAGAAGCCAAATGTGTCAAGATGCATGGTAAGGCACTTATTAGAGCTTAATGATGCAAAATCATAGTTAAGAGCAAACAAGGCCAATCGTTGAGGAAGGTTCGAGCTTGCAAAAAGCTCAAAAAAGGTAAGGCAAAAGGTGTAAAAATAATAGGAAAAGTAAAGCAAAAGCAAACTTACAAACAACTCTACAGGATATAATACACCAATGGAACTTTTGAGAACTTACGGCATAAATTGATATGATATACAAGTTAATCCGGTGACATTACTCGCCACCTAGCTATACTTAAAGGTTAGGATAAAAGTGAAGTAAATAAACAAGTTAATGAGAGTGATGTTCACAAAAATGTACATTTAGTATATTGATAATGATGATGATGATCCTTGTAGCTACATGCCAGTAGGTATTTATACTCGAAAAACTAGAGTAACCTACCTAAAAATGGAAAGAACTGAAAAGGGTATTATCTAAAAGAAGTAACGTACATGGAACGATAAGGGTACAATTGAAAATACAACAAAATGAGAATCTTATACGGAAGATTCTATCACATGGTTTCTCAGACATGTGGCTCATTCTAGGTGGATATCAATTTGGTTTTTGTCAAGCCAAGGTGCCATGTAAGGATGGTAGGTCGATTGGGTTGAGCCGAGCAAATAATTCTTCTAAGGTGAACTCACCTTAGATACTTTTAGTATGGCTCATATTCAAGTTGGTTGAGCTAATGGTCAAATGAGCTAAATTGATGTTCTAGTGTAGTTCAAGTCGGCAACTAAAGACGAATGATGGGTACAAGAGGGTTCAGTTCCGCCAAGGCATCAAGTTAGCAAATTGCAATAGCTTAAGCTCCTCGATGGTAGGTCTTAAGAAAAGAATTTTCCTAGCTATGCTTTTAGCCCTTAGGCTCGAGTACAAGTCAAGGGTCCTATAGTCTGATTCCTATTAAGCTTAGAGTACTCGATACCCCCAATTAAGCAAGATTTAATCATGGGATCACGAGCCTGCAAGTAGTATTGCTCTCTAAGACTTTCCTATTGAGAATATCCAAATACTTAGGACTAAAACAGTACAATTTAAGCATATAAGTGAGTATGAGCATTCATAAAGGCAATTAGAAATAGAAATAAGGAAGTACTTTGACTTACAAAATTACAATTCACATTTACATTACAAAATGACCTAGCTCGCTTCCCAAGCCCAAATGCATAAGAAAAGACAACAACAACAAGTTTAGTACAAAAAATAAACAAAAATTGCTACAAAGGCCACTAACATCATCCTCACTACCACTCTATATGTCTTTGACGCAGTCATCCCCACCACCAATACGTTCATCGGTGATACCTGCTTACTCCTCCCTATCGGCATCATCATTAATGTCATCACCCATGAGCTCACCCTCTACATGGTCCCCTTCACCACCGGCCTCAACCTTATTGTCCAACTAAGAAAGGAAGTTAAGGTTGAGGTTGTGAGACTTCCCTAAACCTCTTCCCTCACCATCTTCCCTCCTTCTAGGCCAACTTAATAAATGACCTCCTTGTAATTATCTCCACCAATGAATTCATCAAACAACTTCTTTAAGGCTACCTCCGTCAAGTCCCTACCATCCTTAAGCTTTGCCCCTCATTCCCAAAACCTAGCTTGAGTATTCTTGAGCTCCTTCCTCACTACCTTGACTTCCTTTCTCACAACTTCTAACTCCTGAGCATGAGCATTCATCGCAATTTCAAGCATCTTAGCATGCTTCTTCGCCTCCTTAGCTTCAGCCTTTGCATTAGCGACCTTCTACTTGGCCCTATCTTTCTCCTCACTCAGATACTCATAGTTCTTAAGCATGTTCTGAGCTTATGTCCTCAACTCGCCAACCACCCTCTTCAACTCCTTTGTCTTAGCCTTTATCTCTTTACACCATTGTTGGGGCAACTATAAGGAAGGAAAATGAACACATTTGAGCACCAATAGACACTTAAAACATAAGTAAAAAAAGATCAAGACCATACATGCCAGAGTATAGTGCACTCGTGTACAAACACATACCTACATATACTCATCGTATCCCTTAACCTCTCTAAGGTAATCATCATGATATATGAATACTCTATTTCGTAAGAGTATGGCATACTTATGCTTCAAAGGTTACTTAGGGACGACTTGACCTAGTTGCCAATAGGTTAATGCTTTAGCGTCACATCCTGTATCCCCTTCCATGTTGATTATCGAAACACTACAATCCTCTAATATCCTCTCCGAGCTAAACCCTCTCATTCTCTTATTGCCCTAGCTACCCCTCGACCTCTACATGAATTCTACCTTTAGAGGCCCTATCCTACACTTGGTACTCAGAGACAGGTCTCCTTCGAGTCCATCTCTATAGGAGCTTCATGCTTGGACACTAGCCTCAACAAGCACCCTTCTAAAGGCACCTGTTGCTTAGTAGTAGTTCTCACTGAGCCCTTATCCACAGGCCCCACTGCCACAATGACTAACGGTACCCCTGTTAGGGCATCCTACACTTCCTCTACATTCACTGATCTCTCCCCTCTTCTCCTTATTGCGGAGTCTATCCTCCCTCACCTGCAAAAGCCTTGCCTTTAAGGAGCCTCATGTAAATCGAAAGTGGTGAGCATTAAACAATAGTTAGCACAAATAAACAACGCTAATGAAAATGAAATATAGGCTAAGGAACAATAGCCTCGAGCTTCCCCCTCTATCAATGATTATTAGTAACAAACTCCTGACCACACGAACACACCCTAATACCTATCTCCCTACCATTGAGCTACCTATCCTTTAAATAGGCACTCATAGTATTCCCCAAGTGAAATCCCTTACTAAAAAATACACCATGTCAAGCACCTAATCTTTCTCCCCATCATCCTCCTCAACTAAGTAGTCCATTGAGCTCATATGAATAGGTCTATTCTACCCTGTTAGGAAGCCAAAGTCATGGAGTGACCTCACTCGATAGAAATTGCTCCTTCTAGTTATCAATCTTTGACTTCACTCCATAGAAGATGCTCATATGCTTGCCCCAACTAGCATAATACACCCATCCCTCCAGTATCTACTTCATCTAGAAAAAATGCTGGAGAAGCCAAGCCATTTGTCTCTTCATGTGAAAGATGAACACATCCTCGAAGGCCAATAACACTTGCCATGAGTTTAGGTGAAGCAACCTTAGGCTCACTTAAAAGTATTTGAACACCTCCATTTGGAACAACAAAAAGGATGGTCAAAATCCCATATCTATGGCTTTCTAATACAAGCAAATGGTCCTTACGCTCCCGAGCTCACATGCTTAATCACTAAGTCCAAGCATCTTGACCTCCTAACAATTCATCTACTCTCGAACTTATCGATACACTCGAGACCAATACTCTTCATCATGGTTGTACGTTAACTTAGTCACTAGCTACCCCTTCTCAATGAAAGGAAGTAACTTCACTAGAGGAAGCTTATCCTCTTTGTCTTATGCATATACTCCCTGAGGCCTTGATTCCATGGTCATTCTTCTCATTTCCCAGCTTAAATGGTCACTGCCACCGTCCATTAACGGGAAGAGTAGGGTTAGGCACAAACTCCCTTTAGTTCATCCCACCATAGCATCCTTACCTTCAAACCTCTACGGTTGCTCCATCATTCTTGATGGGACCTAGAAAAAATGAAGAAAAAGTGGAAGAAAATGAAGCAATGTTTAGAGAATTTAACAAAGTATGACTAAACTAGCTTTAGTAGCCTTTATATAGGGCACCAAGGAATGTAAACCATCGCTTCATGTTCTATCCTTACAACTGTCCACATGTCATGGTAAAGAATCAACAACTCAAATCCGCTTGACATACAAATCGCCAACACAGCCTTTGTACATGCCCATAAAGTGACTCACATTCCCTGAAAGCCTCAAGCACCTCAACCATCACATATGTCACGTCAATCATTACGTCACTCTAACAAACATTTAGTGACAACATTTTGATAACACAAAATAGTATATATTTTTTATGGTTCTTTTACCTTATTTTAGACTTTAATCAAGTTAATTTTGTGTTATTTTGTGGTTAATTCATTTAAATTTCATTTTTAAGGACTTCTAAAGCACTTTAGGAAGTTTTGAAGGTTTTTAGCCACTTTTGAAGTAATTTGGAGTAACATCATTGATCTTGGATTGAAGTAGAGAAAATCTAATGAGAATCGAGCAAAAATAGAAGTTCTAGAAGGTCTACAACCATGGCCTTTGTACATATTCCTCTCTTTAAGTTAATTTTTTCAAATTTTGAGTTTCGCATGAAGAATAAGTATACAACCAACCTCCACGACCATGTACTTAGAGTGCAGTCATCCCCTGACAAGCGAATCTTTTATTTTTGAAGAAATTATTCTATTTCTAGACATGCAATATTCAATATATTTTTTATTTTTTCAAGTCTCTCTTTGTAAACCTTGCCTCACATCTTTGTAAATAGATCCTTAGGCTAAAGTTTTCATAGAGAGCTCCCTTGAATAAGTTGCAGCTAAAATATTGTGAGGGTCTCTTAGGTCTCTTAATTTAATTTTCCTTTCTCTTTTATTATGTTGTTACTCTTTTAATTTATTCTTAGTGAATCATTATTGAAATCTATTTCCTTCTAGCAACAATTATTCTTTCTATTTATGAATTTTTTTCTTTGATGATTTAAGTACGTCGAGCATATTATCTTCCTTTAATATTGACCACGGTTACTAATTGCATGTTTGAGTTTACTATAGAGTTACGAGACTTGTAGCAAACAAACAAGCATAATTATAAAAGTCCCAATACGTTAAGAAATTAGGTATTAGATGTTTTCAGATTAGAGAAACCTAATATATGATCTTAAGATGCTCTATTCAGCCACGATGTGAGTAAAGAAGGTCTCAAGTTTAGAAATTAACTAGAGACACGAGTTCAGCTAATTCAAAATCCAATTTCCATAGGAATAAGATTAGGAATCCCCACGATCCAAAGGACAATTGAGATTAAAAAGTTGCATGGAACTAGAGAGTAAATAATAAGGATTCACTAAGTAATATGTCTTCTTTATTTTAATTAATTTGGTTAATTAGTTTTATTACTTTATCTGTTCTTGTTTATTTTATTTTTCTCATATTATCAGTCCTTATCCATCTTTCATATTTAAAAGAAATTTTTTCTATATTGTTGGGTTAGATAATTGGATATTCTAGGAAATTACTAGTAATTAGGTTCTCAACACTAATTCCCCATGGGATCAACACTCGAACTCACGTTAATTTTATTATATGCTATAACTTGACCAGGTGCACTTACTTATAGTGTAGCATATGCCAGCGATCAACATTCTCTCGACAAGACCCTAAGCCCTTCTAAGCTCAACCCTCATCACCTAGTTGAGGGTCTTTGAACCAACCTGAGTATAGAAGCCTATCTTAGGGGCTTAGATTAATGTCTTAAGTACTTAACATGCCAATCGAGGCGAATGATATGAAGCGCCATGTTATCCTACCAAGCATTATCCTAGACTCTATGCTCTACTAACCGATCACTTTAGCACAACAGCTTAGGTCTGAGTATTCAAATTGCAAAGCAATAAAACAAAAAAGAAAATAAGCATTAAGAGTACCAAACTCAATTCATTCATCCAATCATTCAAAGTTCTTACAAGGCTTTAGGGGCTGGTATACTGGCCCAAAGTACAAGCAAGAGCAAAAGATATAATAAGAAAAAGAAAAGATAAGGAAACTTGACTCCATCTGACTTTAGCTTGGCCACCTTACTTCACAAGTTCCTCATTTTCATTGCTCAACTCATCTAAAGAGTCTCCTTAAGTTTGTTGGTTGAAAATTCAATCCCATCTAACAACATAAGATGGCAGGCACTTTGTCTGTTAAACCAGCTAATGCACAAGGAATTCCCATTCAATGCTAGTAGCTTTAAGATAAATTCCGTGCTTATTAGATGGATTGGCCTTCCATACAAGCTCCCTACTTAAACCACCTAGAGTGAGTTTACCCATCTCCTATGTAAGAGCTTAAGGACCATGCTTATAAGCATCTGCGACAACTACCTTCGAACTACCATCTCAAGAACACATTGAGTTGCACAAGAACAGGCCTATGCATACCTACCCCCTTGGAATAACCATACTCCCATGGCTTAAGGAAGCCCTAAAACCTCTTGTACTACCCTTAACCAGGCACCTCTGAACCTAAGGAAGCCTCACGTAACTACCAAAAACACCACTAATGACTCATACACACAAGTACTTCAGTTGAAACATACGAACATCCACTAATGCAACCCCATATGCATAAGTACCCCCATGGCGATGGTGCCATCTTAACTAGAGGATGTACTCTCAAAAGTCCTTCATTGCTTGAATTTGTTTGGCTTGTTGAAGGACTCGACCGAGTGGCCTAAATATACCCCTCAATTGGTAGTCGGGAAGCTTTGCCCATCAAGGGAGCACCTCTTATACGCCTTAATCAATACTCAAAGATCTCCCTTGCCTACGAGCCAAGCTTTACAATCATCCCTAAAGCCTAATCCTTCTCAACTCAAACATCCTTCAAAACTATCAGAGAAAAAAGAAATAGTCATTCAACAACCTTCAGGGAGGTTAGGAAAATATCTAAATGGATACCCTACGTATGTTTGAGCAAGAATGAGGAAGAAGCACCCCTTCTACCCCCGTATCTTCACTACCCTATCCAAGGGTCACAATAGTATTGCACAAGGATCACCATTAATGTAGCAATTACTCTAGCTTAGGCACCGCTACTATTTCTAGGAAAAGACAACACCTTAGAAAAGACTAGACGTTCCACTAACCCAGTCGATGGTCATGTCACATAGATGCCTGACAAGTCGTTTCTCTCTAACAATCATATAAGGCCAACCACCATCTCTCTTGAAGATTGCTAAGAGCAGGGTTCGACCTTTAAAACCAAAATCAACAGTACTCTTCTTGTCACCTCAATGCCAAGGAGAGTGGGGATTAAGTATTGATAGTCCCTTTTGAACCTGGCACTATGGAGGCCTAAGCCTAAGTTACCAAACTTATTCAGCATCCCTAAGGGAATCTCTCATCCTTGAATCCCCATTCTCCTACTTAGTACAAAAGCTAGCTCAAGTCTAGACGCAAAGAAAACCTTATCATAGCAAATGCCCATATGATGACCCGAACGCCTCTTGAGCTTACCTCCAGTTTTGAACTGGGAAAGAGACCAAAGATTCTTTATGGGATCTAAGTGCTACTAGACTCTTCAGCCCCAAGCCCCAAGCACTCGACGAGCCCATTATGACTACATTTGCAACCCAACAACCTTCTCTCGAGTACCGAGACGAGCTACCACCATAGTGCAGAGTTCGTTTCAGAGGGTACCTAGTAGTAAGAGACTCAACTTTATACTCTTCTCTATCCTCATTAAATGTTGTGTGATAACCGACTATACAGCTTAAGGATCTAGCCACCTAAGCTATGGCAGTTACCCACTTTGATGTGATAGGCTCCTTTCTTAAAGCCCACTAACCAATAAAAAGGAGCTATCCTTTCTCATATTGACTATGTCCCTAACTCGAATTGCACGCAAACTAATCCTCAGGTGTCGCTTGGCCCAGCAAGTCAACTCCACTTAGTATAAATAGGATATGGAGCTTTAGGTAAAGGGATTTCAATTCTCTCTTCCTCAGTCTCTCTTTGTAAGCACTCCTAATCCTTATCTAATCTCCAATCACTCTCTTTGCTAACTTGAACGTCATAAGGGCCCTCATTGGCTATGCTATAGGGGGGGTTTTGTAGGTCCACTATCACTCAAGACTACCGGGTCACCAAAAGTGCAAGCAAAGACCATCTTAATGATACACACTATCACCAATGATACCAAACTATAGTCAATTTAGAAATACTTTAAAGTGTTGCATGAATGAAGCACTAAGGTTAAGGATAAAAAAATTAATATTTTATTCAAAATTATAAATCGTTCAAAATTATAATTTAAAACAATTCTAGAAATAAGTAATAAGTTTACCTAAATTATAAACTTTCTTTTACTCTTAGGAGAAAAGTTAACAAATGAAGAGAAACCAAGAAAAATATTTTTCTCCCTATCTAAAAAATAAGATCTAAAGAAGATTATAAGGCTAGCAATTTAGAACCAAGATACGATTGACTTAGACACTATACAATATGATTTAAATAGGTTAACGTATGAAAAAATCTAACATGAGACACAAATGATTCAGACCCACTTAAATACAGTTAAATTCATATTCTTGTTCGAGTCAATCTTCCAAATCTAGACACGAAATACGCTATATTATCTTCTATATTTGCATTTTGTTGCACAAATCATTTCTTTCTGAATTAGAGATCTTAATTAAACGTATAAGATATTTTTAACTATATATTCTTCTTACTGCATCATAGTTTAAATGGAAAAAAATTATAAACTCATGTGTAGGTTTTTTTACTGTCTCCCTTGAATATCTAAGAAACAATATGATAAATTTGAAAATCAACATTAATATTAATATTAATATCCATTTAATCTATGGTTCTACTAAATTTAATTGTATTATATAATTTAAATTTTAGGTTCTTCTATATTTAATAACATTTTACTTTATTAAAAACTTTTATTTAGGTTATAATTTTTTATTAAATATGAAGATACTATGTTATTTGTTTTTGTAAAATTTAAATATTATTATCGTTCTTTTTCATTTGTATCTATATATATTTTATGACATTCTTTGCATGTGCAACCTCCTTTAAATGATCCATTCACCCTCTAAATGCTTGAAATTTGCCTAACGTGACTAGTTTAAGAAAGCTTACACCTATCAAAAAATCAATAAGATTATCAAAATGATGTTGTTTAGACCCAATTTGTCCAAATTCGACCTAAATTTCGCACAACATTAATATTTCTCTTTTCTTTTCTTTTTGGTATTATTTGGACTCTTTCTTAAGTTGGTTTAAGCTAACCAATATTGTTCTTGATTTTTTGTTTTTGTTTAAATTCTCTATCATAGTTTGTTATCCAATCATAATTATTTGGGTAGATTACAATGATACCTCGTAAAAATTATCAAAATTATTCAAACATCCTGAATTTCTAAAGCAATATACTTATATCCTCTAAAAAATTTTGATTGAAAAAGATTTTCCTCCAACTAATTTAAAGGTTATCAATAATTTTAGGGTTCTTTTAACATAGTTGATGTTATATCAATAAACACAAGTCAAAATAGAATCTAAAAAATAAAAAATTTATGACTACCTTCTACTAATATTAAATTGACTTGTAATTGTATTAGAGGAAACATTTCTAGTTTTAACACTTTCTTGAGGATATAACTAGTAATATGTCAAAAATTTAAGGTCTTTAAATAATATTGATAGTTTTTAAAGAATGCCACCCTCATCTTTACAAAAATATCGATTACTGTCAAGGAAAAGGGAAAAAAATGCAAAAAAATAAATAAATTATACAAATGCTGCTCCCTGGGAAAATATTCCCAAGATTATAATAAGAGGCGATTTCATCCTAAATCACACATTATATCCTGAAGAGGCAATTTCAGTTGACAAGCTTTTCTTACATTATGAATGTGATTTTGGTTAAAAACGCAACCAACACCCAAACACACAATTTTAGTTGAAAACAAATGTTAATTTAGATTGTTTGTTTTCACCTCTCCAATAGGCAATTTTGTTTCATAATGAGGTGGTTTTGTACTCCAAACCACCCCTCCTACTAACCATTATATTACATATAACTCCTTATTCTTGATTTAATACAAAATCATTTTTTAAATCAATTAATATAGCACAAATCGAATTCTATCCGGTTATATGTTAATGAGATGTTCGGTTTTATCCTCTTTCTCTATTACACAGATACGTGCTTTGAATCAATGGAGAACATTTTTGTTCTATATCTATATGAATTGGTATTGCAATATGGATTAGTGCTATAAACTTATGTTAATCCAAAATCACCAATTCTAACCTAAATTCGCATCCCCAAGATGCACTTTCAAACATGTCAATAATTTCAAATTATAGAGGCATGAAAGCATTATGGAAAATGTAATTACACTTTCAAATAGCTACAAAGTGTTTTGAAAATAAGGGAAAAAAAATCAAACTTGAAAGTGAAATATGCAAAGTTAATGACGTCGGTGCCGTCGTCACTCAAGTAGACGAACATCCTAAGGATCTGCATCGACTTAGGGCTGAACCATCTAATCTGCATCTAGTTAGGTAATCTATGCCCCATTCTAACTATAACCACCTAAAAATGATGCATGTTTGTGGTCTAGAGTTTAGTGCATCTGTATAACTCCTTTACCCATATCGTGATGAGGATCTCTAGCCAGTCTCCTCAATGATGTAGGAGGAGTATGGACCTAACTACCAAAGGTCTCTCCCACGACTAAGGTGTAACACATATGATCCCTAGAGCTCTCCTTGATATATGGTCCGTGGTACTCAAATCTTGACAGTCTAAGAAATGCTGGTGTTGAGTAGTGTAGGGGAGAAGCATCATCTCAAATTTGAATATTGGCTTATCTACGTTCTCAAGCTCCCATTCGGTGACAACCACATCCCTGACGACCCCTTTCTCGCTATGGCTCATCCAGTAAAGAGTGGTCTTTGTCTACATCAAGACTAAATGCAAGTAAGTCACCTAGGTAAACCCTAATAATCTTCTAGATGAGGTCATCATCCCCATGATACTCAGATATAATGTCCTAGTATGATATATGTGGCAATCTATGTATGAAGTTCGTCTACAATCCGAACATAAAAGTTTAAGTAGCATATAACTAAAAAAATAAATTTGTAATTAAAATAGCAAGTGTACATACCATATACATCCAGGAGGCCCCTAACTGGCCAATGTATTTGTGAGTAACTTGCTGGTACTAAGAGACATAGTCAGGATGTACACTAGGTAGTGGCCGAACCTGCATTATTCAATTTCATTAATCCTCCCAATATGCTATCCAATCTATATGCCATGTCAGCCAATTGATTTCAGTTGCCCCTCAAGTCAATTTCATGTAATGCTCGTCCAATATCAAGGTGGGCTAAGAACTCCTACATCTTGCCAAACTAACAAGCCACATAGTTAGCATAGTGCATCTCAACGATGTGGAAGCATATAGACATACGCTAGCCATACATAACTTCCATCCTAACAATAAGTAGGGAGTCTGGCAATATCCTTATGGTTAGAGGGAATCCAAACAACCTGAAGTGATAATCAATAATGAGGTTGAAAAGAAGTAACACTTACTGATTGAATAAGTAGCTGATTTTGCTAAATACACACCTCCTCCGAACGTTGCCGATCTACAGCATCTCTATACTGTCTAACCACATGCGTGAGCATCTCAATGATGTCAAACTCTACCTCTCATCAACTCATGAGTAGTCAACCATCAACAACTGATGTAATTTGGTGTCATAAAGGGGTGATGTGTAGGAAATGCTTCCATGCCCACACTTAAAGAATCACTAGTAGACCGCTAATCTCTTCTGCTTCCATCATAGAAGCGAGGTACAACTAGTGGTGTAGCCATGCCAAGTAAGCTACTCCCTAAGTATATCGCCTAGCCATGGTAAGGTTCGATGGGAGAGGGAGGAACATAAGGTATACGACATTGTTAAACTTATTTGAGAACGGCATACCCTTGATCAACTACATGATATGTGCCTTTATATAGCACTACACAATCATGTCATCTACATCAAAAGAAAAATCAGTGAAATTATTCTTTATCCAAGACAATTTCAATAGTACACCCTTCATGGCACTCTTTGGTGGACAAATTCCTATTAGGTTGTGACCTAACTCGGCTTACTTAGTAAACGCCATCATGCCAGCAATTGCATCACCATCTGTTGAGAGACCAATGAGCAAAAATATATCCTGTAGAGTCACCATCATCTCACTAGTGTAAAAGTGAAATGTATGCATCTCCTCCCTCCATCGCTCAACCAGTACGATAATCAAATGCCAATTCAACTGTATAAAAGGAACCTACCATACACTAATGAAGCCCGATTGCTCCAGATATGGGGTCATGCGTAGATTTATTGAGATCTCCTTGCCATCCCCATGTCTAAATATTGCCTCATGTCTACAATACCTATTCTAGTAGTTCTCCTGTAACTAAGGAAGAAGAACTAATGTTAGAGGCATTATATGAATTGAACATATCGTAAGTATGTTTTCAATTTGCTTTTCCTTACCTGATCACCCCAGACCAACTCAAACCTATGGGATGGCTACAAGTGAAGTAGTAACCTATCGACCAATTCTAGATCCATCTACCCCTGCAAGTGCAAAAAGGAAAAAAAAAATAGTAAGCTTGCCATCACACTCATAAAGGAAATCAAAATGTTAGCAAAACAACAATTTCTTAAATACATTTCTGTATATATTATCAATCAATATTATCGTAGTTTTTTCACTTTTACTAAGTTAAGGATAGATAGATCCACTCAACGTTGATTATCTTCCTCGCTGTAGACATCTTCTCTTATTATGTCCATCCCCAATGCAAAGTCTACATATGTAAGTCAATGGTCCTTCCCGGATGTCCATTTCACTTTTGGAATCATTTTTCTTATGGTCTACCTAGATTCCTAACCCTGTATGAAGTTTGAAGTGGATGCCACACAGGAATGCAAGATAAGACCAATTGGCCCTATCAACATAGAGCATGAAGGAACATCCGTATACACGTAGTTGATTCTATAATGTATACCAATACCTAATATGTATAGTACAGTCCATGCTCATTTTTCCCATAATAGCTATAATGTAGGAGTACAGAATTTGTATATTTTCCACTTATTGCAAGTACATCATCAAGTCTTAAGTGTAACCATATGGCTATTCTCTTCTTTTAACCCATATGACGTAGGTCATGGCGTAGTGATGACTTCGAATATCTACTCATTGTAGTAAAAAATCATGATACAACGACTATTGGCCACTTTGCACTACCTATCAAACTTTCTTTTTGCAAATTTAGTCAATACTTTGCCAATGCCCATTTCCTTTGCTAACTTAATCCTCCACTTGTTGAAATACTTGTTGCATTTGTAAAAAGTTTTCTTAAGTAGTACCGCAATGAGTAAGTTCCTAGCATCTTACAAATCACCGTTATAACTTTTGGCAATGTTGATCATCTCATGACTAAACCAAGCTCCATCATCGTATCCCAATAGCTACATTTTAAGATGTAAGCTTCTAAAGTAAACTTTTAAATAGGGGCTCATTGTCTTAGCCTTGTCGTAATAGGTACGAAACTTTCGAGGTTACAACTGGCAAGTAACATTCTTTATCAACTCTTTGCAATCTTTTTTCTTATCCCAAATGTTGAAGTTACTAAGGATGTGTCGAATACACTACCGCTAAGGCCAACCACTTAGCCACACTGCATTCTTGCCCTTTACTACAGAATAGATCCCAACATGACGGTCTGAAATCAAACATATATCAATACAATCTCTTATAACATGCATAAGCACACATGTTAGGAACCAACTCCAACTATCCCGACATTCCTCATCAAGTAAGGCGAAACCGAGTGGGATTATATGATTCTAACCATCAACTTTGATCACAATAAGTAGCTTACATTTGTACTTCCCATAAAGGAATGTTCCATTGATCATAATGACAAGCCTGTAATATATGAACACCTCAATGTACAATCTAAATGCCCAAAAGAATCTATCGAAGAACACATACCCAACAGTATCATTATCTTAGCATTTCCACTCTACCATAATACCAGGATTAGCCTCTCGAATCGCATTTAGTAGATGTGGGAACACCGCATATGATTCCTCCCACATACCTTAAACCTGTTTAATCACTTTATGCTTTACTTCCCTGATTCTCTTTATACGCATAGTATAACCGTATTGTTTGAAAATAATTTCCTGCAAGTATCTTACCTTAACACTCAGTGACTCTTGAACATCCTTTATCAAAAAGTAGGATAGGGTGTTTGAATCCAATTTCAAGTAATCATGGCTCATAATAGGATTGAGGCACATGTGTTGACCTACAAAATTGGTTATTACAAAGCATCCAACATTTTGCTTCTTACAAGCTCTAAGTCTCTACCTACATCACTTTTCCCAATTAACACATCCGATAGACTATAATGTAGGTTCGAACTCTTTTACGATGAAGTCATGGTAGTTGATAACATGATGTAATCTCACAGCTGTTTATAGATGTTTTTTATTTTCAAACAACATACCCATCTGCAATTCATCGCTAAAGCTCCATTCACCATCTTTTATGAACCTTAGATGGAACCAATCTATCCCTAACACTTGTTGTGCAAGAACAAGTTTTGACATCCCGACCACATCAACACATGTGACTAACCCATGCCTCCAATCGTAACATCCACATGACCTTTGTGCTCCTTCCACTTCCTACAACCAGCATTCACTTAAACCAATGTCAGCATTACAATATGAATCATTGGAATCTTCATCAATGTCCTTACAAGTTAGTTCCTTCTTCACATTAATATCCCTATTAGACTCATAGGTGATCAATACTTTAGGTTCGCTAGACATGCCACTACTACTCGGTACATGACTTAGTAGGACTGTGATCGCCTCTAGTTAGAGTTACTAAGTCTTACAATTTAAATTCATATATTTTATTCTTTACTCGATTAACTAGGCAAGTGTGCCTATCGTTTGTTAGTATGGATAAGTACAGAGTCATCTCTATTGAGAAAAGGATTTAAACACTAGTGCCAATTATTTTTCTTATTAATTAGCAACCCAATTTATCAAATGCTGAAAAGATTAAATTATCTAATTTATTAGCTAAACTACACTAATCTACAACAACTTTATCCAACACAAATGCTATAGAAACTATTAACACTACAATGATTAACATACAAACTTGCTTCATCACTTAGTATGATATTATCAATATGTTTTTTATCCTAATACTTATTATATGCGGGAAATTACAAGTATATAATCATTCTTCTGAAAACTACTTATTTGTAATCCTAATTTTGTCTAATAGAATCTCTTTTGAATTAACAGCCAATTTAAATTGCATTAATGTCATGTTAATTTATCAATTTCCCTAAGAATACAACAACTTTCCTAATAATATCTCTATTATTAGGAGTAAATTGTTCCAATGAACTAGATCTATTCAATAGAATTGTCTTTCAACATATTCTATTGAAATCTGGCCTAAAACAATGTCATGCACTGTATTGTACTTAAATTAATTAAGTTCAATTCACCAGAACTAACAAAATATCAAGAACTCAATAATTTATGCACTTATTAATACCAAGTTGATGTAGTAAGTCCTCATTACTACTCATACCTAATGAAATAACAAAATGTATCAACAAAATGCAGAAATAACAAAGAAATTAACATAAGACAAGTAGAAAGATATAAACCCGTTCTAACTTCCACTATAGAAAGTTTTACAACAACGAATGATGAATTCCCGTTGGCTCTCTCAAGTAATTCCGGAAAAAGTACAGTACAACACTTAGAAACTATGTTGAAAATGGAAATACAATGGGTACAAAGATGGTTTAATAGCTATTGATTAGTGATATGATGTTCTTGATCTAATGTTCTATCTCTCAATTAGGGTTACCTTTCTCCTAAAAGTCACAGTATATTTATACTCTTCCCATCAAAGGACTCAAATATACCGCTTTAACACACCTCTTGATGTTAAGACATGTTCCACATACTAGTTTGTATGAAAATGTTGAAGAAGAATAACTATGTCTACTTCCATCACGCCCGTGACTCAAGGATTGATAGTCCTAGAAAATAAGATTCTATACCAATCACAACCATGACAATGGACATGAACTCCTTATCGCTTCATTGCATCTCATCACGCCCATAATTGAAGGTATGACCACCCTTCTGCTATATAATCACAGTCGTGATTGACAGGGTGAATATTAGAACTTCCTCAATCATACCCCTGATGAAGGGCATGATCAGTACTGGCCATTCCAATCCTTCATTATCATGCCCGTGATCGAGTGAATCTTGATTTTACTTCAAGTTTTTTTTTCTTCTCATGGCTGTGATTGCCTTAAAAGTCATTGTTCTTATATAAATTTCATACCCTTGCTCATGATTCATCTGAAATCAATACATTATACAATTAAGTATCAAAACATAAGAATTAAATCACAATTATGAATAATTTATGCCTAAATATGCATTAAAAGTGTAAAGTAATTTACACTTATCAAACTTCCCTACACTTAAGCTATGCTTGTCCTCAAGCAAACACTTAAAAACAATCAATTGCACATTCAATAAAGCATTCCCAGTGGAGTAACTTTGTGCTTAACATGTTGTGTTCATAGAACAATAACCAATATTCTAAGGCTATCAAAGTAAAACACATTTCACCTTTACTATTTAATGATAGCTTCCAAAGACACAAAGTCAAATAAATCAAATGAAAATTGATTATACTTCATTAACTTCCTTAAGTGTATAAAAACCCGTCAATTACTTCTTAAGAATACTAATCTATTAGAAAAGTATATTGCATCCATCTTTCTCCTGTATTTCTACTTTTTTTATTGAATCTCTCCAAGGACAACTTACGCATTACATTTTCATTTTTCTCGTCTTTTCTTTTCTTTTTCTTTTTTTTTTCTTTTATTTATCTATTTATTTATTTTTGAAGAACCAGAGATTAGCAGCAAAGTCAGACTTCGCTCTTCTAAGGAACCGAAGCCTACCTTTACTAACTCAATCTTTATAGATGCTTATTGCAATGGTATAAAGATAAAAATTAGCAGTAGGATCAAACTTTGCTCTTTTGAAGGACCAAAGCGTACCCTTACAAACTCAGTCCTTAAGCATTTCAATTTACTCTATTTTGAAGAGATTCTCAAGAAGTATCAACAAGCGAATTACTTCATTTGCTCTTTTCATTCAAGATTAAATGAACTCGCAAAAGTAATTGAAAAGTAGATATATTACTTAGAAAGTTAAGAAGCACAACCATTTAACTTTGAACTAAAGACTCTGATTCACTTCTAACCTCTAAATTCGTTCATTAAATAGCAAGTAAGTGTACTTCACTTAAATTTGATCCTATAATTTTGATCATGTATACTAAGTCCACAAGAAGTAGTTAGGTACAAAATTGAGTGCTACTATTCCAAATTTATAATCTACTTAGTAAACTCACAACTTCAAAACAAACAGCTTAAGTGGTAGACTTTTGATAAATAAAGTTTACCCTTCCCTTCACTTAGTGAGAGGTATTGTCCATAATGTTAGAGGAAAGCAAACATAGAATAGCTATAGAAAAGGAACAACTCAAAAGATGAAAATTAATAAACAACAAGAACTGGACTTCCTTGAAATATGAAGTTTGACCATTTCATTAAGTAGCAAACGATGAAATAGTACATCCTTTAAACACCATGACAATTTGAACAACAAGAGACACCTGACCAATAAGACAAAACATAAACAAAATACAACAAAAACATGATATGAGAGTCTCCATTAATAGTACATCGATGAGGGTAAGCTCTCAACCAAATAAGGATTCTAAAAATAACAAAAAAAAAAAAAACAAGTTAGTCATCATCGGCGTCCATCTCTTCATCAAAGCCGTCTTCCTCTTCCCCAGATGACTCATCTTCACTCTCAATCCTAGCTCCTTGTCCTGCGGCTTCTTGTTGGGTGTCATGTGTTTCCTCTTCATCATCACTATCCTCTTCTTCCGACCCTTCCTCTTCATCACTAGAGTCTTCTTCTCCTGATTCTTCATCTCCTCCTTCTTCATCTTCTGGAGCACTTATGGGTAGGGGAACCAAAGGTTGACTAGGACTCGTGTCATCTTAAGTTTGAGGACAAGCGAAACAAGAGAGAATAGCCGCTTCCACTTTCATAGCAATGTTCTTCAAAAACATAACAATTCCCTTTTGAGTCTCCTTAATCTCAACCACTTTAGTTTCCGATGTCTTCAAATTATCGACTGAGAAGCTCAATGTGAATGGTGCAAAATCAAGAACACCAAGGTCTTCAATGCCCAAATTAAGATCCGAAACTTTTGCAATACCCCACTGATTAAAAGGGGTTCTTTGAAGTGATTCCAAATTAGCGCAAGAGTCTCTTAACCTATTACTTATAGGCTATAACCTCAAATTCCTAAGGATTCATGTAATTAGTCCAACAAAAATACCCTTACTTTTATCAAACATTTGCCAGCGAAGTCCAAATGTGGTTAAGATGCCCACATTTACCGAAAACCCCTTCAATTATACTGTATAAAGGCAGCAAATCATGTACCCCCACCACCCTAAGACTCTCATGCTTCCCATAAATCGTCCTAACAAGAATATAGTGGAAGGCTCAAGCACTAGTCTTCTTTAAAGTGAAAGCCTTGACTTGCTTGCGTTGAAACTATTCTCATTGGAGATATCTCTTTAGAACTCATTTACTGAAGTCCCTTGGGGAAGACTCACTAGCAAATCAACAAAATCATCATCCTCAAGCTTAGCCTGGATATACAATGCCATTGCTTGTACAAAGATTAACATATCGAAGATATGAGTTCATCCAAATGCAAAGAACTCTACCTCATTATCCATTTTTTAGCTAATATACTCATACTTAATCTTGAACGATGAGAGGAAGGCCAATGTTGTTTATTTATAAGTCTTCTCCTAAACCGTAAACAACTTCAACTACGATCCATTTCCCAACAATCACCACATTGCTATCTTTAAGACATACTCTCCTAATACATCTCAGTCTATGACACAGTGTCACTTGATGATCTTCTTAGTGGTAAATTCCTTGAATCTCTCTTTCTACTCAGAAGTCATACTAGTTGGTGGAGCGACTATCCTACTAGAACTTGCTACATCAAATCATCTGGGAAGAGGAGAAGGAGAACGATCAGCCCTTGGTCTCTTATGTTAAGAAGTGGTTGAATTTTTTAGGTGTCATTTTCATCATGGCCGAGATGTGTATTGGCCTTCTATCCTCCATTTACATCCCTACACTTTATGAAATTCTTCTCTTTCCTTTAAATTTCCATGACTTCCACTTGATGTTTCCTTTCTTTGTGCATCAAACTATAAATAAAGATACTTAAAACAATCCAAACAAATAATAATAATGAAAATTGACTAATTTAAAATTCAACAAACTTCAAAATACTCAAAACAAACAAAACAAAATTGCTAGTCTAATCAAGAATACATGCTTCTTTAACGTCTCAAGCTTGACGTCTCCATAGGCTTTTGGCTTCATTCCTTGACTAAAGAAGTCTCAACTCCTCCTTGCCTTAAAGTTACAGCTTAGACTTGTTCTCTCAGGTTTGCCTCCGTATTTTCTAGAAGAGATCTTAGAACCCTTTTCTAAAATTATTTTTGTAATCTACCCAACTTGGTTTTCCAAGTTATAGATCGATGCCCCTTGGTTTCTCATGGTGGTTTCAACAGCCTAGTGACGTACTTCAAAAGAATTGATGTACTGAGCCAACATCTCCTCAACAGATATTAGCTTATTCTGAGGGGGTGGTACTTATCTCTAAAATCCAGGAGGTTGCATGTTAGAGCTTCGACCGGTGTTGTTGCTCCATCTTAAATTGGCATGATTCCTCCATCCTGGATTATAAGCATTACTAAAAAGATCATTCCTTAGTCTAATCAAGTTCCCTATGTAGTCAATTTGTTCCACCTGATGAATCTCTAATGAGCTTGCCAACTTAGAATCTAAAACTGCTGATGTCTTGTTTTGACCCATTGTGAGACTATCAAACTTCTTTATCAATACCTCCACCACATGTACTAAAGTGGAAGTAGCATCTAACTCATGTTTTCCTGCTGACTTTCTTTCTCTTCCTCTTACAAATGACCATTAATAATGGTTATTAGCCATATCTTTAAATAATTGAATACATTGTTCTAATGACTTATGGTTTAGGCTTCCTCCAGCAGCGACATCAATAAGCTGCTTGGTGGTATAGTTCAAAACATTGTAGAAGGTTTGAACTTAGTGCTACTCCAGAAGATCATGATGGGGGCGTTTCCTTTACAATTCCTTTCACCTTTCCTATGCTTCATATAGAGTCTCTAAATCCATCTGACCAAAAGAAGAGATATCTACCCTTAGCTTAACCATCCTTAAGGGTAGGAAGTATTTTCTCATGAATAGCTCAACCATCTCTTGCTAAGTATTTATGGAATTCCTTAGCATAGAGTTGAGCCACTACTTGGCGTTAAACCTCCATGAGAATGGGTATAGTTTGAGGTAGATAACATACTCTGAAACTCCATCTATCTTAAAGGTGACACAAATCTCTAAGAATTGTTTCAAATGGTTGTTGGGGTCTTCATCACTAAACCCATCAAACTGAACACACTGCCGAATCATCTGAATGATACTTAACTTGATCTCAAAAGTTTTGGCTTAAACTCTAGGCCAAGCAATGCTGTTACTAGCCTTATCTAGGTTAGGCCTACAATAATCTAACATTGTCCTTAAAGCCACAAGCGAATTTACTCCTGGCTCGTTTCTTGCTTGTATTACATTCCGATTTCCATCAAGAGGTGGGTCTAAATTCAATGGCAGATCTCTTTGGATACCCTCTTCTAGATTCAAGGACTAGTTTTCTAATGGTGGCTCGATGTTTTGATTTTTATTATTCATTCTGGAGGACTCTATTATGATTCTCAATGGTTCTCATGCTCTTACTTCTTTACTATTAGATGTTTAGTTCTCAAAATACTCTCGAACTTTCTTCAGGTTACTTCTGAGTTTTCTCTCGGGTTTAGGATTGAAGTCAACTAGATCAGTTATGCTGCTCTAGGTCATAAACTACGAATCAGTAAATAAGCCGATATGAGCACAAATATTTCAACTAAACTAATAACAAATATAAAAGAAAACAAATGCTAAAAGAATAGGAATCCTAATTTTCCTAATGATGATGTTGTTTCCCCAACAATGGCGCCAAAAACTTGATTGCCTCTAATTAGATTTACCGAGTCTTACAATTTAAATTCCTATATTTTATCTTTTACTCGGTTAACTAAGCAAGCGTACCTATCGTTTGTTAGTATAGATAAGTATAAAGTTGTCTGCACTGGGAAAAAGATTCAAACACTAGTACCAATTATTTTTCCTATTAACTAGCAACCTAATTTATCAAATGATGAAAAGATTAAATTATCTAATTTACTAGCTAAACTACACTAATCCATGACAACTTTTATCCAACACAAATGCTATAGAAACTATTAACATTACAATGATTAACATACAAACCTGCTTCACCGCTTAGTATGATATTATTAATACGCTTTTTATCCTAATACTTGTTATATGCGGGAAATTACAGGTATATAAGTATTCTTTTGAAAACTACTTATTTGTAATCCCAATTGTGTCTATTAGAATCTCTTTTGAATTAATAACCAATTCGGATCGTATTAATGTCATGTTAATTTATTGATTTCCCTAAGAATGCAGCAACTTTCTTAATAATATCTCTATTATCAAGGGTAAATTATTCCAATGAATCAGATCTATTCAATAGAATTGTGTCTCGATATATTCTATTGAAATCTGGCCTAAGACAATGTCGTGCACTGTATTGTACTTAAATTAATTACGTTCAATTCACCAATACTAACAAATATTAGGAACTCAATAATTCACGCACTTATTCATACCAAGTTGATGGAACAAGTCCTAATTATTACTTATACATGATGAAATAACAAAATGATCAACAAAATGTAGAAATAATAAAGAAATTAACATAAGATAAGTAGAAAGATACAAACTCATTTTGAATTCCACTATAGAAAGTTTTACAATAACGAATGATGAATTCCCGTTGGCTCTGTTGCGTAATTCCTAAAAAAGTACTGTACAACACTTACAAACTATGCTGAAAATGGAAAAACAATGGGTATAAAGATGGTTGAATAGCTATTGATTGGTGATATGATGTTCTTGATCTAGTGTTCTATCTCTCAATCTGGGTTATCTTTCTCCCAAAAGTCATGGTATATTTATACTCTTCCCATCAAAGGATTCAAATATACCACTTCAGGACACCTCCTAATGTTAAGACATGTTCCACGTACTGATTCGTATGAAAAAATTAAAGAAGAACAATTGTGTGTACTCCCATCACGCCTGTAATTGAGGGCATAATCACCCTCCTACTATACAATCGCAACCATGATTAATAAGGAGATCATTAGAACTTACTCAATCATGTCGATGATGAAGGGCGTAATCAATGCTGGCTATTCCAATCCTTCATTATCACACCGGTGATCGAGTAAATCTTGATTTTACTTCAAGTTTTTCTTTTCCTTACAGCCATGAGTGCCTTAAAAGTTATTATTCTTGTGTAAATTTCATCCCATTACTCTTAATTCATTTGATATCAATACAATATACAATTAAATACCAAAATTTAAGAATTAAATCACAGTTATGAACAATTTATGCCTAAATTTACCTTGAAAGTATAAAATAATTTACATTTATCAAACTAGTCAGGATTCAAACACCCTAATTTCAACTTACAGTCCAAAATTCTCGATGTGCCCTCCAACATCATACTTAGCTACTGGAGGGGCTATTAGTGGTGGGTTCACCTCATAAATTTCAATACATAACTCCATGAAACCGCTAACTCCACCACATCTTACTAAGGAAGCCATTAGTTATTGGACATCATAATTATTAGTGATGGGGATGGCATAGAACACATTCTCAATCCCGCCTATGAGGGGGCATATGTGAATCAACTCAACCTAATGTATCATCATCTCAACCCGAAGCCGATTACATATCAATCTAACTAATTGGTCATATGTGGCCTCAAATGAAACTTTAACTATTGTTCTCAAGCATCTATCATACTGCACCTATTTGCATCAATATAACAAGCCAACCTCATATTATCCATTTTACACCTGTTTGCCACATCAACTTCATAAACTTTAGCATCCAAATATAAAAATACTACCTTATACTAATAGACACACTCTACTCAAGTTCATGAACACATCACTTAATTTGATTTCGCTATCATTATCCCTTAACGATACTACAATCAATACTTACTCCAACTAAAACAAATGAAGAAGTTACACCACCTTGCAAGCCAGTTCATTCTCCACACCCCTCAATAATAATTATTTGTACGTTTATTACCTAATACACATGTGTACATACAATATAGTAATGAAGACAAATTTATGCAAAGAAAAACTACAAGCACATATATATAAACTGTACTAAATAACAAACACAATGTTTTAGGCAAAAAAAAAAATTAAAACACAAAGTCATAAAAAAAATTCACATGTATATATAATTGACTAAGAACATAAATTTATACAAAAAATAGCTAAGCTTACACACAATGGAATATAGAAAAATATTCAATTTACATATATGTTAAAAAAAAAAAAAAAAGACGAACGTTTTGACCTGTCTAAAAAATGCTAATAGACAACAATGTACCATCATGCATCAGGCAAAAACATTATTTCTTTGAACAACATATAGTTAAAATAGATCAAAACAAGAAAAAACGATATATTTGTCTATACAGATATCTAGAAAGAGAAAGTGATGATATCGTATAGATCGTCTCTCCGTTTCGAAAAAACTTCCCAAAATAGAAATTTACACCACACTACTACTTCAATTCTATGATTGATTCGCAAATAAATGGATCTAAATGACGGATTTGGTTAGGAAAGTCTCGAGATGGTTTAAGAGAGAGAGAAAGATGTAAGAGAGAAGTTACATGCATAATGGAGGGAAGGAGGGTTATGGATGAATTTATCTCCATGGAAATCACCTCTTGAGTTAAAATTATCGTTTCAAGAAACAATTTCAGCTTAAGTTAAAATCGTCTCTTTAAGAGACGATTTCAATTGTCGATTTCAAATATTGTATTCTTGAGAATAGTTTTTTAGGAACCGCAATTTTATAATTTTTTTTTTTTTTTTTTGCATATTTTTTCCTTTTCCAATTGCTGTCGATCCCCGTTTATTTGGGATCGTACAAAACTATAGAAAAGCACATTAAAGAAAAGTCCAAAACTTTATAAATTTAACTGTTTTCCGTCATATGGCGTGCAACATGAGTTAAATTCAAAACGAACCAAATATTCAAAATAAATTAGAACTGAAATAATGAAAAGCAAAGTCACGAAAGGAAAAAAATGTAAGCTAATTGAGTTGACGAAGTAGTTACTCATACTCAAGAGGGATAGAACTAGAACTTACCATTTAAAGTAATACCAATGGTAAAATTTACCCAAAATGCAAGATATTATCGATCTAATGGTCTAGTAAGTTCCAGTGCTCAACGTTAGGTAAGACTATCAAATAGGGCAATGTCGAGTTCCATATATGATTTTTTTTTTTTTTTTTACCCCTTATCGATAGCATACCTAATTTTTGGACTTTTTGATTAAGTACCCATTTGCAGTTTCGATTTCTAAGTCTAATACTTCCTTTAATTCCATTAATTATTTTTAGTAAAGCTGCCATATCCTCAAATTTTAGTCTAGATATGAATTTCACTGCTCCTCTACTCATTAATCTCATAAGTTAAATGCTTAGTTGGATCCTTCATACTCGTGCCTAGAAGGCACAATCAAATCTCTAATGTCAAATTTGTTGCCTCGTAGAAGCTCTAACAAATAAAAATAATGTTTTCGCTGTTTTTTACACTTATAAGATATATATATATATATATGGACATGAATGATATATGAATATAATATATCAAGCACCAGTCCCAAAATGGAAGTAAGATTAGATATAAGATTGATATGACGTATGGATTCCTAATAATTACAAGAACAATAAGATGTAGAAAGAAAGTTCCTGCTAATATTCAGTATTGATGAAATATTAAAAAATTGAAGGTTTGTAAATACAAGAATAATAACCAAACTCACTCAAAATGTATGTAAACAAATGGTGTAAAACTTATATATAGGGATTACCTGGCAAAGGAATTTGAATGAAGCTTCGTAGTAGCTAAGTTTCTCGTAAAGTTGGGGACTTTGTTCCTTTTATCAAGAAGACTTCTTCGTGTTCCAGTTGTTTCCTACCCGATGCATAATGATTTGGAATCTGATTCCTGTTACTTCTTCGGGGTTGGAGACGATATGACCGTAAATCTCAATTCTATCTTACTTTTCAATGAGCATAAGAAATATTTTATGAATGTTGCAAGCCTAAGTTGATTAAAAAAGTTACCCTCCTTTTTTTCTACTTTCATTAGGTGATGAGACTGCTCCACTTTTGTAGGACTAGTTGGCAACAAGATCACCAACCTTTTTTCTTTTTCAGTTGCATGTATTGTTGAATTTGTTATAAATAGCTTGATGATGACATTGCTATAGTCTTCCTAACAATAAATGAGTGAAATCACATCATAAATAACTAAATCATAATATAATTTCTATACAAAACTACTATTATATTGTGTTTTAATGTAATGATCTAACCATTCTTGTCAACCCTCATTACCTATTATAATAAGATTCATACCCTTAGTTCCCAATGCTATTTATTGCCTAAAGTCATGAGTTACTCCAAATTTTAGGATACCAAAATCGTATCGTTTGCTTTTACTAAATAATTATATTTAATGAATGCTTATAATTAAGTATGTATATAGTGTGACATAATATGTGTTTGTATGATTACTATGTACTTGGTTTCACGACTAACTCTTTTGATTTTAATTATTTTAAATGATTAAGGTTATCAAACTTGCAGTTATACCTATAAAGACTAGAAGGTTAGTAGAAACGGAATGTATAATAGGAATTAAAAACCTGAATTTCTATAACATATATAAAATAGTTTTCAAAAACTAGTTGATATGCTTAAATAGTCACAACCAACATGAAATACATTATAGAAATAAGAAAACAAAGAAACTAAGTTTTTTTTCCCATAAGGAATTTTTTGTTCAGAATCTAACATGCATAATGGAAGGACAAATAGAGCCAACTAAATCCTTCTTTCAATATTTTATTTGAAAAAAGTTATCAATTAAAGAGAACAAAACCCTTCAACTTAACTCGAATTATTAATAACATAAACTGAAGTAAATAGTTTTCGTTATAAACTACTAGAGCTAAAACTTGAATGAAGGCTGCAAACATCAAACAAGTGATTAAGAGACAAAGAAAGTGGAAACAAAATTAGAATAGAATAAGAAAGACAATGTTGCACCCTAATAGTTGATAGGCTTTTGGAAGTCTCATTGTATTTTTTATTATTTATCCCATTTGATTCAAGTAGACAAAATTATTAAACTACACTAAATATAAAGTTCCATTCAGTTTGTCATATAAACTTACAATTCCATTAGAGTCTATATGAAAATAATTTTATACCCAATTTAACTTGAAAAAGGTTTTTTAATATCATAAACAAGTAGAATTATATGAGAGTAATTGCTTTTTTGATAACCATACAGTTGATCTTTATTGTCAGTGACTTGTATGATGAGCTTAGACATGATCTTTATGTTAGATACTGAGATGATGCTAGTTGGGGCATCAATGACATTTAGTTATTTCAACTATTCTAGTTTAAATGTAGCACTTTACGTTTCAATTAAACTTCTATACTTTGATTCAGACTTTATTGAACCTTTAGACTTTGATGGAATGTTATACTTTTCTAACATTATTTTTAGTTATAGTGGAGTTTATGGGCTTGATGGACTTCGAATTTCTATGGACTCCTATTAAAATGTTTAGTCAAATTAAACCAAATGAATGATTTCCAAATATTAAAATTTGGAGAAAATATAACAAGTATGATTTAGTGAGTCTAATAGCCTTAACATGTTTTATTTAAGTAAAATATATGGTACATTATCATTCCCTTAAGGTTTCCAAGCACGACATATGAGACAAATGGAAGCTACTACTTTATCGGCAACCTTTCTCTACTCCAACAAGCCAATTTAATCACATCTTTTAAAGTGTTTATATTGTTGTGGTTCTACTACTCTAAGGATCGTAAACTTTACCTATTAATGTATTTAAAAATGATTTATTCTAGCAACTTAGTAACCTCACATGTCATTTATAGTGTTTCTAACTCTTTAATATATTCTTCCATACACATTTTGTCCTATGTTAAAGATTAAAGAACTAAGAACACTTCTTGTTATACTATTGCACAAACCATTACCACTTGACTCTTTTCATTAATTTCCATATACTATATTTCCCTTTCCATCACTATGCCCCAAAGCTTTTAACTTTTCTCACTACTAAGGAGTTACATGTAAGTTTTGTGCAATCACCTAAAAGCGCTCAAATACATTCTTATCCTACAATACTCACCATAGGAAAAAAAAAATTAATAATACTAACATACTATATAAATCGATAAGTAGTATGTAAGTACTAATAAAATTTTAACTCTTGTTAGTAAAAGAATGTACTTTTTGTTAAAATACTTATTATATTTTTACATTTCCAAATTTTGTTGGTATTTATATACTATTCATCAATTCAGTTGATATGTTAATACGATTAAAGCCTTTTTCCACTATAAGGAACTCCTTAGTTGAACTAAAAGGAAAATTTTTATATTTAAAATCCTCTAGTTTCCCATTCTATTTGGCATACTCAGGTCCTCTCCCAACATCGAAATTTTTACCATTGAATTCTTCACATTCTATTTGGTAAAAATACTTATTATATTTTTACATATCCAAATTTTATTGGTATTTATATACTATTCATCAATTCAGTTGACATGTTAATACGATTAAAGCCTTTTTCCACTGTAAGGAACTCCTTAGTTGAACTAAAAGGAAAATTTTTATATTTAAAATCCTCTAGTTTCCCATTCTATTTGGCATACTCAGGTCCTCTCCCAACACCAAAATTTTTACCATTGAATCCTTCACATTCCCTAACTCCTTTGTTCACTCTACGATCCTTGTATGACCTCTTACCTTACACTTGATGCATCCTCATTAATTGTGGTAATACAACTCTTAATGTTGATTATTCATACAAGGTTTGCTCTACATGATACTTCCATCTCTAATATTACTTACATTAACTTATCCTTGAATGTACGTACTCTCTCTTGACACATCTTCACTTTTTCAATCTTAGTCTTAATGTATTCGATTCATGAACTTCACAAATCAAAATTTCTCCCTTATTAATTACAAGCCCTAACTCCACTAATCAAACATTTCATAAAATTTTTAGGAAACTTTTCAAAACATAACTAAGATCTAGTACCAATCATGATATGCCTATGTACAAACAATCTCTAATGTCATAGTTTTCACTCAAAAGCTATGATGATGATGGATTAGTATAAAGGGATATGTATGATTTATTGATAGGATATTGCACATCAATCATAAACTTAGATTATGATTAGATCTATGATTGACACAATGCGAAATCTCAAGATTAATCAATGACCAATAGAAAAACAAAATGATTTATTGATTCCTGATAGTGTATATTTGCCTCAATCTATAGAACAACAACAAGAAGGATGAAATATAGAGAGAAAAGCCAATAATTCACAAATTCAAGAGTGTTTGCAAATATAATAAACAAAACTATTTAATAACCTCAACCCAAGTAACTAAGGATAAAAAGGTAAATACAAAAATGAATGATTAAAAGGAAAAATAAAGTCATAAAACTCATTCAATGGGCACTTCATTCAATTGTCTTAAGAAAGAATTCAAGCAAAGCTCTACACTAGCTTTAAGTTTCTTATTGAACTGAAGACCTTATTCGAATGCTTTATAAGGAACTTGAATAAAGTCCTTTTAATGGCTTTGTTCCTTTTATTAGTTGATTTAATGGGTTTCTTCTTGTGTCCCCGTTATCCCTAACTTAATATATGATAATTGCTAACTTGATTCATATAAGTCACTCCACCTAATTTCAAATTTTAGCATTTGAAAAATATCTTTTAACGATAATGCTCAAAACACATATCACTCTCCATGAGCCATTTGATTATCCTATATTTACTGATCTCCTGCTTTGAATCTCTATGCATTTGAACTCTTAGTCTCTCTCACTATAAAGTTGTATACTCAAAAAAACCTTATAGTTACTTGTTGGTTCAGTACATTCGTCACCTTAACAACTTGTGAATTGAATAAAAAAGTTCTTCTGTTGATTCAATTACTTATCAAATGTAGGATTTTCAAATTAATCAAATATTTACCTCTATTCATTTGCAACTCTCAACATTTCTCTAAGTTTGAGGGTTATCCTCATCATAATTTTCATGCACATCTACTTACTACTTCACATCATTGCAGCTTCCTTCTCAAGCGCTCTAAGCTCCTTGTTGCTCATTTTAATGTGTCATATTATTTTTCATCGATAATTAATAGTTCTTATACATGTTAACCATTCTCCCCCTACCATTACTATCCTCATTACTATCCTAATTGAGATTCATGTTATTTACATAAATACTTTTCATTTAACATTACCATTAAATTTAAGCATACATGCCAATCCTCCCTATTAAATTCTTACAATAATTCATTTTTCTTTGAATCATTAACACTCTTAACCCATTTTTTAAACATAAACGATAGCCCTAAATTCACAAGAATTGAATGCAAAATTAGAATGCTCCCCTATAATGCTTATGTATTCTCACTCAAATACCAATTGATTGCAAATAATTTTTTATGATGGATTAAGAAAGGAGATCAGGTGAATGTTTGGAACGAGCTTCAATCCTTACCTACATATAGAATGCCAAAGATATGGTTTGAAGAGAATTGATGAACCTAAGAGTTCAAGATACTAGAAGTCAAGATAACATGTCTTGAGATTTAAGCATATTAGAGGGAAAAATTACAATTGAAGGAAGGAAGGCTATCAATGACATCTATTTTATGAATCTTGATCTTAAAGATAAGATAATGAGGCCTTATAATACAAATGGTTGCTATACTACACAGTCAAGCTTTTTGTTGTTGTATAATGCGCAAAGAGGAAGGACTAATGGTAGGCCCTCTTCTTCTTTTGACGTAAACAATAAAGGGTGGTGGCATCTTTTGATATCTTGCCTAAGATTAAGTATTTCCTATGGCACTTTCTCCAATTCTATTGCAACTAATGATAATTTGTTTAAATGAAAGTTAGAAATAGTCCCCTTTGTTGCTTTTATGATCAAGTTGAAACCATTTAGAATCTTTTGATAATTTGTGATTGGACTAAATTGACATAGTTTGCTATCTTCAAATATAGTGTTAATGTTGATTCTATACAGAGAGTATCATATTGTTTCTATTAATGGCAGATGATTGCAAAGTTGGTGGCAGGGATAAAAAAGAGTTAGCTTCAAAGGTAGATCTAACATGTTGGTTTGCTTGGGAAAGAAAGATGCATCAACATCTTCGTGCATGCTAAGCCGAATCCATAAACAACTATTAACAAAATCTTGAAGGCATTTGAGGAACTAAAGCTTTTGAACTAGAATAGGGTGTAGTAAAATGGAATTTCTTCTATAGAAACTTTGATGCAACAAACACAATGTGATTCCACCAACATTTGGTTAGATTGAAATGAATTGCAATAAGTCCATGAATCAAGTAAGTAAATGTACAAGCATTGGGTTAGCTACAAGAGATCACATTGGAGTCTTGCCAGTAATAGAATGAAAGCAAGTAACTTCTATGAACATTAAAGAAGCAAAAGTGATGGCAATTGTTGAGGCTTTCAGATTATCAAGAGATAAGCTCTAGAAGAATGTTGTTATTGAATCCAATTTAGTAGTGGTCATTTCTAGCTTTCAACATCTAAATAATTGTTGTTGGAGATTACATCCTTTAGTCCATCATGGGTTGAGTCCATGTGTGTAATGCCCCAAGACCTTAAATGGCACTATAACTCGCCACATATCCCAAACTTCCCAGCTAGTCCGAAATATGTAAGGCCCTCTAAGTCTACAATCGAAACAAGGAAAAATCATAATACACAATATATAAATATCCACAAAGGAGTGGGAAACTGCATCCACTCATAACCCAATATAACCCTATAACATCCAAAAGTTTGGAAGTGTCCCGACTTACAATCAAAACATAAAATATGTCAAATGACTAAAATCCTTAGATATCAAAAGGAGTCCATCTCCTCAAAATACAAAATCCCCAATAAAGCATAAACCATCAATAACATAAATATCACCCTATTAAGTCATCATAGAAACATAGATACTCGACTCCATCCTCCTCCTGAATGTCGTTGACAAACATCTCCTCATAAATAAGAAAGTTCTCAGAGGCAGTACTTGAAAGAGAAAAGAATGAGCCAAAGCCCAATATAGGTATACAAACACATACGCATACCAGACAAATCATTCACATACAGATATACAATTAATGGAAGATAATGCAATCAACAATTTAATTATCTCATTTTAGGCCCAAAGAACAACAAAGGGGTATTTAAACCCCGACACACTTGGTCTTTGCCCACATACATAGGTGGATATAATTATATGTTTTTCTTTAAGTCCTTTACGCTTAGAAAACAAAGTCTAGAACCTAACATTTTAGTTGCTTCATTCTATATGAAAGTCTATTAGGAAAACTTCACACATGATCAATGGTTACTCCTCTAGGAAACTTCCACTACGGGCTCCTAGAGTAAATGAGTCAAGCAAAATCAGCAAACCAAAATAATTAGGTCAAATATAGATTTAGTCCAGTTTGATTACTAATTTCTATCAAACATAGGCAACAATCAACACTACGTATCTAGAATCGCTCCAAGATTGAATACAATACTCTGATCTCAACCCGAACAAAAGTCAAACCTCAACAAAAGAAATTAAACAGCACGAATCTAAAAGAAAGCAAGTACATATTATCCCTTAAGCATTCAGGAGTTAAGTCCTACCTAGAAATTTATCTAAGTGCTTATGATCTAAACAATTAAGGTTTCAAAAAAAAATCGTTAAATTAAATATAATATGATTAAACTAAAAGATGACATAACTATATACAAAAGATCACTTTAATAGAAATTCATAAAGTATGTAATATATATATATAAATATATATATAACATAGCTATATATAAAAGAAAGCATACTAAGGACACAATATTAGAGTACTGAGTAATATGATTATCGAATCGACAATGGAAAATAAGTAACATGTACTTAATCAGAAAATAATATAATTCATAAAACTCATAAGGAATGATAAAATAATAATAAATAGATAAATCAGACATACTATGAGTAATATAATATGCTATATGTTAATAATACCATTGTGATGACATGCTTAAATCGTAATACCGTTGGTATATATATATATATATAAGACATACTAGTAATAGTATCGTATTATAGTACACTAATTCGATACTTAGGACTTCTAAATAAATTACGATTATTAACATAATCCTATAATTACGTAGAAAATATCGACCCAACTTATATATAATAAAAACAGAAATTTGTCCCCAACAATAATATATCTAACTAACGATTCGAAATATAATAAAATATATATTTAACAACTCTTACATAAATAACACTATATAGCATGATAAATAAATAATTTAAAGGCGGTAATTGAATAATAACAATATTTAATTAAAACTAACAACGGAGATAATAAATAAAATAATAATAACAATAAAATAATATATTAAAAATATGGTACCGAATATGAGTTCGGAATGACATGCAAAGGCAATTGAGATGGGGAACACTGACAATAATACAAGAATTACAATATGCAAAATAATAATATATTCAAATAATTATTTAATAACCTTTACCGGATGAAATCGGAACACACGGAAACAAAGACACACTAGAGCAGCTGTGCATGAAATCCGAAAACGAATTCGAAAGAACTAATGAATAATTTTTGGGCGCGAAGAAATTGACGGCATAGGGCCGACGATTGCTTGTATAGGGACAGTGATGACAAATTTAGAGAAGGATCAGAAATTGGAGTCTTAACGAGTTTTCATTGGAGAAACAGCGGCTGAAAATAAAATTTAAGTTAGGGGTGGGGTTAAGTGTTAAAGGCTTGGATTGGGGGGTAGGGGTGGTGGAGGTGGAAATTGGACTGAGACGAGAGGGATAGAGACAGGGGATAGAGGATTTCAGGGGGGTGGGGTCAGAAATTTAATTGAGAGACGAGGGAGAGAGATAGTCAGGGAAAAAAAAATGAAAGGGGAAGAAGAATGATGAGGGGAAACCACAGGGAACGGGGATTTGCAGGGGGGGTGGGGTCCAATGATCAAAGAGGGGCTTGCCTGAAAGAAAAAAAAAAAAAAGAAATGGAATGCCAAGAGAGACAGGGAGAGCCGAGAGAAAGAAGTACAATTGCAGCTGAAAAAAGAAAAAAATGATAGGGTTTAGAGTAGGGTTTTAAGGTGGGTTTCAAAATATTTTAGAACGAGAATTTATATCTAAAATAGAAAGGTAAAATGTTAATTGAGATGAAAAAGTATAGTATTTAGAAAAGAAAGAAAAATATATATATATAAATAAAAATAAATAATCATATGTATAATTATCATAATTTAAGGTATTAATAAAACTATTATATGCTATTTGAAAAATAAAATTTATTATATTTAATGTATATGTGAAAATAAAGATTTTAAAATAATTAAATCGAAACTTTAATTTCAATTTTTAACGATACTAACTAAGTAAGTTTACGATTTAAATAAAATGAATCTGTGTTTTTTCCGTTTTCACCTATAGTTAATACATGTGGCAATTGAGTGGCATACTACGGCAAAAAGAGGATGAGCGTCTCTATCCACAACCCCCGTTTCCTTTATGTTCCATGTTAGTGTCAAATTTAGACCTAACGCATCGGGATTGATATTTTGTTTCATTAACAAAGATGTTTTCTTTGGGGGAAAAGAAATATTTCAATTATGATGTGCCCGGTTGATTAATCTAAATATTACAATAAATGATGTACTCTTATGGAACTAGAAGATAGACACAAACGTATGGACAATCAACAGCAAAAAATAAAATAAAAATAAAAATATGTTGAACGAAATCAATGTCAATTCAATACGATGCATAAATCAAGAAGGATCAAAGTGTGTTCATGAAAAACAAGAAGTTGGTAAGAATAAGAGTTTAGAGCAAGAACTTTTCCATGGCTTAAACGATAATGAGATGACAAGCCAAATGCATATAAAAATCTTTATGACAATTATTAACCCGTGTTTAGGAATGAAAAAGAGTCAATAATTAAATAAATAAACAAAACACATAAAAAGTAGAATGAGTAGAATTTTTTTTTTTGGCCGCCAACGAATGAGTAGAGATTAAAATAAAAATGCCAACATAAATTACGAAAGAGAGAGAATTGAAATATTGACAAATAGATGTAGTTTTGGCATTGTGTTGATAAAATATTGATACATATGCTAAAATAATACACGACCACACCATTCATCCTTGACTTTCGACATATATTTTGGCATTGCTTTTCATTTTTGAAATAGAATTATATTCTTGCTCCGATACTTACTAGCGAAATGCATGTATCCCCTTTTCAGTTTATTCATGTTTGTTTAACGCCTAATTTATTATTTAGGCTCTAAATTTTTATCTTTATAAACGTGCTCTTAAACTCTTATGCACCATTTTACCCGTTTAATATTCATTATTCTTTGAATATTTTGTTACGGTTCGTATTATTTTTATTTTCATTTTTATTAAGAGTAAAATTATCTGTTAATTTTAAAGATAGTAGGACAAACACCCATGAAACAAACGGAGGTGTAAATGCAGTTAACTCTAGTTTCACTTACCCGATGAATATGATATTATAGCTTTCATCAAGCCTAATCAATTCCCAAAGATAAGCACTGATCATAGGTGTGGCCTTCATTCACAAGGTATTCAATAGTCTCCACTATTTCAACAATTTCGCGTAAAAGTACTAGACGGTGGTCTTCTCCATTTTGTTGTAATTAATTAGGGTTAGGGCCAATAACAACATATAGAAGAAAGAAGTACATGTACACCGGGGAAGTTCCATCCTGTTGGATCCTTAATTCTCAGTATGTGTTGGATCCACTAATCTAGAAGTTCAACGAAAGGAAAGATGGGAAAATGAGGTTTAACATGGTTAATAGGCCTTTTTGGACATAAACCTCTCAAGTTCAAACTGATAGACCCATGATGAAAACTTAACTTTAATAGTTTAGTTTAAATTCAATTTAGTTTCATCTGCTATAAATAGGAAATGAGACCTTTAAGTACGAAGAATTCTTTTTGAACTTTTTAGAATTTTCATTTATGATCATCATACTGACTTAAGTATTAAAGTAATTATATTAAAATACTCCTCGATATCAACCCCTTAAAGTAATTATAATAGAATACTCCTCGATATCAACCCCATAGTCTTGTTTCTTTATTTTACAGTTGCCACACAATAGAATGAATTAGCTCAATCTTTACCGACAAAATTCGGAGACGAAAAACATCTTCGAATCTACCAGTGAATTCACATGGAGTAAGATTCCAGTTGGCCTAGGAAAAAAATAAAAGGCGAGCTGGATTGAGAGCGAAAATACCATGTGTATATACACACACACGTGTTTCATAGACCATTAAATTTTTATTAGACTTTTAAGTGAAGTATGGGCCTAATACAGTAGGTGACTCTTACCCCTTATGTATCGCAGCAAGGACTTCATAGATTTTTAGTTATGAAGCCACACATTGTGCACGGAAGGAGCCCAACTTCCTAAACAGATTTTCGGCTCATTAGCGTACAAGTTGTTAGGTACTTTCACGGTTTGATTCAAACCCTTAATATACCAAAATGTTTCCAACACTTCAGGATTATCAACTGAACCACTTCAAGTGTAGTTCAATTTAATTTGAATCACTTTTAAATCACCTTATGCTAATTGATAATACTAATAGTTAAGAAAGATTTTAACTAAACATTAATGTTCAAATTGAGGAACATTACATAGAACTTTAGGCCACATAGTAATATTTTATAGTGACATTGCATCTTAGGTGATCATAAAGTGTAGGAGTTTGCTTAAAAGATGAGAGATGGTGATAAAAAGAAGGGATTGGACTGTGGAAGTTGAGAGGGAGATTATAGACGACAAGAAAAAGAAAAAGTAAATACAGTAAGGTTGAAATGCGAATGAGGTAGAAAATTTAAAAATGTTGCCACTTTTTAAAATGAAACACTTCAGTTTAGATTTAAGTGATTCAATTCAATTTGACCCTTCAAATCGAATCGCAAATTATTTATACGTTTTCCTAAACCAAACTATGAATGGAATTGAAATATAAAAAATGGTATTTTATAGTTGAATCTAGTTTAGTTCAGTTTTTAGCTCCATTCAACTCAATTTCACGAATACCCTATAAGTAAGGGAGAAAAAAAAAAGAAATTAAAAATTGTATGTGCAAGAATAATTACATGTGATATTGATAACTGTAGGGAACAACCTTACCCGGAAAGCGATTATAGACAGCATATGGTGCCACACATGACACATCTTCCAATAACACGTGGACGTCTCTATCTCTACACAGAATTGACCATTTTCTCACATGGCAGGCACTCAATTTTCCAGGGCACTTTCCCTCGTTCGTCAAGCGAAACCCACTACCTGATTCCAATGTCAACAACCCTATATATCGTGTATCGAACGTGTGATGGCGGCAATCCGGATTTGAGCTGGTATATTTTTCACCCTGTAATTTTGCGTATATGCGCACCAATTGAGCCCCCATTAATTCCAACTATTATCATAATTTCACTGCTAAATAATTAATAATAAAAGGTTTAAATATTTTTCTTTTAGTTGTTACATGTAGCTATATGTGCATGACAATCACTAAGAATCTCGAATAATTGTGCGTGTAAATTTATTGTAGTGCTACCTTCGACCCATCAAGAGACAGCACATTCTGGAATGCAAAATGACGGTGGTGAGAAAGGTTTTGCATGTGCAACTTTCGACGTATCAGATATAGGAGATTAAAACCACTAGAAACATAGTAACTCCTACATCCAAGACGGCAAGACCTAGGAATTGAAGCCGCACCAAATCATAAAAAGATCATCACACTTCTACTAAATTCCTTGCCATCATCTGTTAGTTTTGCAATCTGAAAATGGGAAATACTTCGAACTTAAAATTTTAAAAGCCCCCAATTTTTTAATCAATCAAAGCACTACAATTCACATGATATCAAAACTGTTATCTAAGCTTTTGTTTATGAAGGTTTGGATCCCTCTCTTAACGTGCAAATGATAAGTGTGGAATTACTAACACTTATCATAGGTCAATCTTGCATATTTACAAGAAAACTAGCAAGAAACTGAGCTTAATGGTGTTAAATACTAAAGAAAATTACATGTAATTGAAATTCACAAGCATTTGACTAAATTTTGTGTAATTTGACTATATTTTAATTGAATTTCGATAGTAGTTAGTTGAATTTAAATGTTTTGCAAGTCCATGAGATTATTTACATGTTTTACAAGTCTATGAGATTAGCATGTGCAGGCATGTCAAACTCAACTTGTTTGAGTTATACAAGAACAATGACCAAAAGGAGGAGCTTCAAGTGCAAGGCCTAGCATTCGAATGCCACTTCAAATAGAGTTCAGACACCAACATATAGAAAATTGACCAAAATGTGAACTAAAAGCTAGCAAGGAGATACTATTCAAGAAGGTGTATGGATGCCAGCTAAGGCTAGGATTTAGTCTCAAGTTTCTTAAAACACAACGTTTTATTAAAAGAGAGAGAGAGAGAGAGTATTCCAACCATGTGTTCAATGTCCAAACACCACCGCCCGTAGTATTCGGATGCCATGTCCAATTCTATAAATATCTCGTGTTCTTCTTATTAGCTACATACTTCTACCATTTTTAGGAATTTAGCTTGTTTTTTATGAACTTCCTTAGTTTTTTAGGTCCTCTAAAGTAGATTTAATATAGAGTTAGTATTTTGAATGCATTTTCTTATAAAAATGAGTATTGTAGCTTGAAATCTTTTGTGGTTTTTAACACGTTTGGAGGTTTAGGTTTAGATTTCCATTATAAATTCATGGAGTTTGTGTGGGTATTAGGAGAACCCCATTACTAATGCTTGGTGACATGTTTTGTAATGTCTTGTACACTTTCTTTATGTTGTTCATAAAGTTTCATAGTAATGTTTATGTTTATACATGTTTATTATGAAAATCCTCTGTGAACATTACTTTATGTGCTTGATGTGATTATGGATTTATGTCTTTCTTGATGAAATGTTATGGCTATTAATGTTTTTGTATTGTATTAGATTGAAAGTTTAATTTTACTTAGTTTGATGCTAGTTAGTCTTACATGAACGTTAGGAAATGAAGAGCTAGGTTGCAATTCCTTCATTATTCAATTAAGGCTCCATGTAATTTTAACAAGAATTAAAAGATTCCAATAGAACCTAGGATTCTTAACATTTACAAATGAGAATTTGGAATTTAAGGCTAAAATCCTAGTATTCTCCTAGAGCTTAAATGGATTAAGTTGAGAAATCAAGTTAAAATAGCTATTTAAGTGGTGATAAGACTTAAATGACTAGCTGATAAGTAGATAAGGAATTGGTAGTACAACGCTTATGCTACAATGGGGTTAAAAAATGAAAGTCAATGAATATTGTGAGCATGTGGCAACGAGTAGCGTAGTTTAGCCTATTGAACATAATAGTAAATAAAGGTGAAGTTGATAGCTTTTAGTGCTGGGCCCTTCATCAAATGGGGAAAGTGAATGGTTTAGGAAGTTCATGATTAGATCTTAGAGTTGGAATCACTTGACTGGCCTGGGAGATTTGGAAAGAAAGATGCATTGCACTTTATAGTAATGGCTAGTTGAATCCTAAAAGTTTGATTAGAACAATAGCAATAGGAATTGATGAATGGTCAAAGATAAGGGTGAAAGAAATGCACAAAAGAGGAAGAGATGAAGTAGCTAAGGTTTGGAAACCACTAGAAAGGGCTTGGCTCAAAATAAGTGTAGATGGTTCTTTTGAACCAAAAGAGAGAAGAGGAGCTATAGCAGGTTTCATAAGAGATGCATGTGGGAGATTAACTAAAGGTTTTGCACATTGGGTGAAGGCTTCATCTATAAAGCAAGTGGAAGGGGCTACGATGCTACATGCGGCACAATTTGCAAAGAAAAAGAACTGGGCTTATGTTATTTTGGAGTCAAATGTGGTTAATTTTATCAAAGCAATAAATAAGGGATCATATAGCATAGGCTTAGCCTCGATAGAGATTATTCAAGACATTAGAACAAAACTATTGAACTGTAGAAATGTTAAGATAGAAGTCTTATCCAAAAATGCTAATGTAATAGCAAATTGGGTAGCCAAGAATTTTAGAAGGAGGATGTCTCTAATGGATTAGTGGATCAACACCCCATCTGACCTTTCTAGGGTACTTTGTTTAGATTGTTCTAAAAGTTCATTTTATAAGCTATACTGACCTTTGAAGAGAATTAATGAAATTACTCTTATGTTGCTTAAAAAAAAAAATGAATGTCATAAGTACAAGGAAAATGCATGTTCAAGCTAGTATAAACACTCTAATAGCGTTAGCTATGTTCATTTCAAAAGATTATTGACACGTAATCCCTATTTACTAATCGAAAGAAATCTAATACCTTTACTAAGATTTATGTTGAAATCTACACTTATTTCATTGTTGTTACTTTATGTTACCTCCTTACTTACATTTTTAGTTTGTTTGAAAAAACTTGATTTTGATTGCCTAGATTAGAGTAGAGTTAATTTACTCTAATACTTGATAACTTTCCAACAATTTTTACTCTTCTTGATGATAAATACAATTACAAATCCTCACCCTATACTCAAAACAATTGGTACACTCACCATTTATATCGTAAATTCACTAGTTTTGAGAAATCTTACAAGCAACCATAGATTTGAGTCTAGAGTTCCATACATTTTTGGAAAAGAGGGTAAATTCTATAATTTGTATATGGCAGTGGAAAGGTGACATCATATCAACCGAATAATAACAAATTTGGGAAAAATACAAATAAATTTCTAAACTTCGACTTAGGTATAAATTGATTGCTTAAACTTCGATTTAGGTATAGATTGATTGCTTAAACTTCAAAGTCTAATTTAAGAAGTCCCTCCCCTAAATTTTGATAAATTATCAAATAACCCCATAAATTGAAAATAACCACCATCCCACCCGCCAGGTGGTTGTAAACTTTGATTTTTATATATAAGCTTCTCTTGAACTTATTAAAATATACTTTAAAATACCTTAAATTTAACCATAATGTCACTTTTTAACTTTAAAAAAAAAAAAAGGAAATGCCCCTTAAGTTACTAGTTTATCAAATTTAGAGTGGTAATTTGCAACATTCAAAAGTTTATAAGTTAAATATGTACTTATATCAAAGTTTAAAAAGGTTATATGCAATTTTCCCCTAAAATTTTACCTCGATACTTATTGTGATATTAATCGTGACCTTGATACAGAGCTAGACCTTTTAATTTAAGGAAGCATTATTTTACATTATACAAATTGTGGTCGAAATGGTTCAGTTATTTCCTTTTAGATGATGAGGTTTTTTATATCAATTAGATTTAGACTAGGAATTTCAATCTATATGTGGTTTTTTTATTCAAAGAACTCTTCTATTTCCCCACCATGAGAGCAAGTCCCAAACCATCAACTCAAGAAGGATGAAACTCTAACAAGATAGGTGCTTAACCAAAAAAACTTGGCTAAAGGTAAGAATTCAACAATTAGGAAAGGAATGACATCAAGAAAGGAAAGTCAATGGATCAAGCTATATTCCTAATTTATTAAGGTCTAAAGATAGCCATGGACATACTTTTCTAATTTAGTAAGATATGCTTTCCTCTTGTAAAAGATACATCTTCATCCGTATTTCTTGAAATATCTCCACTTCAACACTATAAATAGAGGCAATCCCCCATTACTAAGGTATCTACGCACATATAGCCCTTATCATTTTACTGTTCCCCATATTTAGTTGACTCAATCATCGAAGTGACTATACCGAACAAAACCCTAACACCCCTCACCATACTTTGTTTTACAAGTCTTAAAACATTCTCTTAGAGGTCTAACTCGATCCAAGACTCAACCAGCCAGAGACTAAGTGTAATACTGCTAAGTTCAAGAATAATAAGTAACAATTTTACTACTCTTGTACATCACGCTTTCAGGATTTGGTTTCAATATTTTTCTAGGACAAGATAATGTGTGTGTGTGTGTGTGTGTGTGTGTGTGTGTGAGATTAAAATTGAGATTAATTTAACTAAAAATTGGCTTTCTTAAGAATTTCCTAAATATCTTGAATTAAGGACCTCAATAGTACTTGAATTTTCCTCCAATTGGTTATATTAAATAAGATGAGTACACAAGGATTCTTAAATCTCCCGTTTACCTAAGTATGGTGGTAATTGAAAGGGGGGGAGAGGAATTAGTTCTAGATTATTCTCTTTCTTTTTTTTTTTTTTTAAGCTACAAGACATATAGCTACCTTTCTCTCATAAACTCACTTATTCTTTGTTTTTATTAAATTACCCTTTCTTAATAAAAGTAATTGTAAGATTAATTAGTAATTAGCTTGTCTCTCTTTACATACCTACATTAGACAATTAAATAAATTGCTCTTATTTAGGTAATAAAACCAATGTTGCTTTAGTGATTGATTTATTATAACTATTTTTTTATTGGAAATTTAATTTTCAACTTAACCCTCTACATAAAATACCAAAATTATTTTTCTTTTAACTTAGGATATTTCAAGAATTGTTTTTGTGGCAAATATGCCACCATAATCTACTTATAAGGGAAAACCAAATGAAAAGAAGCAGCCAATATCTTACATCCTTTTTTGCTATTGTCATAATGGTTTCAAGATTAGATCAAATTAAATAGCCATTCGAGAAAAAAGAGCTAACTTTTTTCCTTGCCCAATCATCTTTCCTTTTGCTTCGTGATTGTCTCGATATAAAACAACTAAAAGAGCCTTTAGGGGCTAAGATAATAAGAAAGGTACATATTTAGCTTTCAACTTTTCATTATTTTTTATTTTAGTCCTAAATTTTCTAATTTTGCACTTAACTCATCAACAATTGTAAATGTTTATAATGAATCCTTTTATTGACAATATTAAGTTTTCCATCCATATATGACACACAGTGTGATATGATTGGTTAAAATAATTTAATTAAATAAGATAATAAATATATTAGTTAAGTAATTGATTAAAAATATAGGAAATTTGTAATTATAAAAATTTGAAAAATAGAAAATAAAAATTTTCAAAATTAAAATAAAAAAGAAAGATAATATAAGATAATAATATATATTATCATTTAAATAAATTAATAAAAAGATAAAAATTCAAAAATTTTCTCAAAAAATTATTTAAAAAATGGAATTTGAACAAAAAAGGTTCCAATAACTTTCAACTGTAGGATGACTTGAACAATCAATTCAAGTAAAGTAAGTCTCAATTCGCTTCAAACCATTGGTGGCAATCTACTAATCACCAACTAGTAGAGGGTGAGGTCTAGCCGCCTGTGAATCTTGAGGTGGGCACAATAACTTGTTTTCAAAATTTGAAGATTTTTTTTTTTGTTTTCTATTTTCGTTACTTTTTTTCATTTTTTTTTAAATTTATTTCATTAATATTATATTCTTTATTTAAATTATTTAATTGACAAACAGAAAGCCACCACATGTCATGTACTAATGGAAATTTAATATTGTTATAAAAAGTCTTTGTTTGCAAATCTTTGCAAACATTAATTTCTTGAATATAAAAAAAAATAAAAATAAAAAAATAAAACATTTGGGACTAAAATAAAAAAATAGTGAACTTTTGAGTACTAAACATTTCATTTCACCGGAAGATAATAATCTCTCCTTGCAGCTTGCAGCAAGCAATTTTGTTCTAGTCATAAGAATGTTGGGTATTTGTGCGAAGGAAAATTCTCCTATTTACTCGATTGAAACAGCCAATGTTTGGGAACCTCGAAGCCTAAGTTGTATGAGGTCGGTCACAGACGGGTCTCTTATTCAATCAAATGAGAGCGACAGTTCATGATGTAGCTAGAGATGAGGAAGGAGATCGGTGTTTGGCTTCTGTAGGGAAAGTGGGGATATAGATATACTTACCAGTTACCACAAAATTGTAGGTTATATACCGGGTTTTAAATTATAGTGTAAAAATGGGATTACGAATTTAATTGTGAATCTGGATTCTGCTATTGCAATTACCTTGGTTGATTCTCCAGCAAACAGCAAGCATGAAGTGTTTAAATGTAGTATTTGCTTATGGGCAAAAGTTGTAACGATTTGATGATGTGAAGCTGGAGCACACGGCAAGAGAATCAAATTTTCCGTCTGGTGCCTTGACACGAATCGAACCACGTAAAAATTAGTAGTTAATAGTGACTTGTGTTTATACCTTGAGTTTCAGAAGTAGTAATATGTTAGAACAAAGTAGGTAATAATTATTATCAACGGGTAAGGTTTCAGAGTCATTTTAGTGACGTACTTCTATTAGATCTTTTGACACAGTCTTTATCAACTTATCCACTAAATTATTTTTTGCTCCCTCATGAGTCATAGCTATCACCTTATTCTCAATCAGTTGTCTCACATACTGATCACGCTTCAGTCTAATGTGTCTAGATTTTACTATAAATACGAGATAAGGTAAATTGGCTATCTCAAAAGATTGAAATAAGTGTCATAGGTTGTAACCACATCTCAACTTCTAAGAATAAGTTTCACAACTATCCCGCTTCTTTTCCACTTCCAGCTAAGCTTATAAATTCAACTTCCATTATCGATATTAGGTCTAAAGTAATGTGGAGCATACGTCAAACTACCTATTGTACTAACCTATTCTAACTATTCTACGGTTTTATCTCAATTCTCTACGAGAACTGCAAGGGGTATCACGGTTCTTGAAGTTTCATATTCTAAACTTTTCAAGATCCCAAGGTGATTCAGCATGTGTTCTTATGCTTCCAGTGTAAATTATCAACCATCAGAGACTCCAAATTGTGATGCTAACATACTGAAAGGAACGGATTCAACATGCCCTGATCCGAAACTAAAATATATATTGCACTGGAGACACTGACATCCGTACCTCTTTGATTAATTAAGAAGGTATCATTGTCATCGCCGTGTATTGTGTAGGCTTCAACAAAAGAGACAACAATATTCACTTTCAGATACAGAACATCCATTATTTTTACTCTACTAAGTCGAATGGCGACCAGTAAAAACCTTTGGCAGCATATTCTTAAAATCTACATAAACTAAAGAAAGAGAATTATGTATGTAAACTGCGACAGGAAATTTTTCTAGTGTCATCCAAATTGCATCCTTAGCTTCGGCGTCCATAGATTATTCCCCTAAAGAGCATAGGTGGGGACAAAATTGTGTTCCAAGGGATTATTTCACAATGCCTTATGGATTCATTATTTCGCTTCTTGCTTTTTGCAGCCTTTTCTCAGTTTTACGGTTTGGTCCATTGAGTTTGTTCCACCCGAATTTTATTAGCAGTCAATGGCCCTCCTGCGTATAGATGACAGTTCTGGGGGCAAGGAGTATAAATAAGACCTGATGGTGCTGAATTCTCATGCACTGGGAAGTTGGTTCTTCAACAATGAAGAAGAGAGTTCTTTATGGATTTCTTTTTATTATAATCGCGATTGCACTAGGTCGGCCTTGTGTGTCGGAGAAAGTTGATGAGGTTGAGGTAAGTGGTGATCTTGCCAGGAAGAATGATGAAGCACGAAAAAATGCAAGTTCATCATCTCATGAGGAATTGGTCACTAGCAGTAATTTGCAGCATGGTGGTAGTAGCAGTGGCGACGATAGTGGTAAAGGAGGAGGTAGTAGAGGTGGAGATGGAGGTGGTAGGAGTAGGAGTGGCAGTGGCAATGATAATGGTAATGGACAAGGCAATGGTGATGGCAAAAGTGCTCATATAAGAACTAATCCCCATAAGCAAAAACAGGGAACAAAAAGCAACGAAAGTGGTGGTGGTAATAGCAATAGGGATAATAGAGGAGGTGGAAGTGGAGATGGAGGTGGAGGTGGAGGTGAAAGTGGTAAAGGGTATGGATGGGGCAAAAGAAGTGGGGGTGGTGAGGGAGGTGATGGTGGTGGTGGTGGTGAGAGTGGAGGAGGAGGAGGAGGAGGAGGAGGAGGAGGCAAAGGCCGTGGTGGAGGAGGAAGGGGACAAGGTGGAGGTTGAGGATGGGGAGGGGGCAATGGTGGGGTAGTAGAAAGGGCCATTATTGTATATGGGGATGTAAGAGTCAGCAAGCAAAACCTTGATGGTGAAAGACCTAGCCAAGTTAGGGCATGCAAGGCACATTTGCATAAAAATGTTGGTTTAAGACTAATAATTGTTTGTCTTTTAGATATTGATTGAGGCTTATGAGCATAGTTAAATAATTTCAATTGTCCTATCAACAAGATAGTGTGTGAATTTCAAGAATGTGCTTTGTTTTTCTATATTGTACCTTTTGAGTGTGAGAGTGAACCTAAGATAATAGAATTACATTGTTTCTGCATCATTTTCTAACTACTAAACTTTTATACAACTAGTAATAGAACTTCTTTGATTTCCTTGCTATTTTTCTTCGATAGATTTATTTCAGCAATTTTTTTTCCCTCTATGTATAATCTCTTAATGTGCAAAAGAGTTGTGTAGTTGCTAACTTGGTTGATTTTCACGTATACTTTGCATGATTATATATGCTGGTTATTCAATTTAATTCAACTATTCATGTCAAGAGAATTTAATTCAACCATTAAACAAAAGAAATATATATATATATCTTATTCATGCACTCCATTATAATCATTTTAATGCATTTAGCCTTATTAGCTTTAAAATTGACTATCTAAACCATCAATTATCAAATATCCAAAAAAGTTTCTTTAATTTGCCTACATGATCATTTTTCCCTTTAAAAAATAATAATAATAATAATTTCATATTTTTAATTTTTTATTTCTATTGTTTCAAAAATGTTTGAATAATTTATTTTAACTTAGGATATTGACTATAGCATGAACTGCTTAAAGAAGAAGAAGAAGAAAAAGAAGTTGATAGAACTTGGTAAAACATTCTATTGAACCATGTATAAATTAACATAAAATTTTCATGTAAATTGCCCATTCAAAATCATTGAGTATGTAAAACAAATCACGTATTATAAATATATAATGTGTAGATATCAATAAGATATTGATATATAAAATGTGTGCAAATCTTTGATGATAAGTGATTTAAGAACTATTTCTTATATTATTATTCATATTAATATTGTAGTGATATTGCACACAAACGCATGGCATGTAATATCTAATTAATCTTTTTTTTTTTTCATTCTAAGTTTGTAGTATCTAGGTTAAACTAGAATCCATAAATAGTCTTTTATAGTTAATTTTCGAACTTAGTTTTAAGTTAATGCTTGCATCCTCTCCATATACGTTCATAATAAAAAATCTAGATGGAAATCTAAATTGAGTCTTGAAAGGTCACAATCAATGTCTAAATTTTACATTTTTTTTTTCAATTTTGTATTATAAGTTAGAAGTTACTAAATATTATCCAATTCCACTTTCACCAATCAAATTTTACACTGAAGTTTAATGTTGTATTGGATTAGAAAAGGTATTAGGATCAATTAACCCTAGCACAATATTTTATTATATAGTATAATTGTAAAAATACAAATATGCTCTTAATAATAGACAACTTATCGTAGCTTGTTACACATATAACTCATTCAATTCCCTCAAAGTGACTTAGTGAATATATCAACAAGTTGGTATTTTGATCTCACATATGATGTATCATTTTTTTTATTTAATAGCTTTTCACAAACAAAATAACAATCAATTTTAATATGCTTTATGGATTCATGAAATACTAAATTTGATGCTATATGTAAAGCAACCTAGTTATCACATATCAACTTCATCAGCTATGATTGTGGAAACCAAATTCTTTGAGCAAATGCTTAAACCAAAGTAGTTCGTAGGTTATGGATGCCATTGCTTTATACTCAAACTCTACACTTGATCTGGCTACCACAGTTTGTTTCTTACTCTTCCATAACAAGAGCTTCTCACCAACAAACACACTCTATCTTATAGTTGATCTCCTATCTAATGATGAACGAGCCCAATTAGCATTTGTATATCCAATGACATAGACATGTCCATGTATATAAAATACCACTATCTAGTGATCCTTTGAGATAACGTATAGCATGACTCATAGCATTCCAACAACTAGTATGAGGTGAGATCATGAATTAGGTCACTATACTAACTACAAATGATATATCAAGACGTATCATAGTGAGATAGTTGAGCTTACTAACTAGCCTTCTATATCTCTTTAGGTCATTTGAGACATCGCCTTCAACAAGTGAGAGCTTGACATTAGGATCCATTGGCAAATCAATTGGTTTTGCTCCAATCAAGTTAGTGTCAAATAATTAGTTGAAAACATATTTCCTCTAAGAGAAATATATACCTTGCTTGGATCTAGCGACTTCAATTCCAAGGAAATATTCCAAACTACCCATGTCTTTTGTTTAGAATTTTTGTTGTAGAAAACCCTTCAATTTCTTAATATGTTCACGGTCCTCTCCTAAAATCACATATCATCAACATAAACAACCAATATATAATTTTCTTACCATCATGCTGTCGATAAAAGATAGAGTGATCTAAATTACATTTACAAAGATCAAATTCCATATAAAGATTTCTTTAGATGGCAAACTAGCCTTTTCTCCCCCTGAACAACAAAACCAAATGGTTGTTACATATACACTTCTTCTTCAAGGTCACCACAGAGGAAGGCCTTTTTAATGTCTAGTTGATGCGAAGGCCAATTATAAGTAATAGCAAGTGAAATTAGAAGACATACTGAAGTAATCTTAGCTATTGGTGAAAATGTATCCCAATAATCCATACCATAGATCTGAGTATAGCCTTTAGCAACTAGGTGGAACTCTCATGGAGAATACCCATCGACATCCAACTATGTATTTACCACCAAGAAGAAATACAAGATCCTACATATCATTACTATAAAGTGCAGACATTTCTTCTTTCATAGCAACAAGCTAAGTAAGATGAGCTGAAGCTTCTAAAATAAAGTTTAGAGTAGAAAGAGTAGATAATGAAGCAACAAAAGAAGCATAAGATAGAGAGAGAAAGGAATATGTAATAACATTTGAAAGGGAATAATGGATAGAAGGATGAATAACACACTTGCCTTGCCACATGGAAATGGGAAGGTTAAGATTAGATGAAGGAAGATGTGAGTCTAGCAGAGAAGTTGGTGGAGATGGAGAGTCTTATGGGCTAGTATGTTGTTGACAAACATAAACTTGCATATCTAGCCAATTAAGGTGAGGGTACCCTTGAGAATTTGGCAAAGCAATGGAAGTATCTTAAGGGATGATAAAGTAGAAGCACCTAGATCAATAGGAAGTGAATCAAAAAAGGATGGTAAAGGCAACTTGAGAGATTCATCCTTAGGATACGAAGATCATAGAGAAAAATATAGTTGACTCAAAAGAAAGACACATATGGATCAACAAAAACCTTATAGTGTTTAGGAGAATAATACCGATACCCTTTTTTACTACTAGAGTAGCAAAGAAAAATGCAATAAATTCATTAAGGTTTAAACTTGTCAGTCCCTATAAATAATTGGCAAACAAAACACAAGCAACCAAAGACATGAGGAGGTAAAGGAAAAGGTGAGTTGGAAGGGAAAAGAAGGTAAAATGGAACCTTTTAATGTAATGTAGATGGCACTTTGTTTATGAGAAAGCATGCAGTGAGAATTGCATCAACCCAAAAGCCCTTATGCACATTCATATGAATCATCGATGTTTTAGCAATTTCAATCAAATAACAATTGTACTCTATCTTGTTATGGAGTATAAGCACATAAAGTTTAGTGAATAATACCATTCTCTTGCATATATGACTAAAAAGAGTTAGACATGTATTCTTTTGCATTGTCTGTACAAAGAACACAAATCGAGAAATTAAATTGATTTTGAATTTTAGAATGAAATGCACCAAAGATCTTAAATAACTCAAAACAAGCTTTCATCAAATATAACCATATTATTCTTGAATAATCATCAATAAAAGTGAAAAAGTATTTAAAACAAAAAAGAGAATTAACTTGAGCAAGTCCCCATACATCAAAATGAATTAAATCAAAGGGAGCAATAGCTTAATTATTGAAATTTAGACCAAATAAGACACGACTCTAGTTTGCTTAATTGATAAGATTGACATTAGAGAATAGTATTAGATTATAGACTAAGATACATATGATGAAGAATCTTTAAAGATGGATAACCTAATCCATATATTCCAATTTAATAGCCAAGCAAGCAATAGTAATAAATGTTGAATCCATGAAATATAACCTACAAGATTCATGCCCTCCACCCATCTTCTTCCTCGTTCTCAAATCCTATATTACAAAAGAAGAGGGAAAGAATGTGATTGAGAAATTGAAAGAAGTTGTGAGTTTATTGATAAATAGTAAGTTAAAAGGAAATTGAGGAATATATAAAATTGACTTTATGTGAAATAATGAAACGAGTGAAGCAGTGCCTACCCCACTAATAAGTGAAGTAAACCCATTAGCAAGAGTGACATTTAGTAAGGTGGAAGAGTGTATAATATGTGAAAAATAATTAAGTGTACCTGACATATGATCAATAGCGTCGAAATCAACAACCCAACACTATGGAGAAGCTTGAGTAAGGCTAATAATAGGATTAATCAACTAGACTAAAGAGGAAGAAGCAAATGGCTATGAAATAGTTTGAGGCTATAAGAGCTTAGCATATTCTTCCCAAAATAAAGTGACAGTAGATAATTAAGTTTCTCCATTATGCAAATCTGGACTAATCATGGCCTATATTGAATCTAAAGCAACCTGGGCAGGTGAAGAAATAATTAGATTGGATAATACGAGCCCTAAGAGGACATCTATGCAAAACCTAACAAGTTTCTCAAGTATGACTTAGGCAATGACAATGACCATTATAAGGACATGACCTACGACCTTGCCTTCCACAACTAGTACGACCTCCCCCCTCAACTTGAAGATCCTCCACACCTACCATTAAGTGTCTAACTAACAATAATGGAATGGTTAGAGGGTGAAGTAATAGGTATGGATTGTGCAAAAACATAAACGATGTGAGAATAAACATTTGCTAAAGATGTAAGCTCTGATGACCAAAGAATTTGTGACTCCATTAGCTCTAGCTCCAGTTTAAGGCCAGGAAGAAGTTTAAAGACTGCAAGTCAATCACACTATTTTTGCATCTCTCTCAAGTCTATACTAAGAGGCATCGCATCATTCATCTCTTCAAGACATTTTTTAACTTCACCATAATATTCTATAAAGTCCTTATCACCCTATTGCAATTGAAAGAAATTGGCCTAAACATCATACATGCATGTATTAGTTGAGGCATAAAGAAACTTAAGGTAATTTCAAACTTCTTTTCAAGTACCAAAAGTGTTACGAAAATTGAATATTTGAGATTCCAGTGAATTCCAAAGCAAATGCAAATATTGTTGACCTATTTGATCCCATTCCGTATATTTACTATTGGATTCCTTAGGAGGTAACACTATTAATATCTTAAGGCACCCTTAACCATGAAAGAAAGCTTGAACCATACGTGCCCATTTGAAATAATTAGTACCATTCAACTAAACAAATGCAAGTGTTGGAGCAAAGGATATAGGTAGTCTGATGATTGATTTAAAGTCCATGACAACTAAATAATTGATTTGCTTTAAAATACAAAGAAATTATGACATTAAAACTATGGAAGTTTGAAGACAAACAATCAACTACTAATCTTTCTTGATAAGCACCATGTATTTGGTGAGAACATCACAATGGAACTTCAAAATAGAATGTTTTGATGCTCATGATAGTCATATCAGGTTAAGCTTAGCGTGTAGTGGCTAGAGTTTGAGTCTCTTAGGTCAAACTTAGGTGAAATAGTCAAATTTCATCAAACAAGGTTCGGCTTAGTGGAGATCATGCATGAATTAAGTCGAATGATGGATAGTGGCTTGGTAATGATGAATCAAGTAAGAAAGTGGTGTAACTAGGGTTAGGATGTCAATTTAGTATGGCTAGAGTTTCAAAACTAACTTAGATTCCAAATTTAATTAGCGTTTTGAATGGGGAGGTGATTATTGTGCTAGGGTTTTGATTAGGAAAGGGGAAACGAAGTGGTTTGATGATGATGATTTGAAAGTGACGATGGTGCTGGTAGTGGTTATTTGAAGCGTGTTTCGGCGTTTTATGAGGTAGCAGTAGTGGATTCCGACGAGTGGTGATGGATTTTAATAGCTTAGTGATTTGCTGATCAGCCAAGCTCTGATACTAGGCTATGATTAGTACCACAACTATTTTATCTAAAAATTTAAACTTATAGATATGGTATAAACTATTATACTTATTAGATAATACTCCTCTTCACTTATGAGCTTAACTTTGGTTAAAGCCCAACAGATGGACCACTTAGTTAAATAGGGGTTGATTAACGTTGCAGAGGTTTGAATCTAAGACCTCCTACTCTAATACCATGTTGTTTTGTATTAGAAAAGGCATTAGGATCAGTGAACCCCAACACAATATTTTATTATATAGTATAATTGTGAAAGTATAAATATGCCCTTAATAATAGACAACTTATTTTAATATTTAAAATTACAAAAACATTTTATAAGTGTATGTGTGTATGCGTATTAAATTCTTATTTATCAAATTTACTACTTGTATATTCATGCAAATGTTATGGCAAACAGTTATCAGTTAAATGGCATAATTATAGTAGGTAATGTATTTGATTGGATATGATATTTATTATCTTTAAAATTTAAATATAAAATTGAATAAATGATGGTAATTTTTATTTTTTTCCATCTATGAAATCCTCGATCTACTGACTTAAAAACTCACATGATCTCAGTATATTTAAATCTCGATCAATAATGATCTAAAGCTTACCAATGATAGTGACTAATTTTAAAAAAATTATCATTTATATTTTCGTATATTAAAATCTTAATAAAATTATATAACATGAAATTTTAATATCATTAAAACTTTTTTTTTTTTTTTCATGAGAGATTTAGCTAGTCTTGGTTTGAGGTTAGATAATTTCACATATTTCAGTGGCTTGTCCGCTATGGACCTATGATACATTAAAAACGGACAACTTTAAATCTTTTATCAAAAGAAGAGTTCTTAATATATTGGTTTATACATGCTCATACACAAGTCATGGAGCCAAGTGTGGGGAAATCGATAATATCATGGCCCCAGTGATTCTGAAACTGGAAAAGAAGCTGATGCCATCATCTGAAACTGGTTTCATATCTGACAGATAAAGCCCGTCGTCCCAAAAAGTAAAACACCATTGAACGTTTAACTTAATCAAACTTACGAATTATGCATAATATATCCTGAACGCTAGCATATAACCTTTTTAGGGAAATTGGTTGAAATCGATCTTCCGAGCATCTTAGAAAGACAATTTTTGGATAAAGCACCAAATATATATATACCTCTAGTTTTTGACAATTTCTATGTCTAAATCTCATATTTTATAATTTGTATATTAGTTTTAATTGTATTTTAGTGTCTCAATTAATAAAAAAGTTAATAGCTGCTACATGTTTCTACTTCTTAGTGTCCATACTTTGGGTTTGATTGCATTTTATATATGTACTTTAGTTTTAATTGTATCTTGGCATCCAAATTATTTTTCAGTTTTCTTAATTAACAAATTTTAACATCTCCCAAAACTTTCTAAACTGGGTAAAATTTTAAAATGGTTATAAATTTGCAAATTGACTACTATTTGTCTTGGAAACATGAACTTTTGGACTTATGTAATAATATAGCTATATCCCTATTATATTTTGTTATATTTCCGAAGTGACAGGGTATTGATTTTTCAAACTTTACAATCAGATTGCTTCCAAATTGGACATCTCATGATTGCAAACTTATAGTTATCGGAAAAGGTCATGTTACAAGCTATTTACAAATTCTCATATCAACTTGAAATTGGACAATTGAAAATCGCCCTTCATTTAGGCCAACTAACCTGAGTTTTATCTTTTATTTTTAAAAATTGACACGATTTTAAGATTATAACAGTTATAAAATTTGAAAGAGTTTACAAATCATTATTTTACAATTTTGTAATGGCATTGTAAGGTATAGGAAGTTGCATATGATAAAAATATTACAATATTTAAGAAAAACTGTGAAACCTTAAACGAAATTATTGTGCATAAAAGGCCATTCAAAGCAAGAATAAATAAATTTATTCAAGCAAAAGAGAACTATAAGGGCATGTTTATCAATGGATACTTAAAAGAAGTGCTTAAGATAATATATCAATTTATTAATGGATACTTCATCATAATTACTTACCAATTTTTCAAATTTTTTGCAGTTTCCATATTATTATTACTTTTTAAATCAATATGTAAAATATGTTTTGAAGATTTTTAAAGTGTACAACTATTTTATTATTATTATTATTATTATTATTATGTATTATAATAGTAATATTTTATTTATTATTATAGAAAAAGTCTAAAAATGAAAATAAATACTAAAAAATTGGACATAATAGCCTTGTTGCAACCGCTTCAAAGCAAAAGGAAATTAAAAATATATATCTATTAGTCAACGTATTTTGGCCAACAAAGTTTGATAATGTCAGACAAAGCGAAGGAAGATACCTAAGAATCGGTTCTATGTGAAGAACCCCATGCATATAAAGCATTGTGGAGTGCTAGATCTTTTTTAGCAACTATGAAGTGCTTGACATGGGAATCTATACTAAGTACCCCTTATAATCATGACTTAATATGTAGAGAATTACAAAACCTAGAAGAAGTTTACAACCAATATTACACCTAAACCTGTCCAATGGTCAGTTTTGACTCATGAACAAACCCATCAAGTCAAAGAACCAATCGAGGCCCATTAATGGCAAGCTCAAACCATGTAATGAACCGCTAGGGCCCTAACAAAGCCAAACCTACTATCTCAAGCCTGTTTTGTAAAAAATTAAAAATAAATAGCCAGCTTTTTCAACTACAAAATGCAACCTTCAGTAAAGTCTCTAATAGACTTTATACAAGGAAAATGTGATGAATCTATGACCTTTGGTTTGTCCCCTAGTGTCTAGCTTTAATTGAGTGCATAGTATACATGAGATTTTAATATGTGCATGTATGTAAATGTTAGGTTCAGGCATTCAACAACTTTGCTAGAAGAAAGAAGAGAGAAATGACAACACATAAAAGAAGTCAATAAACATTCAAATTTGGACGTTTGAAATCAAAGCGTAAATTTGAATTTAGGCAAAATCTGGTAAAAATACATGCATACGAATGCAAAAATCTCATTCTTACATACATATTACTCTCTATGCCTTTGTGATTTGCTCTTTATAATTTGCTCTCCAACCCAAACTTCTTAGCATATGTTGCTTGTTTGAAATTTTTCATATCTAAAATTCTAGTTCATTAAAAGTTTTCCAATTCTATTGTTAAAAAAAATAATAATAATTCATTTGTCAGGTGTAAGTTAGATAGTATCTAAAATTTTTATTTTTTTGCTGCCCTCGGTAAATTTTTTTCATTCATAAAAAAACAGCAAATTACTATAGATTATTTTTTCTTCTAACTAGAAAGAATCAAGTTTCTGAAAAAGTTCAAAAAGGAAGGGAAAAGCCACCTTTTTTTCATCGTAAGAGTTCGTTGATATACTAATATACCTAAAATATGACTATACCGAGGAGAGACTAGACTATGTAAAGTCAAATTTTGAGCCTTAACCTCCTCTAAGATTTGACCATGCACATAAAAGTGTTATGCACAACCATCTGGACTAAGGAGGATGAAGATATTCATATAATTCGAAAGACAAATGAGCAAATGATAGGTTAGCAATCTGGTAGTTCAGGTAAGCTTCTTAGACTTGATAAATCTAAAACATTTTTGTAAAGGTTTAGATCAGGAAGGGAATTCATGGGTATTCTACAATTATTGTAAAGTACACTACGCATGGAAATCTAGCGAAGGTTATAGTACTCTAAACAAGCATTTGAAATCAAAACATGCCGAAGAGATCGAGATTGATAAGACACAACAGTAAATTTCCCAATGTAGTAGTTCACTCGGACAAACATTAATGTAGTATGACAAAGAGAGGCACAAGTATAATCTTACACAGTACCTCACAAATATGCACATATCCTTCAACACAGGTGCATCCTCGTAGTAAAGTAGATAGGAGCAAAATATGTTCAATCCTAACACATACAAGATTAGTCAGAACATGCTGAGCAGGGCCACCTAAGAACTATACCACAAAGGTAAGCAAGAGTTAGTAAATATGTTTGCTTCCCTAGATATATTCGTGTCAACTTATGCTAATATATAGACTGATTCATTCCATAATGGTTCATATATGAGCATAACTATTCATTGGATCGATGATAATCGGCAATTTCATAAAAAATTGTTGGCATTAAGAGTATTTAGTGATCACCACATGGCCCAATACATACATATATATATATATATATAAGTGTTATTCTACAATAGTATAATTTAGTTAAAAAAATTTTCTCAATCGGATTTAATAATGCTAGTACCTACACCGCCTTAATTAGGGATCTAAAAAGCATTTGTCAACCAATGCTTAGTGGAATATTTTTTTCACATTAGATGTGCATGTCATGTTTTAAATTTGTGCTTCAATAATGTTATTACAACTTTCTAGGAGAAGGTTTCCTTGATAAAGGACACAATTAAACTAACAGTCGAAAGGCCCTCTCTACATAAGAATTAGAGGAAATTTTGTATCAAAAATAGGAAGAGATCGACAAAATTTAATGGATGTTAATCACAGTGGAATCCAACTTATGAATTGTTGTAGAGCATGATACCTAATAATGAACTTTTGTGTAACTTTGTAATCTAAAACTTACTAGAAGTTCATATTCACCTAAGCAACTAGGTCATATGTATCCAATTACTCAAGGTTTTTAAGATTTTCTATGACATTACTAAAACTTTTTCTCAAGTTTACAGGCTCAATGTGCATTTCTTCATGATGGAAGCCATCAACATTCTTGGTGCATTACTTGAAAAATGTATGGACCTGAACCTCCATGATTGTGTAATTAAAATGGCGTACAAGTGGTTACATTATTATAAGGAAATTCCACGTAGTTGTCTTAATTCTACACTTTTGAACCCTCATTGTAAAACTAATGTGCTACAACTATATCTCAAAACTTATTATAAGTATATTAATTCACTTATAGACTCCTAAGACATGTATAGTATGCAAGTATAGGAAGAGGTTACGTAAGCACAATGAACTTGGAAGAGGTCTTTACACATTACCAATTCATGTATAGTAGCTAGATAGCAATTTCTCCCTTACCACCCCCTATTGAACATTGCTACCAATTCACGAGTGAATAGCTGTTGGCTTAGAAATTGAAACTACAAAAGTTTGAGAGGCCACAAATGGAACTTCAACACTAGATAACCACCAACTTCAAGTCCCCTAATAATGTTGCCATTAAAGATTTCAACATTTTAGATTAGGGGAAGATGAATGCAAAGAGCTACCCATCCCATAATGCATTACCCGTCAAGTTCTCACCACTCCTACATCGATAATGGCCATTAAATAAGCATGCAGTACGACAGGCATCATCTTTGACAATCGGTAAGCCTCCCTTTCTAATGGGAATCAGGCTACTAAACATCTAACCCATAGTCGAGCCTAAGGGCCAAAGGGGCTGGTATAACAAATCCTTCTATTCAAACTAACCCCTGTCGAGGCTAAATATTTCCTTACTGAGTCACCTTTCATGCCATGCCGTATGGTTGCCCATTTTTCTATAGTATGCCAAGTTGATAATTACCTTTTAGTGTCAAGCCAACCAATTACTCGATGTCTTCCTTACCGAGAAATCGAAAGAGAGAGTATGGACCTACTAAGCCATCCTTACTCAGATAAGCCCATCTATTTATACTTTTTATCCACATCTCCTAACGATCTCACTAATGTAGTATCACTATGTATACAGTATCATGTGTAGAATATGTTACACCAATGATTATTTTTCTTGTATATTCATTTTTACCATTTTGTATCTTGTACATTACTTCCTTAGAAAATGCCCTTTTTGTCTTTTTCTTTTTAGGTAGGTTGCCCTAACTTATAGGTATAAATATCCTTGTACTTGTAACTTTGACAACATCATATCATTCTTAATATACACTCTTTAAGTACTTTTTCTTTCTTACGTAAATACTATTTGTTTACTCTCAGCATCACTCTTATCCTTTCCCTTAATCAAGGTTAAGTAACAAGTAACATCACTAGACCAATTCATATGTCATATCGAATTAAGCCGTAAGTCCTCGGAAGTTTCATTGGTGCATCATATCTTCTGGAGCTGTTTGTGGGTTTTACTCAATGTTTCATTCTTCGTTTTTGCCATTTCGCACTTTTCCCCATTAATCCTTTTTCGAACTTTCTGCAAGCTTGGACCCATCCAGCGACCGGCCTTATCTGTCCTTGATCACGGTTTGCAATATCTTAGTACTAGAGTAGAGGTTTTATGTGAACTATAGTAACTCTTCTTGAAGTTTTATTATACTTTGTTTTGTGTATGTAAAATAGAGCAAGTTACTGTGTTCATTTGACTACTATGTTGTTATCTGTTCTCTTTTTGAAGTATTTGTTTGAGTTTTGAATCTATGAGAAAAAATGATAGATACAAGTATGAATGTTAGTACTAGTGATGACAGTAGAGTTGTCCACCATGAACGACAATCTCAGGAAACCCCTAAAAGCACTGACGAGAGGCTTGATGACGTAGCTAATCGCTTAGTAGATCTGACTTAAGTTGTTCATGCATTATCTTGCTGACCCACCGAGGCTGTGTAAAACACCCCATAAGCTACTCAACCTATTAGAGGTTAGAACCTAACTCGACCCATTTAAAGTAAAGGAGTTGGCAGACGAGTAAGGCAAAGGATAGACCTAAGAGAGCATGATGAAGAAGAAGAAGAAGAAGAGTATTTTAAAGAGAAACGTATACGAATCCCTAAAGCATTCGACCATGTGAAACTTTAAATTCCGACTTTCAATGGATTTAGGAATGTTGATGAGTATCTAAATTAGGAAGAGAAGGTAAAGCATGTGTTTGATTACTATCAATATGAGGATTATGAGAAAGTGAAGATTGCTACTATTGAGTTCTCCGGATATACCGCCATATGGTGGAAGAATTTTCAAGTCATGAGAAGACAAAGGGGATACCGAAAGATTAACACTTAGCTCGAGATGAAGAGAGTGCTCAGAAACAGGTTCGTGCCAAAAATATACCTCCAAAATACATTCATTAAGCTTCAAGAGCTGAGACAAAGAGACTGAACTGTTGACGAATATGTTCAAGAGTTTCAAATGCTTATGATGCTTTGCGAAGTGAAGGAACCACTAGCTCGACCAGTCTCAAGGTTCATTACTAGGTTGAGAGGAGACATTCGAGATGTTATGGAGCTCTAACGATATGACACCATGGATGAGGCTATTAGGATTACCCAGCGAGTAAAGAGGCAAAGAAGAAGCTGAGTACCAATAAGGATGTCGACTAGCCAACCCAGACAGGTAAGTGACCAACCCGAGTAGAAAGGTTGATGTCCAAGTCAAGCAGAAAAACCGACATGATGATGTAATGTAGACTTAAATGTATGAGAAGGGGCAAGGGTCTAGTAAGAAGACCAGTTAGATCAAGTGCTTCAAGTTCCAAGGGTTTGGATACATGTTTGCTTAGTGCCCAAATCGAAGGATGATTGTCATCAAGGGAGACATCCCGAAGCTAGAAGTGGAGAGTACGGATGAGGAACCCGAGGAGGAGGAGGTTCTTACCAAAAAAGAACTAATTAAGGAGGACATGTTTCCTAAGCACTTAGATCAGTTACTTATGGTTGTCCAATACACTATAAACATGGAACCCTCATGAGAGGAGGAGGAGAAGAGAAGGAATTTGTTCCATATCACCTACAAGGTAAATGATCAAATGTGCACCCTCATTGTAGATAGTGGAAGCTACACCAATATGGCATTGGCCAATCTTGTTTCAAAACTGAAATCTCCAACTGTTTCACATCCAAGGCTATATAAGTTGCACTAGTTAAATGAGAAAGGAACGTTACATGTCATTTAACAAATACTACTGACGATCATTATTAGGAACTACTCTGACTATATTCTCTATGACGTCTTACCCAGGTGTGCTTCCCACGTGTTACTAAGTAGGTCATGGTTGTTTAATAGGAGGGTCATCCATGATGGCTATAGGAACATATACACGTTCGAGAAAGATGATCGGGAGATTACATTAAACCCGATGCTACCGAGAGAAGTCAATAAGTTGTAAACAAAACTTGCTCACAAATCGAAGAAAGCTCTAGTAATGAGTAAAGCCGAGCTTCGAGAGGCTATCGATGCTAATTCGCCGACCCTCTTATTGGTCAGGCGATTGTTGGAAATGAGGATGCAGGGTGAGTTACCCCTAGAGATCAAGGAGTTGTTAGATGAATATGCCAACCAGTTTCCAAAATAGTTACTTAAGGGATTGCTCCTAACTTGAGACATAGAACATTGCATTGACTTAGTACTCGGCACTGGACTGCCTAATAAGCTAGCTTATTGGATGAATCTTAAGCAGGCTTCTAAGCTCTAACATCAAGCTAATGAATTGTTAGAGAGAGGCTATGTAAGAGAGAGTCTCAACCCTTATGCTATACCTGCACTTTTAGTGTCAAAGAAAGATATAACTTGGTGGATGTGTGTAGATGGCCGAGCCGTGAACAAAATCACGATTAAATACAGGTATTCAATCCTGAGGCTAGAAGACATGTTGGATGAATTGAGTACAGCCAAGATTTTCAACAAGATTCATCTAAAATCTGGCTACCATCAAATTCGCATGAGACCAGGCAACAAATGGATGACCGTGTTCAAGACTCGACATGGACTTTATGAGTAGATGGTCATGCCCTTTAGCTTGTCAAATGCCCCAAGCACTTTCTTGAGATTAATAAACCATGTACTGAGACATCTCATCAGGAAGTGTGTTGTGGTATACTTTGATGACATCTTGATCTATAATACCGACCTATCGAGTCACTGTGAACACATTAAAGCAATCTTGGATATCCTCCGTACTGAGAGATTATTTAGCAATCTAAAGAAATGTTGCTCTTACTAGGAGGAAGTAGTATTCTTGGGCTATATAGTTAGTGGAGGAGGCTTGCGACCCATGATGAGAAGATCCAAGCAATTATCGAATGGCCAACTACTATTACTCATGTCAACGTAAGAAGTTTCTACAAACTAGCTTCATTTTATAGAAGGTTCATCAAGAATTTTAATACCATCACCACGCCACTTACCGAGCTAATAAAGAAGAACATTGACTTCCGATAGGGAGAAAGGGAGGAGAGAAGTTTTGCCAAGATAAAAGAAAGGTTGACCTCCGCCCTGGTGTTAGTACTACCTGACTTCGACAAAATTTTTGAGATGGAATGCAATGCATCAGGCATTGGAATAGGTGCTATCCTGATGCAAGAAGGTTGACCAATTGTCTTCTATAGTGAGAAGCTCCAAGGACTATAGCTAAACTACACCATATATGATAAGGAACTTTTGGCACTAATCTGAGTAATGTAAGTATGGCAACATTATTTATGTCAAGAGAATTTGTCATATATACCAACCATAAATCGTTGAGGTACCTCCAAAGTCAGACCAAGTTGTCAAAGTGGCAGGCGAGATGGGTTAAATTCCTAGAAGAATTCAATTTTGTAATTAAGTACAAGTAGGGAAAGATCAACATAGTTGCCAATACTCTTTCAAGGAGACATGCACTTTTATTAAAACTGTAAATCAGGCTGTTTGGGTTTCCAAGTATCAAAGAATAGTACTCCGAGGGTCCACACTTTGGACCCATAATTTCACGATGCATTGATAGGAAGACAGTAAACAAATATCATATGGAGGATGGCTACTTGTTTTGAAGTGGAAAATTATGCATGCTGGCTTGTTCATTAAGGAAGCTACTAGTAAAGGAAGCCTATAGTAGAGGTCTCTCCAAACATTTTGGGGAAAAGAGGACCTATGAACTGATAAATGGTTAATTCTTTTAGCTAAGAATGAGGAAAGATGTATACCGAGTTGTCAAAAGTTGTATCGTGTACAAAAAGGCTAAGTACCAAGCCGAGCAAGAGAAAGTAATGCCCCTACCTATTTTGACGAGGCCGTGAACTGAATTGAGCATGGACTTTGTTCACATACTACCACGAATTGCCTAAGGCAAAGATTTTGTAATGATCATCGTGGATTGGTTCAATAAGATAACACATTTCATGCCTTGCACTAAGACTAACGATGCTTCTGCTATTACTTCTCTTTTCTTGTAGGAGATTGTGTAAATACATGGCGTGCCGAGAAATATAGTCTCCGACAGAAACCCAAGGTTTTTGAGCCATTTCTGAAGAACCCTATGGCATCGACTGACAACTAAATTACTCTTCAGTACCTCATGTCACCCCCAAACTGACAGCTAAACAAAAGTAGTTAATTGTACTTTAAGGTCACTACTCCGAGCTACAGTAGGCAAGAACTTAGCTGATTAGGACATCCACCTACCAGTGATCAAGTTTGCCTATAACCAAATAGTACATGACACCACTAAGCAGACTCCTTTTGAGATGGTCTATGGATTCAATCCTAAGTTACCCTTCGATTACGCCTTTATACTAATACTCGCACAAAAGGACCTTAACGCAACAGCCAAAGCACAATCCCTTCAGCACATCTATAATAAAGTCAATCGACACATTAACCAAGTTGCTAAAAAAATGCAAGAAAAGACCAAGGGTAAGTCAGCCAAACAATTTCAGTTGGGAGACTTGGTATAACTGCATCTCAGCAAGAAACAATTCCCAAATAAGGAAAGGAACAAATTATCTGCAAGAGCAAAAGGACCTTTCAAAATCCTCTAGAAAATCAATGACAATGCCTATAGGTTGAAATTGCTTGAGGACTATGGGGTTTTTAATGCCTTCAACATTACCGACCTCAATTCATATCACCCTGACAGAGAACTGAGTAAACACCATTTAGATTTGATCCTAAATCCCAAACAACCTAGAGAGAATGATGGGAATTAGGCTACCAGACCTCTAACCTACAACCGAGCCCAAGGATTAGAGAGGTTGGCACGACAAATCCTTCTATTCTAACCAACCCCTGCTGAGGCCGAGTACTTCCTTACCATGTCACCCTTCATACCATGCCATATGATTACCCATTTTTCTATAGTATGGCAAGTTGATGATTACACTCTAGCATCAAGTCGACTAATTACTCGATATCTTCCTTGCCGCAAAACTGAAAGAGAGAGTATGGACCAACTAAGCCATCCCTACTTGAGTAAGTCCATCTGTTTATACTTTTTGTCTGCATCTCCTAACAACCTCGCCAATATGGCATCACTACGTGTATAGTATCATGTGTAGAATATATTACACTAATGATTATTTTTCTTGTATATTTATTTTTACCATTTTGTATCTTGTACATTACTTCCTTAGGAAATGCCCCTTTTGTCTTTTCCTTTTTAGGTTAGTTGCCCTAACTTATGGGTATAAATACCTTTATACTTGTAACTTTGATAACATCATATCATTCTTAATATATACTCTTTAAGTACTTTTTTCTTCCTTGTATAAATACTGTTTGTTTACTCTTTGCATCATTCTTATCCTTTCCCTTAAATAAGGTTAAGTGACGAGTAATCTCACCAGACCAATTCATACATCATATCAAATTGAGCCATGAGTCCTCAGAAGTTCCATTGATGTGTCGTATTCTCTAAAATTATTCATAGCTTTTGCTTACTATTTCATTCTTCATTTTTGCCCTTTCACACTTTTTCCCATTAATCCTTTTTCAAGCTTTCTATAAGCTTGAACCCATCCAGCAACCGACCTTATCTGTTCTTGGTTACGATTCGCAACACTTTCTATCGTTAATATTGAAGTAAGCACCTACACTAAAGAATAGTACATAGCAATGTATAAAGAATAAGAGCAATGTAGCACATCAATAGAAGATAATGAGTACTTTAGCGACTAGAACATATCGGATGAAAGCACAAGTGTAGGTTCTACTCCTTATCACACATAAATGTAAGGACAGACCGATTAACCATTCTTTTTGTCTCAATTAAAAATGTTTTGTTACTTAGGAAAATTGATTTAATAATTACAAGAAGAAAAACAAAATAGCATGTTTTTTCCAAATTAACGCTTTACTCTTAAGTTTTTTATATCAACACTTGACAGAAGGTTTCTTTTTTTCCCCCTATAAAAATTAAATGGGTAATCAGATAAACTTGGCCTTTTTTCCCTAATTTAAAATTAACCAACATACTGAAGATTTTCTAAAAAATCATACTGAACTACATAGTCTAATTTCACCCAACAAATACATAGGTACCTTCAAGAGGACCTTATAAAAAAAAACATTCCCTACTACTACTAATTTCTTCATATATGAATTAGTTCTTTTGTGTTATTATGACATTATAATTTACATTTAGTAGGATCGATGTATTCTAATAAATCAAATTTTGTAATCAACAATTATAGTTACATTGCAATTTAATTTTTTGTTTGGACAAAGTATTTTGAAAAAAAAATTTTAATTTACAATTTTAGTTACATTGGCCATTGTTCAATTTTGTAACATAATGTAGTGGTGACATTGCAATTTTTTCTTATAAAATAGCATAATAGTGGAATTTTTCAATGAGATTGTATTTTAATATTTTTTAAATTTCAACTTAGACAAACAAATTAAATGAATTATTTCAGGATCTAAAGAAAAATTTCTCAGAAAATAAAATTTTCACTTCATAAGAGATAGGAATAAGGTAACAAATAGAAAGCAAACAAGGAAAATTCTCAAAAAAAAAAAACGAGGAAAAGGAAAATTCTCAACACAAAGGGTTTACAGTCTACGTGAACTATCCTTGAACCAGCTTGGGACAATATATGCTAAGGGCTAATCCCAGTTTAAGCTTTCATCGGCTTATAAACCGGTAGTTCAAGGCCAATTTAGCCTAGTGAATACATCTAATCACACCTTATACATGTGACATAACCATTCCATTATATATTCATACGATGACTTGAACACGAATATGCTAACTACTAAATACCAAAAATACTTACTAAGCTCCAAATGTCATGATTACTAAAAATAGCCCCAAAGTAACATAATTCTCATGACTTATCATAATAACAAGGTTTGCCAATATTTACTACCAACAAAAATAAGTCTAAAACTAAAACATTTAAAATCATCTAATAATTTCCCTCACAAAATTCCAACACCTAAACATACATGCGAGAGATCTTCACCATCCTCATCAAAATCATCATATAACACTTCATACTCATTATCAACATTCTCATAACCTGGAATTTAAATTTTCTAATAGTACAAGTCATGAAACCTAATACAAAGATGATACAAACCAAAGCCAAGGATTAATAAGGCCGATCACATGGTGGGTCCAAGCTTATAAAAAGCTTGAAGAAATGAAATGGGAATCACGTAAACATAAGAAAAGTAAAACAAGCAACTTATGAACAACTCTAAGGATATGACGTACCAAGGAACTTTAGGGGACTCACAGCATTGCTTGATATGATGCATGAGATGGTTCGATAATGAACTACCGACCACTGGTCCTCTTATTCACACATAGCTCTAAGGCCTCCAATCCCTTACCTAATGAATTCTCTCTCATCAACTTACTGATGACGAGAAAATTTGAACAAAAGGTGGATGGTTGAACTCCCCGAGCGCTTTATGTTGTTATACTATGCTCTACTCTCTCAATTGTACCAATGTTAACTATTCTCTAGCCAAGGACCTTATGCTAAGTGATCTAACCTTCAGCTATTGAGAGGTTCTTGCCCAGTGATGAGACATTCTTCTACCGATCGAGTACTTCTCTCTTAACCTACTACTAATTCTTATGGTAGCCTCCCTTTTCGTCTCAACCTCCTTGTTACCACAACATCTTGATTCCATGAGGTTGCTATAATCAAAGAATCTTTTGTACTGAACCAATGTTATGCTGCCACTTGTCCATTTCATATGACACTATACTATTTTTTCCCTTTTTGTGGTTTGTCCTTTTTACCCTTTTTTCGTATGTACTAGGATTCCCTTTTTATGTATGCTTTTTTGTAATTTCTTTATTTATAATGTTACTCTAGGGACTTACTATAAATAGTCCCTCCTCGTTGTAAGCCGAAAATATCTTACTTTAAACATAAACATTGAATGCATTAGTTCTTATGAGACGACCTATTCCAAGACCATTTTTAAGACTCTTATCTAATTTTACTGGGTAGCTCAGGATTAGTGGCAAGTAGACCTTAACATTAGCTTGTATGTCATATCAAGTAAAGTGTCAAGTCGTATTGTGTTCATAGTTGAGTCATATCCTTCGAGTAGCTTCACATCTGCTGCTCTAGTCAGTTTGTCAACCTATTCACTCTAAATTTCTTCAATATTTTGAAGGACTCATTGGTTCAAATTTGTTACGATAAGTCCCAGTGATAACTGAGCTCCTAAACACATCATCCAATGAGAGTACTTACCACTTAACCTCACTTAAGGGTTAAGATAAGAGTGAAATAAATAGTAAAAAACAATGCTCACAAAAAAGCAGAAGTGTATATTCAATATTCTGAGATGTGTTATAATGCGGCTACATGTGTAGTAGATATTTATACTTGAAAAACTAAGGCAATCTACCTAAAATGGAAAAGACTAAAAAGGATATTATAAAAAAAAAGTAATGTGCAAGGAATAATAAGGGTACAATTGAAGATAAAATAAAAATGATTTTCTTATACGAAGGATTCTGTCATGTGCTTGCTTGGACACCTAGATCTCTATGAATGGGTGACTTTCTAGCCAAAAAAGACAAACTGGACATTTAAGTTGATGATTTTCGAGCTGAGGTGCCAAGCAGGGTTGGTGGGTCAACTTTACCAAGCTAAGCAAATAATTCTTCTAAGGTGAATTCACCTTAGACATATTTAGTATGGCTCGAATTTAGGTTAGCTAAGTTGATGGCTGAATGAGCTAAGCTAATGTTTGAGGGTCGTTCAGGTCAGTAAATAGAGACAAATGGTGAATAAGAAAGGGTTTGACTCAACCAAGGCATCAGGTCAACAAATTGTAGCCACTTAGACTCCTCAATAGTAGGTCTTAAGGAAAGAATTCGCCTTACCATACTTTCCAGCCTTTAAGCTCGAGCTCAAGTTAAGGGTTTGGTGATTTGATTCCTATCATCCTCACCAGGCTAATTGGGATTTGGGATCAAATCCAACTGGTTCTCATCCGAGTCCTCCTCGAGTCAGTAAGGACTAAGGTCGACAACATTAAATACATATGACACTCCAAAGTTTTCTAGAAGCTTAAGTTAGTATGCATTGTCATTGATCTTTTGGAGTATCTTAAATGATCCTTCAACTCTAACAAATAATTTACTCTTCCTCTTATTAGGAAATCTTTCCCTACTCAAGTGTAACCACACTTGGTCTCCAAGCTAAAACTGCTTAGTCTTCCTCCTTTGCCTTTATCCTTTAGCTTTTCGATGACTTTATCTATTTACTAGATGACTCGTTGGTAGATCTGCTAGATGGATTGGGCTTTAGTTCTTACCTTAGGATCTTCGTAGTCAATGGATGACATGGGAGTGAGATCGAGAGGTTATTCAGGGTTGAGAACATAGACTACCTCAAATGGGGCATGCCTAGTAGTGGCATATATTGTCTTATTATAAGCAAATTTGACCACAAGCAAGCAAACGTCGCAATCGTCTAAATTCTTCCCCACTGCAACTTAGAGCAATGGTCCTAGGGTGCAGTTAACCAATTATGTCTAGCCGTCGGTTTGGGAATAGTAAGAGGTGCTAAACAGTAGTTTAGTTCCCATTCAACGCTAAAGAGTTCTCCAAAAATAACATAGAAATTTTAGGTCTCTATCGAACACTACTCTCCTTAGTACTTCGTACAAGCGAATTACTTCTTGTAAAAACAAAGAAACAATAGCCAAAGTATCGTTAGTTTTGGTGTAAAGCATGAAATGTGTCATTTTACTGTACCTATCCATAACAAACATTACAAAATCTTTGCCTTAAGCAGTTTGAGGTAGCCCAAGGACAAAATTCATACTCAAGTTAACCCATGGTTTGGTCAGAATAAAGCAAACACATTGCTTTCCCTTGTTCTACTCAACTCTGTGCTTTCATACAAATGGTGCCTCTCTCAATCACATAATATACGCCACGCTTCATTCTAGGTCAGAAGAATCTATCGTTCAATGTCTCATATGCTCTCCACTCTCCAAAGCATTTGAAAAGTCCTCTACTATAGGCTTCTCTCACTAACAGCTCCCTTATTAAATAGGTTAGCATATACAGCTTACCACCTCTAAATAGATAACCATCCTCTACATGGTATTCATCCACTACTCTTCCTTCTCTACAGCTCATGTATATGGGGCCAAAATGAGGATCATTCTGATACTGTTCTTTTATGCTTACAAATCCTAATGATCCACCTATAACTCAAAGAGTAAAATATGTCTTCTCAACAGAGTATTAGAAACTACATTACTTTTACCTTCCTTGTACTTAATGACAAAATTAAATCCCTCTAAAAATTCAATCCATAGGGCCTAGCATTTGGAAAGCTTGAATTGACTTAGCAAGTATCTTAATGACTCGTAATCCATGTATATGACAAACTCTTTTAGCAAAAGATAATGTTACCACATGCACAGAGCTCAAGTTGATGCCAAAGCTCTTTGTCATATACAGATTAATTTAATTGCGCTCCTTTAAGCTTTTCACTATGATAAGCGACAGGTCAACCTTCTTACATTAGCACAGCTCTGATGCTGACACCTAACGCATCGCATTCAAGCTCAAATACCCTATCAAAGTTTGATAGAGCAAAGATTAGCATAGAGGTCAACCTCGCCTTTACCTTAGCAAAACTCCTCTACTCTTCCTCTTCCCACATAAACTCTACATTCTTCTTTATAAGCTTACTTGGAAGTACTACAATGGTACTAAATCCTTGGATAAAGCGTCGATAAAATGATGCCAATCCATGAAAACTTCTCACCTCAGCATAAAAGGTTATGGTCAGCCACTCAACAACATCTTGCACCTTCTCTTCATCTACTCTCAACCCTCTTCCACCAACCATATACCCTAAGAAGATCACTTCTTCCTAACAGAAACAACATTGTTTCAAGTTGTCAAACAACCTTTCTACTTGGAGAATTTCGAAAACAACTCTAAGATGTTTACTGTACATGGCCAAGTCGGCATTATAGACAAAGATGTCATTAAAGTAGATGACAACAAACTCTTCGATCAGATCTCTCAATACATAGTTCATTAGTCTCATGAAAGTGCTTAGGGCGTTTGATAGCCCAAAAGGCATGACCATCCACTCTTACAGGCCATGTCGAGTCTTAAAAGCAATTTTCCATTCATCTCCTTACCTCATTCAAATCTGGTGGTATCCAAACTTCAAATCAATCTTGTTGAACACTCTTACACCACTCAGTTCATCCAACATATCATCTAACCTCGAGATGGGGTACCTGTACTTGATTGTAATCTTATTGATAGCTTTATTATCTACACACATATGCTAAGTTCATCGACTTATCTTTGGAGCTCAACAGCCTGCTTAGGATTCATTTGATACACTAGCTTATTTGGCAGGGCAACATCAAACATTAAGTTAATGTAGTGTTCAATGCCTCGAAAAGGGGGTAATCCCTTAAGCAACTATTCAAGAAATAAGTCGGCATACTCATCAAGTAGCTCCTTAACCTCTAGGGATAGTTCACTTAGCTCCTTTAACTCTAATAATCGCTTAATCAATAAAAAGGTTAGCTCATCGGCTTTAATAGCCTCTTAGAATTCGGTTATACTCAACACCAAATCCTTCTTTGATCTTCGAGTTAGTTTAGCTTATGAATTGCTAACTTGACTCAACGTCATAAGGTTCAACATAATCTTCCTCCCATTCTTCTCAAGCACATACGTGTTCCTATAGTTGTCATGAATAACCCTTCAATTGAAAAGCTAAGGTCAGCTTAATAACACATGTAATGTACACATGGGTAACTCATCACAAAGAATTTCATCAAAATAGTTCTCAATTGAGATTGGTAACAACACTTGCTATATGACATGTAGTATTCCTCATTCAACTAATGTAACTTATATGGCTTTAGATGTGAAATGGTCAGTAGCTTAAGCTTCTTAACCAAGTCGATGAATGTACATTAGTATAGCTTCTACTATCCACTATGAGCTCATTCACTTCACATGTAATGTAGAATAAGTTTTCTCTCTACTCTTCCCCGATAGAAGGCTTTAAACTCATCAAATGTGGGACAACTAGAGTTAACTTGTCCAAATCCTTTGCAAACACATCTTCCTCAATCAAGTCGGCATTAACATCAACCTCATCTCCCACTCCTTTCTCCTCCTCTGGTTCCTCATCCATGCTTTCCACTTTAATCTTCAAGACATCTCCCTTAATAATCATGATCCTTTAGTTCAGGCACTAAGCAACCATGTACCCAAATCCTTGGCACTTAAAGCACTTAATCTGGCTAGTCTTCCTACTAGATCCTTGCCCATTCTCATATGTTTTGGTCAATATGTCACTATCAGGTCAGCCCTTCCGTTCAACTCTAGTATCTACCTTTCTGGTCGACTCGATACTTGACTGAGCTCGATAATTCCCTGAACAGGTTAGCTTAACTAACCAGGTTGGCTCAATGGAGGTCGATTCAACCTATTTCTTCTCTGACTCTCTAGTCACTAGGTTATTTGTATAGCCCCATCCAATGTGGTGAACTGTTAAAGTTCCACAATATCTCGCAAGTCACTCCTGAATCTAGTTAGAGACCTAGATACTATTTATACTGATGGTTCTTCTACTTCACAGTGAATCATGAGTATTTAGAACTCCTATACATACTCATCAACAATTCAACTTCCTTGTCTCAACTCTTGTAGCTAAGCAAAAGTATCTTACAAATAAGCATCCAACACAAACCTGTTTTTGAGTATCCTCTTCATCTCAAGCCAAGTATTCACCTATTTATATCCTTCTCTCCTTCTCATGATTTGGAAGTTCTTCCACCACATCGTAGCATAACCTGAGAATTGAACAATAGCAATCCTCACCTTCTCTTAATCTTCATACTGGTAATAATAAAAAACATGCTTAACCTTCTCCTTCCAATCTAAATAATCATCTACACTCCTAAAACCATTGAAGATTAGAATTTGAAGCTTCACATGGCCAGCAACTCGGGATGCTTGAGCTTAGACCTCTTCTTCTTCTCCTTCATCATCTATATCACCTAAGTTAATCTTTCTTTGAACCCGTCCTCCTACTCCTCCACCTCAAACTTATTGAGTTAGGTTCTGTCCTCTAGCAGGTTAAGCAACTTCTAGAGTGTTTTGCATGGCCTTAACAAGTTGATAGGCTATTATATGAGCAACTCTAATCAAGTTGGCTATGAGGTTAGCTACCTCATCTAGTCATTCATCTATACTTCTAGCGGTGCCTTAGGGCTATTAGCCATGGTAGACTACACCATTGTTGTCATCCTTAATACCAGTGTTAACACTCGAGTCTATCATTTTCTTAACAAAAACTCGATAACAAACTTATATTCTAAGAAACAACAAATACAATTCTTTATGCCAAACAACACAAATAGATACTTTTCCTCACAAAGGTTCAACTAATTTGTGAACACGGCAACTCCTCTAATGGACAATAAACCCAACCGAAACTTGCTCTATTTTCTAATGTTTGAAATTGGTCAAAATAGAGTATACACGAAAGCAACTACTACACCCTTTAACTTATACGAACACTTTAGTGAATCTTTACACAAGCTCAACACACTACCACAACAAACACTACTTCACAAAAACTCAAATACAACTTACCCAAACGAAACCTTTGCTCTGATATCAAGATGATACTAACCAAAGCTAAGGATTGACAAGGCTAATCATAAGGTAGGTCCAAGCTTGAAGAAAGCTGAAAGAAACAAAATAGGAATCATACGAAAACAAGTAAAGTAAAACAAGCAACCAGTGAACAACTCCAAGGATATGACGCACTAGAGAACTTTTGGAAACTCATGGCACAACTCGATATAACACACGAGATAGTCCAGTAAGGGTAATCGCTACCTAGCCTTACTTAAGGATTAGGATAAGAGTGAAGTAAGCAATGGAGAACAATGCTCACGAAAAAAGGAGAAGTGTATATTCAATATTCTAAGATGTTGTGTACTACCGCTACATGTATAGTGGGTATTTATATCCAAAAAACTAAGGCAACATAGCTAAAATGGAAAAGACCAAAAGGGATATTATCTAAAAGAAGTAATGTACAAGAAATAATAAGGGTACAATTGGAAATACAACAAAAATGAGTATCTTATATGGAAGATTCTATCATGTGCTTACTCAAACACATGGCTCTATGTGGATGGGTGACTTTCTAACAGAAAAGACAAACTAGACATTTAAGTTGGTGACTACCAAACTAAGGTAACAAGTAAGGGTGGTGGGTCAACTATGCCAAGCTAAGTGAATAATTCTTTTGGAGGTGAATTCACCTTGGATGTATTTAATATGGCTCGAATTCAGGTCAGTTGAGCCAATGGTCGGATGAGCTAAGCTAATATTCAAATGTAGTTTAAGTCAACAGTTAAAGATAAATGATGAGTGTGAGAGGGTTCAACTTAGCCAGAGCATTAAGTTGGTAGATTACAGTAGCTTGGATTCCTCAATGGTGGGTCTTCAAGAAAGAATTCGCTTGAGCATTCTTTCCAACCCTTAGGCTTAGGCTCCAATCAAGGGTCCAGTAGTCTGATTCCTATCAAAACTACTGTACAGAACATACATATGCATACATACAGTGAACCTATTAATGTTAAATACAATAAACAACTAATTGATTATTTAATTAATATAAGTTAATCAACCAATACATTTTCAACAACTAGACTTCAAAATAACATAGATTCTTCTTTCACACAAATAATGAGTTGCAACTCAATTTTACATGAAAAAGTTAAGTTAGACCACAATCCATATCAACAATTACATCTATTACAATTGATTGCAACCTAATATATTGATAATGATTACACAAATAAACCACAAGCCATAATAAAAGCATAAAGAGGGCATGAATGAATTATCTAAATTATTCATTAGTCAAATTCAAACCATCTTAATATGCATTAATAATAAATAACCGTAGGTATGTACCTATCATTCAAAGCTAAGAAAGCTAAATCTGATTTGTAAGCTTTGAGACTAGTGATAAATTGGATTTGACTCTTTAAACTAAAGTGGCAAGGCCCAAAGAGTGAAGTATATGGATTTCAAGATGATCGAGAGAGATTTGCATGATAGGTTTGGAGCAAAGGTCATTAGAATGGCTCGTCCAGTCTCAACTCTTCTTAAAAAGGTTTATACGCTTAGTAGGCCTAATCCAAAAGGAGCTCATGAAGGAGGATTCATTAAGAGGAGTGCTAATTTTAGGCATCAATGGTCAATATGATCCAATAGATCCCATTAATAACTAAACTCTATAAATACCTAAGGGCCCCTCCTCATTTGAGACAACAAGAATGTGGAAGTGCTACTAAATTCTCACCTTAAAACATCAAATAAGCAATTATAAGAAAGAACATAATGCCTCTCATCACTATTAATGAGGTTTGATGCTATTAAGCTACTCTACCAGTCACACAAGCACATGAGCCTCTTTAGGTCACTTGCTCTTCCTCCTTAATTTATTCTCTCTTAGTAATCCCTTACATGTTATCCACTTCTTTCCTCTCATATGTGGCACGTGGCACATACTACATGCATGTGACCACCTCAATTGGATATATACTCTTACAAAAGCATTAATGACTCAACAACTTAAAATATTTACCACATATAATTCAATATAGAATAAATATTAGTTCCATATAATGGAATCAAATTCCAATACTTTATTAACATCATACCTAATAGTTATCATTCAATCCACTAAGTAAGAGAGAGAGAGAGAGAGAATTGATTAAGCCATTTTAAGATACATAGACTAGTCCAAAACAAGGACTTACTAATCACAAGTCAGGATTATAGGTTAGTCAATCACAAATTTAGATTGGTTAATAGCAACTTCACTTAAATCATCGATTTCCCCATCAAACTTATGGAGGAAATAAAAAAAAAAAAAAAAAACAAGTCCTTTTATGTTTATTCTCCTAGGTTTTCAATCTAAACCAATTTCCACAAGTTGCAGGATTTATCCAACATTAAATCTCACACCAAAATCTTCTTTCATCAACAAAAATTGAACCTCTACTAAGATCTCCATTAAAACCCACTAAAACTCATATCTTTAATTAAAATCCTTTTTAAAACAAGCTTCTACCCTTAATCTTATTGAAACATAATTAGATCCACTCCTAAGACTCTAATGTAAGGATTCAAAAAGAAAGAGAGTAAGTTTCCATCTCTCAAATTAAATCTCTTTAGATATGGGAATTCATGTGAGAGAGATCGATAATCCTTGTGTTATTCTCTTGATTTTTGCTTAAGATTGAGATCCGACTACATGTTATGGAAAGAAAAGAAACCTTTTGTAAAATCAATGATAATTTACCTTCCATTAATTGATCCTGTCACACATCCACCTTTATTATCTACGAGATTACATATTTAACTTATTATCTATTAAGCTAGAAGATGGAATTGATAATTGAAAGGATAAAGTTTAACGATTTACCTACAAGTCAAGTTTGCCTTACTTCACCACTAACGATAAACCTTAGAAAAGTAGAAATTTTTAGGTTTTCTTCAATGTCAAAGGCTAATGAATGGTGATAAAGGACTATAGGGTTTATACAGTGTTCATTAAGAAGCCTTAAGGAGACAAAAGGCCAAATTGTCATTCTCCTAATCATTTTGAAATATTCTCACCTTCCTTAAAATAAATTTCATCTAGTAGATTTACCTAAAGAATGAAATAACTCAAGAAACTTGCCTTTCATTTCATCTTCTTATTCCTACATAGCTTCTCTTTCCAAATTATTACACTATTACACGTTTGCATATCTGATTCTAAGTCATCTTAGAGTTTGTTCTTGTGTCTATGTTCTCACTAAATATTCAACTGGAGTTAAGTTAGGCTAAATATTGGGTTATTTCTATTGCATTAGATGATTGAGATATAGCTTGTACTTGTGTAATAAGGACACATTTAATATATTATTTACTCCTACTAAACTGGATGGTAAAGTTATTATGTAAGCTACAACATCCACTCTTTCTAGTATTTCAAAAAGCCCAATGTATCTAGGACTTAATTTACCTTTTATATCAAAGCGTGTAACTTCCTTAGTAAGTGAGATCTTTAAGAACATATGGTCACCTACCTAAAACTCCAAAGGTTATTTTATCGATATTGTTCTTTCATCTACTTTGAGCTACTAACATTATCTTTTCTATCACTCGAATCTTATCAACTAGTCTTTGGGCAATTTTTATGGCTAGGGTCTATCATTCTCCTAGCTCATCTCAATGTACAAGAGGTCCACTCTTACCCCATATAAAAGGTTCATAAGGTACCATTTAAGTAGTTACTTGGTAGCTATTGTTATAAGCAAAATCTACTAATGGTAAATATTCATTCCAATTTCTTGTGAAATCTAAAGTGCAAGCTCATGACGTATTTTCAAGTATCTATGTGGTTCTTTCTAACCAGTTGGCATTCTACGGATGAAAAGTTGTATTGAAGATCAACTTAGTAGCTAAGGCTTTATGCAAGCTGTGAAAAATTCTTTCGAAAAATCTCATGTCTCTATCTTGATAGGCTTCAAGGCACCGACACAATCCGATTACTAAGATCGAACCAAATGACCCTATTTCTTGTAGTTAGAGTGCTAAGAAGTAGAAGGCCCAATCCTCACCCATGCTTGACTAATTATTTACTTGGCTTCACATTTGCCGGTATGCCAAGATATCACATTTCTAAGAGCGATCCACTCGGCAAGACACAGGGAGACTAGAGCTGACTAACTTACATTTCCAAGAGTTTGATCCACTTAGCAAGACACAAAGAGACTAATGTCAACTAACTTTAGAACTCGGCAATTATAGGCCATCCTCTCTGGTGTCTCGGCCAAGCAATACAAGGCTACCTCCAGGACATACCGAATGACCACGTGCTGACTTCCCTATAAAACACACAGTATTGTATTTTTGTACATACTTGTCTTTATTTTATTCATAGGCCCAATTCTTTAGGGTTTAAGACTTTGTACATTATTTACAGTTTTATCACTAAGGTTTAGGATGTGCTATAAATAGCTACATTTATAACAATACGAATAAATAGAGAACATTAATGAAAAACCCCCTTTGAGTCTTTTCTCTTAGAAAGCTCTCTCCCTTACCAGCTCTTATTAATCCCTTTAACAAGGATTGTGGTGGGCAACCCTATCACTCGAACTTGTGCATCACATTCGACGAGTCTTAGGCCATATAGAATCTGGCTGGTGTGTTATATCTAGTTAGGTGGCTCATGGATTTGCTAAAACTCTTTGATAAGATCGGAACCACCCCAACAACCGACCTTATCTATCCTTAGTGCAGTCCGTATCATATCTAATACTATAGAGACTAGATGCTTTGTAACCTAACTATCTCCCAAATATACATTTAAGTAATCTTTTTGAGAGAATAAGCTATCTTGGTAGTGACAAAGCAAGCTAATTTGGTCAATCTATTAACTGGTTCATGTCTAACAATTGTCTTAAGGAGTGTAGTCATGAATTTTATTATTATGTGCTTGTATTTCAATTTAGGTATAGGTAATGATTATAGTGCACATGTTCAATTGTTATAGTGTTGCTTGTTAAGATTTTTGTACATCTTAGTCCCTTCAAAATACACAATATAACATGATCAATAAGCTTCTCATGTTGTTTCCCTTTGTAGATTCAACTCCTTTAGTACACATGTTCAATTACCATATCTTAATACTCTATCGAAGTCCTCACTAGTAATCCTTCCTTTACCTTCCACTATAAAACAATAGATCTTGTTAAGTTGGGGATCTCCATTCTATGCCTTTTTAGTACATTTTATTAAGGTAGGTTATATCATCAACCTTGTCGATTTCAACTAGGTCTCATGAGTAAGCGCCTCTAAATCCATTCTTATCATGTCCTCAATCAATGGTTTCTATTGAGTAGTCAATATAACATCACATGATCTTTTCTATTCAAAGCTTTTGCCACTACATTGATTTTACTCGAGCGACATAAGATCTTTAGGTTATAATCCTTAATCAACTCTAAGCATCTCCTATGTCTCATATTTAACACTTTCTAAATAAAGATGTATTTCAAACTCTTATAATTAGTACACATTTTATACTTCTCACCATATAAGTTGAGTTACCACAATTTTAGTGCTAGAACCACTACTACCTACTTTAAATAATGAGTCAAGTAGTTCTTCTCATATGGTATAAGCCATCATGAAGCATAAGTTATGACCCCCTCCATTTTGCATAAGGACACAACGAATCTTTTAATTGACACATCACTAAAAATCACAAATTCTTCTCTACTGATTGACAATGCCAAAATCGGACTGCTGTCAACTTCTTTGATTCTTAGAAATTTCACACTAATTGATCCACTTAAACTTAACTCCTTTATGAGTTAAACGAGTTGAGGGAGTTATACTATTCAGTTCTCTATAATCGATATAGAATCTCTTGCTCCATCTTCTTTCTTAACAAAGATTATAGAAGCTCTATATAGCGAAGCACTAGTTCTTATGTACATTTATCTAGAAGCACTTGAAACTATACTTTCTACTCTTCCAACTCAATAGGCACTACTCTACAAGGTACTTTGGATATTAGAAGGGTTTGTAGCAATAAATCTATGCCATATTTTATCTCTCAAGCTAGTGGTAGACCTAGGAACTCTTTGGAAAACACATCTACAAACTATCTAACTACTAAACCTTCATCTATTTTAGAGCTTGAAATCAGTTTTGAAGTAATGGATGCCAACACTGTGGGTCGTTCCCATAATTCCATAGTTGGTAATCCAACTGGTCCCTACAACTCCATCTCATGTTGAAAAGGTTCTTCTCCTAAAAAATTTAAGTATATCATCGAATTCCAACAATCTATAGCTATATGATATTGGATAACCAACTAATGCCTAAGACAACATCAATCTCTTACGTCTCCTACATGGTAAGGTTTATTAGCATTCTCTACTAGTGATCTCTATCTTTGTATCTTTACAACTCAACATATTTTGGATACTTTTCCCGATACAAATAACTAAAAAATCAAAGTTTCAATTATGAAAACACAAGCATATGCAAATGCATCAAATGTGTAAGAATAAGTAGCACTAGTATCAAAAAGTATACAAGCATTAACAAAGTGTATTAAAAGCATTCCTCTAATGCTATACTGTTCCTATTAAAAGCATCTTGCCCATTCATGGCAAAGAATTTGGCACTAATGATCTTCTTTTGCAAATTCTTAGTTGACCCTTGAAATTAAGGTACTAGCTTTGCATTATCATGCTTACAACTTGGTGAGACATGTCCTTTTTACTTACACTTAGAAACAAAATACTATTGAAAGGTAGGTTCCTAACACTCAAAAAACTTCTGTCCTAACCTTGCTAAAGGAGAAGCATGCCTCACACTTATTAGCACTCTAATTACTTGTGAGGTCTAGAACATCTTTCACACTTTGGAGCTAAAGAAGGTACCTGTAAATGAGCTAGAGCTCAAGATGAACTCACCATTAGAATTGGCATTTCCCTACTTGCTAGAGTTGTATCAAGGGCTTCTTTCCCAAACTCACTTGAACTTTCTTGTTCTCCTATCCCTTAATCCTCTTACATCCTTATTCCATCAATTTAGCTTTGTTAACAACTGTATCATGGGATCGCAATTCAAAGCCTATCACTTCTTACTATAGTTGAAGGTTGAAACCATTTAATAACTTTTGAATTTTGGCATTTTCATCGACCTTAAAGGAACCTAGAACAAAATTGAGTAGTTAATTTAGGTCTACCTTATACTCTTCCGCAAACTTAATTCCTTAATAACTTCATGAGTCTCATTGTCAATATTTACTTAAGAATATCGATAAAATATTTTCCATAAAAGGTTTCCTTGAAATTTACCTAAACAATCACTTCATTTTGCATGAGTCTACCAACTTAAAGTCATTTCATTCAACATAAAAGCTACATAATCTACTTTCTTATTTTCTAACACATCATAAGTTGCAAACATGTTATCAATCTTCGTTATCCAATTCTTAAGCTCAAGTAAGTCCTTAGGTTTTTGATAATATGGCTTCACCAATCACATAAACCTAGTTGAACCAGCTATAGCTCTTTGTCTCTCTTCCACATTAGGTGTCACCTAACCTTGCAAATTATCCTATCTTTTTTGAGCAGTTAGCTCTTGCAAGATCTACTATTGAACTTATTTCATTTGAAGTATTGTCTACATGACGGTAATCTAGTTAGGTTCGAGAGCAAGAGATATCATAGGAGAAATATTCTCTTGAAGATTGCTACCTTATTAACTCGATTATTGCTGCTATTAGAGTTTAATCATTTACCCATTCTATTCAGAGTCAAATGGGTAACTTAGGTTAAGAGAGAAATCTATCTATAATCCACGATATCAGGTATTCAAACGAAATTTCCAAACATAAAAATATTCATAGTCCATAACACAATAATCATATAAATTCAATGAACCACAAACACATAAACAAGTAAACATTATCACCTTATAGATATATGTACTAATGTACACTTCTCATATTGTTGTCTTAATTATCAATACTCAGTAGTCCATAGTTACTTAAAACCTATTCTCTAATACCACCTACAGTTATCACACCTTACACACAAGATACAACGACTTTACCATATATTCATACTATAGCATGATTATGTAAAGGCTAACTGTTGAAAGCCTCAAACATTAATAAACTCCAAATATCTCCAGTACTGAAATAATTTTCAAAGTAACATAGTTCTCATGAATTCTCATAATAACAAGGTTTGCCAACATTGGCTGGAAACTAAAATGAGTCTAAAACTAAACCATCTAAAATCATATAATATTTTCTAATGCATCTCTGGGGTCGAACACACGAAAAGGTACCACAATAAAGCGAATTGAAAAGAACAAAAAAAAAAAAAAAGCTAGCAAAGTCTAAGCAACTACCGAATAAATATAACACACCACTCAATCCTACTTAGCCAACAATCCGTCGAATATGACACACCGGTTTAAATTGAAGGGTCACTCACCATTACTCCTTGCTAAAAGGAATAGATAAGAATTGAATGATAATGAGAATACTAAGGTTACTCAAGTGAATAATTCTATATTGAAAGTTGGATGCCTCCTCATACAAGGAAAGTAGGGGTTTATATACTTGTCCACTAGAGTTATTCTACATGTATGAGAAGATAAAAGGGTATTTTACAATTAGGTTATATGAATCATACTAAAAAGTGGTAAAATGGACAAAGCATATCCAGTACGGAAAAAAAAAAAAGAATCATTCTGGAATGTTGTGTTAGGAGAGACATGTCGCTTAATGGTAGGACATCAGGAGTATGATATAAATAGGCGGAAAAAACAAAAAGTGCTAGTAGTCAGGGGCCAATCGATTTAGTTAGGAAGTCGGTTGAATTGGAGTCAAGCGCCAAGGGCCAATTGGTCTGGGTAAGAGCATAGTGGATACATATGAGGATCTGACAAAGAGGTCGACTGGAGGTCGAATTAAGATAAGAGTCCCAATCTCGGCTATGGCTTAGAGCTAATATTTTCCGTGTAAGCTCTTGAAATCCTCTAACTCGGCTTCTTATGATTGGTCCAAAGGGTTAATTCCTATCATTTTCCCTCACAAATTCTACAACCAATACATGTATACAACAAGTCTTCACCACCATCAACTTCATATTCATCTTCAGCATTCTCATAACCTAAAATTTGAAATTCTAAATAGGATGAGTCGTGAAACTCCGTATGAACTATTGCACAAATGCATATTAATACATGAGCCTATAAATGTTGAATGCAACAAGCAACTAATCAATTATCTTATTAATAAAAGTTGATCAACCAACACAATTCTAATAACTAGAATACAAAATAATAAACATTCCACTTTCACAAAAATAATGAACTATAGCTCAATTCTATGTCAACAATTAAAGTTAGACTGTAACTGATTATCACACTCTAAAGTAGTGGAATCGTAACAATCTCACCCTATAAATAAATCTAAGATAGAAGTTGACCTCACAGTTACTATTGTAAACCTGATTAATACAAGGTATCCACAATTAACCCACTTTAAAGTAAACAGTTAATACAAAAACTATTTATTTCTATGCGGAAGTCTTTAAAATATTTACATAACTTAAAAACTTAAGCTAGGAAAGTATTTATATAGCTCATTTCCAAACAAAAAAAAGGTAAAAGCAGAAGCTTCAAAAAGTCCAGTAATCCTCTAATATAATGTCCTTACTCTCCAGAATCCAATAATGACTAACCTTAAGATAGTTATAACATAGTAACCTAATCAACACCTGTAAAAAAATTTATAAAGATGTGAGCAATCAATCACTTAGTTAGTAAGGATTGAGACATAAGACAATACGACAAATATAAGCAAGGTTATCATATAGTTAGTTAAATGCAGTACAACAAACAAGACATCATATGACATTGTCCAATTTTTTATGAGATTAGAGAAATTACACTCGCTTTAATTTGAGTTTGAGGAGTTTCAATGCATATACAACAGCTGTAGACCAAACCCTGACTTATACAATATAGACATCATTTCTCTCGTGACTACCTTCAAACCACCATCCTCACCGTTGCGATAATTATCAAAATCACTAATCAATTATGAGATTCTATAGGTTTTTTATTTTATGATTTTTTTTTAGTTAAAACGAATGATGAAGGGACCGTCTATGCTATCCCTTTCAAAAGGGTCAATATTTGGTTGGAGAATCTTGATCATCCCTTAATGGATTACAATGCATGTCCATTTTAAATTTTCATATCTATTATAGTTAAGTCCAATTTAAGGTGACTAATCAATTTCATGCAGTATGGACAATTGCAAACCAATACAATATATCAATAATATACTATCAAGTTTAGAGATCCACAAGCATGTGCACAAGCAAACTACTTATAAGCACAACCAAGTATATCCTTAAGTCTTCAAGTACGATAATATAATACTCTAAAATACAGTAATGTATTGATCCTACACTTTCCTGGACCTTCTATTTACTCACTAAGGTATGACTTATAATATGCTTTTACCATAAGTCCTTAAAATATAAATATCATTTTAGTATTCATACAACTACTATTTATCGACTTTATTATGTAACTCAAATTATTATCTTTAGTTCAAGGTTCTATTATACTTATTTATCCAAGTTTTAAGTCTCTTATGACTAGCATCGCATTTAACTAGTCTCCAATTCAGCTTCTAATCTAGTATCTAATTCAACTCTTGATTATGAGTTATTCATAAGTCCTAGAAATTCCTTCTAACCAATTCTTTGAAGTTTAACTAACTACCTTTTAAGTAAATAAAGTCTCTAATTTAATTTCTAATCAACTTCCTAATTTACTCTATACATCCTATCTTTGATCAAACTTTTGAGTTAGCCTCTAATCAAAACATACTCCACATTTTAGTATAATTTCCTACAATTTTTATTCATAGCCAGAATTAAAGTACATTATATAGCCCAATATCACTTTAGTTTAAATCTAATACACCTTATTTCATTATTTCAATGCTTCACATAATTACACATATATCAACACTAGATCTACAATATTCAAATCTAGTACTTCCAATACAATAAATTTCATCTCTCAACATCATTCAATATTATAATATACTAGCAAACCCACCAAATTAGTATCTAAGTTAATTTCTTGAAAAATAATTAAGCGTATTTAGAAAAATAACTATTTAATAGGATTTCTAAAACCTAAAAGTTAGATAAAATTTAAAAAATAGTTTTTACGAAAAAAACTCTTCAGAGTAATTTCATACGTATTATAAGTAGTTTAAAAAAAAATTTAGAACCAAAACAATATTAAGAAGGTTTTTAAAAACAAAAGCGAAATTGATTTTGGTTAAGCAATTTCTTAAGGGCAATTATTTTGAGACTTAAGTTCAACTAAACAACATTTTTCCCAAAAACTATATGTAAAAATATGAAAGAATAAATTTTTCTCATAATTTTTGGACAAAAGTTGCTATTTTTATTAATTTAATGAAAACCAAATGGGTTTGGATCACTCACCAATACAGGTATCTCCAACCACCACCAGCCCCTAGGTAGTTGTCAATAGCCCTAGGTGTTGCCTTCCTTATCCAATGGTTGTCGTGGTTTTACGTCAAGTTTTGGTTAGAAGGTCGAACCTTAAATTAGCCCTAAATGCACTACTCTTTTGTATAATTTTCCTGAAATACTAACTCAACTCTCTCAAGCCCCTCTTTATTTTTCCTATGTACTAGAGTGAATTTATAGGGAATGATTGGGTTGGTGGTTAATTTTTGATAAGTATAGTTTAAGCTTGTGATTTGTCAACCATTTTGCATCTAAATTTTTCCTTAATCATAGCAAACTGAATAAGTAACTCATATTCTACTACTAATAAATTTTTTGTAAATTTTTATCATTTTTAATTATTTTAATATATTACAGTATATTCCAGGTATCTTAAATAATTTTGAGTATCTTTTCTCAAACATAAATTCATATTTAATACAAATAAATAGTATTAAATATTTCTTATGTTATTTTATAATTTTTAATATATATATAATGTATCTCAAGTGACTCAATTATCAAAACTCGTTTTATATATTTCTCATAAATAGCAAGTAAAATACATATATCCTATAAATATAATATTTAATTATTTTATTAAATCCAAACTCACAAAGTCAATTCTATTAATATTTCTAATTTCAACATAAAATTTAAACTCAATTAAAAAAATTTCACAATTGCCTGAAATTTTACATGCAGAATCCAAAATGTCAAACTGAGAGTTTTATATTCATATTAATTATTTAACGAATTAAAGTTAGACCGCAACTCATATTAATGATTACACCGATTACGGCGGGACCATAACCCGAAAAGTTAGATACCAATTACACAGATGGACAGCAATCCCTGATAACAAGCATATAAACAACACATCAAGGAATTATCCAAATATTCATTATTCGAGTTTACACAATCCTAACACTATAGGCAACAAACAGTAGTAGCTAACTATCTGTGATACAAAATATTCACTACCTATAATACGATATACAATAAATCTTGGTTTCACATTCTTGAATTAAATTCCAATTATTTATTTCGATCATCACCTAATAGTTATCACTAAATTCACCAAATAACGAAATTGGGATTCCAGGGATCAATTAAGCTATTTAAAAACATAAGGACCAGCCCAAAACTAGGGTCGATCGATTACCACTAGAGGACTGGGAAATTGACGGTCGGGGCATAGGCCAATCAACCACCTATGGAAAAATAACAAAATCTTATATAATTGCAATGCTTGAAAAATGAATGTCCATGTACTATCGAAAGTATAGCAAAGTATTATAACATATGGAGGTATATTATCCGACAAGTCAAAAAATTCATGCTAAAGGTCAAATAGTATATATTTTATAAGCTCCGAGTAGTTTAAAATTAGTTAGGCAGTGAAGTTCGTAAATATATAATAGATCTTTTGTTTTTTTAAATAAAAATGCGAGGCACAAGCTTTTTAATGATATAAAATTCACCAAAATCAGAACCATCAAAAGATATGCATGGCTAAAACTACTATCACAAAAATTATTTCTTTTAATTTTAGAAATAATTTATTAACAAAGAAAAATCAAAGGAGTACAAGACATCATAATACAAGAAGTATGGTACAACATAACTGTCATACCTTGTTTACTATACGTATTGTTAGAAAATAAGATAATTAGTTTTAGAAATTGTTCAGAAGTTTTTTACTTTACCCAGTCTTCTAATAATCTTTTATACAGTGTTTGTAAACCTATCAAAACAAACAATACCTAAATCCAAAAGCATGAACACTTTCGGTGCCTTACCCCCTTTCAACAAAATTTTCTTATATATAACCTGGCGAAGAGAGGTACTTGTAACTTGTAAGTCATCCTTTTTCTTTTCCTGCCTCTTTACTTAAGAAGTTGCATTCCTTTGTTCTCTTCTCTTTTGGCCAACGAACGTCGCATTCCATCGCGTTAGGACACTGGGGGTGGTCCGCTCTGCATGGGTAGCCAGTCCTAAAGAAGAACACAGTAAAAGCCTTAAGCTTCTTGGGAGTTGGAGGCATAAAACATGCACTGTTTAATTTCATTTATATTTATTTAATATCTCGACCAAGCACAAAAAGCATGTCTTGAATCATTTTTAAATAAAGATTATGAAAACATGACAAGTTAGTCCCTCTATTGTTAAACAATCGACCTGTATTTATTTTATTATAAAATAGTTAAGGTCTATGAATTACAACGATGAATAGGCAATTGTATTTTGTGGATGTATTTTTAAAACTGTAGGCATAATATCATAGTTTAGCATGGGTCCCTGCGCAATAACTTATCTTAAACAAATAATCTAATCTCTTTTTCGCATTAATTTCTAGAATTTAATGTAGAAACATTGCCTTAAATTGGTCGCAACCTATGTAATAAAGGCCCCATATTATGCTTTCTTAAAATAGGGACTACTAATTGATAGGATATAAGGATATGTTTTATGGACACTATAATAATGCATGTATGTTATATTTGGTTTCTGAAATTTACTCATTTATGCAATTTACTACTGGAAGTTGAAAAATATTAATTTATTATTTGAATTTATTTTCATTTGTAAATTAATTATTTAAACTTTGTCAATTTGTAAAATTAGCTACCTAAATTTTATTTATTTTTACAATTAATTACCTAATTCTATTACTGCATATGAGTTCGAAATATTTATAGATAATAAAGTGATAGCTTTCTACTTTAGCTAATTAATTATAATAATGGATAAAGTTTAAATACTAAATATGACATTTTTTAGCATATATTACCAAAAGATTTGTACCTTCAATCTTGGTCTGCTATTTATCACGTGCATTTCGCTCCAAAAAAAAAAATGAAATAAAAAAATCCAAATTGTTCTCAATGATAACCAAAACTTTTCTTTGGCTAACTCTTTGTTTTAGGGCCATATATATTAGCTTTCTTTTTCACTCAAATTGTTAATCCTGTTTTTAAATTAAGACATGCACAATGTACGATGAATTTTCAAAAAATATAAAGAACATAGATAAACTAAAAACCAATTCACTCCGTAATGTACAGTATATGGTTTTTAAAGAAGAAGAAAATAGCCAGAATATAGATGGATTAATTAGGTCAATGTTAATTTTCTTCCCACTGTATTTAGAGACATCCTCATTTTGTGTTTCATAAGTCAAATAACATATTTTAAAACATACGTCCAGGTCCAATTATTTAATTCCATGTCCAGTTATATATATTTTTATTTCCCCGAAGTTATCATGTGGCATCGTCACGTTCACATTGCACGGAAGCTCCATCATAATATCTTTGCCTCTCAACTGCTCCTAAAATAAAGTCCATACGTTTCAAACTTATATACCCCTCTCTTAAAGCGAAATTCTTACAATTTTCATATCTACAAAATTAAAAAAATATATTAAAAATCCGCATTACTAACTATAATTAATTAACAATACTAACACTATGTTTAGATAGGAGGAAAAAATAGTAAAAAAGAAATTGAGAAGAAAAGTATTTTATTTTTCTATTTGATAAAACAAAGAAAAGTAAAAGAAATGATTATTTTTCAAAAACTTTTTCCCCAACTCTTCGTGAATTCATTTCCTCCACATACGAAGAAAAAGTAAGAGGAAACTATAAAAGTTTACTTCAATATCTTTATAATTAAAAAATAGTTAAATGTTTTAAGAGTATTTTAATAATTTAACAAATATAAAAAATTATCTGGATAACTTTCTTTGTACGATCATTCCTTTCTATCTCTTTTTCAACCTCACCGAAAACTTTTCTTTCATTTTTATTTCTCTCTTTCATTTCACATTTTTTCTTAATTCCTCCCCTCTTCTCAAACATAATATAAAAGAATTAGTTAAAAAAAAAAAAAAAACACTGCAAAAAGCACTAAATGGAATTGCCCTAAATAACCTATCACGAAAAGTTTGTAAACAACAGACTAAGTCGAGTCAAACTGGTAGCGAACCCGGTTCACTACCCTAAAATCAAAATGGACTGTGACTAACCCTATCCAAAACTTGACACGTCCGACCCGGATTCCATTAGTCCAAGAGACTCCTTCTTCTGCCGCATCTCCAGCACCTTCCGGTGGTGATTCGAGTGCAATTCGCTTGAAAACGTAGGACTACAAGCCGGCCGATACTCGGGCAACAACCGCCCCGACTTATACCTCACCCCACACGCATTGCACAAAGTCTTTGCTCCAAGCGGCCCAGCTCGCCATTGCGGGGTTTTCTGTACCCCACAATGGCTGCAACGCCGAGGCGCTGGAGCATAACCGGAAACTGGAGCGTCCAGCTTCTTCTTCTGCCTCTTCGCGGGAGGTTTCGCATCCAAATGAACCGGCTCCAGACTCTGAACCTGGTTCGTACATATAAGCCAATTGCTTGGAGGAGAGCACGAAGTAGACGACAAGGAGGAGCTCGGGGACGACTCTGGCAGTGGAGGAGACCTAAATGACCAAACCCGACCGCCTGTTCGTGTGCGTTTGCTTCGTGCTTTAGCAGGAACCGAGGTCTTGAATTGATTCTCCGAACCGGGCATTTCCGGTTCGGACCGGTTCTCGACTTCCTCGATGTTATTCGGCTTCTGCGGCAAAATTCCGGTATGAGAGAGGCCGGAAAAACAATCCTCCACAAAATGGGAGAGCCATTCGAGGTCTTCCAAATCATCCGCCTGGAAAAATCGAAACTTTTTATCATAAAAACCACCAAAAAACCGTTCTCGACAATAAATTTGAGAAATTTCCGTTACCGGAAGCCTAATTTCTCCGTTGGACAAAGCCCCAAAATCGTCTTTTGATGTTACACATGAAATATCATCTCTTTGTACGCCATCGGAACACAAAGGCTTAAACTTCTCCTCCTCTTGCTCTTGTTCGTCTTCTTCTTCTCTTTTTTGGTTTTCAACAAAACCATCTTCACTCGACAAGTCTAAGAATTCATCCACGAAATGGTCGTCACACGAAACCTCATTCTGAACGTCAAATATTGTACACGTATCATCATAATGAAAGACTCCTTGGGGCGTGTTTGGTTTCGTTAATATTTCCTTTCTAAAACTAGGCTTCAGAGCAGCTTCAATGCAGTCCATTTCACTCTCAACCTGAAATTAAAAAGAAGAAAAAACAAAAGGCAAGCATAACTCAGAATTCATAACCACCCAAATTCGGTTAAAGTTCAAAACTTTAACTTGAATTCAACGATTTCATGCAACAAAAGCAAATTGGTTTGTACATGACATGCGAACCTGAGGAATAGCTTTTGAGGAAGATAAGGAAGAGGAGGCGGAGTTTGTTGCAGAGGAAAAAGGTAAGAAGTAATGGAATTGAAATTGAAACAAAGAGGAGGGTTGATGAGTTCGGTAGAGCATTGATTGAGGCATAAAATTTGACATAAAGGAATCCGTGAGATGTGTGCTATTTTTAATCATTTACCTGTCTTTTCTTTTGTTTTCTCTATTTATACCTAGCTGCAGTTTTATTTGGGATATATGTTAATGTTATGTTATAAACTTGTCTATATATACATGGTGGAATTTTTAGATAAACTTTTTTATGCTTTTAAATGTACTCATTGTTTTCATTCATATCATACGTTGAACTTCCCTGATTGAAAACCTGATTGAAAACGGTTACGCTATAAATACACTGGATGGATGTGACTACATATATAGGATAGTGTTTTCATATAATTTAAGATATTTATAATAATTTATTTAGGATTACGTTCAATTTTTCATTAAAAGCATTAACTAATTGATTTGCTATAGATTTTTTATTTTTCCTGAATTAACAAATAATACACTCACATTACATGTATAATATATATATATATATATAATTGGATTTCATAATATAGAACAACACCAATAATATATTTTAACAAAATTAAAATTGTAATAAATTTCTAAAAATTTTTTTTTACTATAATAATGAATGTCACTCAAATAAAAAGTATAATAAATTTTCTAAATAATAACAATATTGAACAATTAAAATAATGAACAAATAAAACAATAGTAACAGTAAAAGTAAGTATAATTGAAAATAGTAATTGTATAATTAAAAAGATTTGTAAGTAATATGCGATAATTAAAAAATTTGTGAGATGAATTTAAATCATTTTGATAACCATTATATGAATATATTTTATGATTAAAACTATAAGATATGAAGTAATTAATTATAAGTAGTTAAAAAGGGATTTTAATATAATAGATGATTCATTATAAATTGCAAGGTTGTGGTAAAGGTTGCAAGTATAGGGTAAATACGAAATTAGTTCCTGTCCTATTCATTCTATAGGTATAATTTTTCAAATTTTGAAATTCAATATAAAATAGCTTATAAAACTTATAAATTTTTCAATTATTTTTTATAATATTAAAATTATGACGTAAATTTTAACAAGTCAAAACTATCATGATTTTGATAACAACCTATTTATTCAAGTTGTGTGAAGATGAACTTTCCTTTGTTTAGAAAAGTGATGTGACAAAATCTACGCATACAACATACTTGATGAAAGTAACAACGCCAAATAAAAGTGATAAATAACACGTTCATAAAGAATATGTATCATCTACACGTGATGATCTTATGCATAAAAGTTTAATCTATTTATTTACAATATATAATCCTAAATTCAGTATAATAAGTTTATAGATATAATATCCAGTAAAAAAAAAGTATAATGGTAAATGTCGGAATAGCAATGAGGAACGAATATTATAAAAGATGCAGAAAATAAAAATAAAAGAATAAAACTTAAGAAATGGGGGAAATGAAGTAGAAATTTTTTTAAGGTTTTATATAACCATAGCCTATATATTTATTTCATTTAGGCTTTTCAGTAAGACTTGTGAGATAAAATATAATAATATTTGTAAGTAAAACTTATGTTACGTAGTATCTTGATCCTGTACAATGTATACTTTAGGATATAAGTTTTAAGATAGATATGAATAAAATGCTATACTCATACTTTACCTTATGAGAACAACTTTCAAAAAAGACTATACTAAAAACTTATCACATGATTTTCAATACACACTAAAATTTATCCAATCAAATAGAGCATTATATGATGTGAAGGCTACTATAATTTAATAACATGAATATTAATCTTCTATAGAATAAAGCAAGTGTATAATGAAGATGATTGGAAAAAAAAAAAGGAAATATAAAGAAAAGGAAAAAGCAAAGAAAGAAAGTGAATGTTGTGGGATATAAAATATGACAAAATTATCTGCTCACTTGTAGTTTGTAACGTTTATATTATGACCGTTACTATAATATATTCAAGGTTAAAATTATCGATGAATACTTTTGAAACAGATGATGTACCGAAAATACAGAATATTAATAACACTAACAACTGTATATCTAAAGATAAAATTAATAGTAATTATTTACACATGCATGTGTATATTAGCGAAAGCCACATCCATGTAATGGATATCTAAAAATAGATAAATAAGTAATCATTCGAAATAATGTATTTATACATAACCATCAAAAATAAATAAATAAATTCTTCAAAATGATTTATCTTCATACAACCATCACCTAAAATAATCTACTTTTTCATATTATTCTTAAATTTATGTGACTAAAATCATGTAAGACAATGAACATCTTTATTCATTGAGTTTAGCAATTATTATGCAGATACCTTTTTAATAGCATTATGCAAATGTCTTAGAGTAATCGGACAGAATAAATGAATAAGTTGCAAAAGATATATAACAAAACAATTCTGTGAATATTTCACTCGCTTTTGGGTATTAATATATGACCTAAACCACATTGGAGCAAAATAAATAAATAAATAAAGAACGAAGTGTACAATCAAAAGTTCCTCCTTGACAAGTCACATCCATTTCAAAAGAAGTTTAAAAACGAAGGCAAAGAAATCCAGAAAAAAAAAAAAAGGGGACACCATGGAAAAATGTGGTGACAAAGTAAAAATCCAGTCGTGAATATCTAAGAAACAGCCACCTTCCATCTGTTTTGTGTTTGTACTTTTTACTTTCCAGCAATGTGGTGTTGTGCGACGCGGGCCATCACTTTTGACTAAATTTACCGGATTTGCCAACCGCGTTGATAATTGATCGCCGCTCATTTTGCTGCCTTAACGCTTGAGTGCCTATTACATTAATTGCCGCTTAATCCGTTCGAAATATTTTACTTCCTTATTAAGATAATGTAATTTGAAAAGGCAAAGACAAGAATCCCAAGTGATTTGTTTTTGTTTCAAAAAATTTGCCTCCTTTTGGATCTTTGATTTTATGTTTAAGGTGCTGTTTTTCATATCTCCTAAGCCACCCCCTTCCCCTCTTGTTTCATAAAAATCATTGGTTAGTTTTTTTCTTTTTTTTTTTTTTAAAAAAATATTTTTATGTGTTTAATGTATGATAAAATGCCAGTGGAACATTCTCTTGGATGTTTGACTCATGAAATTTTTGTAACACATACTGCAACTCGAAATAACTTTTTTATCTACATAATACCAGAAATATATTATTGCTTGAATGGACTACAAATCTCTTATGCGATTGTCAAAAATAAAGAAACCCTGCAACACAACATTACATGTGATTATAAAACTATAAGCTTTATTTTTTACTTTTACCTTTGAATTTAAAAATATAAGTTTTACCTTTTTTGTTTTACCTTTGAATGCAAAAGGTTGGATATTTTATAAAAGACTTGAATTTGATAAACCAACCATCATAGTTAATCATTTATAACTTCATACTAATTCTGTATTTTAACTCTAATATATATATTCATTTATTATGTAGTTATATGGAAGTGGAGTCCTATGTGTGGGTTGCTTTTGCCCAATAATACAAATGTAAATAAGATAATCAAACTCATGATTCTATTTAGAATCGATAAAAGGTCAGTAGAATTAGATTGTAGAATCGAAATGTAAAAAATTAAGTTTTTATAATCTTTATGAAATAACTTTAAAAAATTGTAGACATGCTAAAAGTAGTCATTTTAAACTTAAAATACTTGATGGAAATAAAGAAACTAAGTTCTTTTTTTATAAAATTTTTAATAATATTACACGTATGAAAGAAGGACAAATAGATTCTAAACTAAACATTTTTCCTTTTTTTTTTTTGAAAAAAAAAAAAGGAATGAATTAAAGAGAGTCAAATATCTCAATTCATTTTAAATTATTACTGATGGTAAAAATTGAAGTATATAATTTTCCTAATAGTCTTTATTATTAGAGTTGGAATTTAGATGAAGGAAGGGACCAAAAGAGAGAGAAAGAGTAGAAAAATAAAAATATGATAAAGAAAATAATATAATGCCTTAATATTCCATGACTTATAAAAGCTAAATTGTATTTTTTCATTTTTTGGCTTATTTAACTTAGATATGTAGAATCGATAAACTTGGTTAAATACATAAATTTTTACTGAATTTACATGTAAATTTAATTTAAAACATAAGTTTCTATACGAAAATAATTTTATATCCAAATGAACTTACAATGCTAGTTAAGTTGGAAAAACCTTTTAAAATTATAAACTCAAATAATTGCATAAGTAAAATTACAATTTTAACAACTATGGATGTAAGTTTAGTTCTAAAATTTTGTTTTTAAATGCAAAAATGATTTTTGCTTCACAAAGCTACACATCATGATAACAACTTCCCACAATTTCCTCTATTTTAGCCATAAAAAGAATACCTATTGTATGGTTACTTATAATTTTTCTATGAATTACTATCATATTATAATCTTACAAAGTGAGGAATCAAACTTAATCCATCATGTTAAGAGACTAATGTAGAAATGGACTTAAATGAGTTATTTTCACTTTATAATATAGGTATCAAAACCTTTACATGAAACTAAAAATACATAATTTCAATAATTATGTAGTATTGATAAAGACAACCTTTACCTTATTGCAATAATATTTTTAAGATTTTTTTCTTAGACTATTTAAACCACTAAAAATTATTCATATTCAAAATGTAATTAATATGTTAACTGCAATGACAAAGAAATAAAAATTATTAGGCTAAAGCTAAAAGACTTGTTGGATTAATTTGGAAAATAAATTTCCAATTTAAAATGCATAAATGATTTGTTTAGACAATGCTTAGTTCTCCATTAAACCAAAAATATTTTTCCTTATAAGAAAATATAGTTTCTTATTAAAGAAAATTAGGAAAAAAGTTTCCCAAGAAATCCTTTTCACGAATCAAAGAGGGCTTTATTGCATGGAATAAGAAGTGCTTTCGTTGTTGTAGAATAAGAAGCCTTTGTATTTTAATACATGTATTTAATTTATTCAGAGCTATTAGAGTAGGATCCACTTTTTGGGGAATATGAGTCAAAGCAATAACAAGAATATTGGGAACTTAGTTTCCATCTGGGTATCTGCCCTTGGATTGCTGTTACATATTCAGCTCCTGTTGCAACTGCTATTGCTGTTTTCTTAATCTATCCAATTGGTCAAGGAAGTTTTTCGGATAGTATGCCTCTAAGAATTTCTGGTACTTTCAACTTCATGATTGTATTCCAGGCTGAGCATAACATCCTTATGTAAGAGTTGTGGTTCATTTATACTGGAGGAAAAAGAGGAATGCTTCTCTAAATAATGCTTAAAACAACAGCTTTAGTTGAGCAGATTGAATGTTAGGCTAGTAATCTATGAACCAACCTGAAGCACATTCCAACAGTGTTCACTCGAGGAATTTTTCTTTCAAAAGAGTTTCTAATTAATAGCAACTATAGAAGAGTTTGATTCTCAAGCCTTCAATCAATATCAGCAACATATCAATAGCATCCCAGCACATCAACAGCATCATCAATTGTATCAGCATCCACGACATCATATCAACAACACCTACAAAGAGCTAAGACAATGCTGTTTCAAAAGAAGCCTATACCAAGAAAAAAAGATTTTATACCATGTTATATTTATATATATTGGCTAACATCTATTACGAGGGAGAAAAGGAAAGCAATGATTAAACATGTTTCATCACGTAGGAAAAAAAAAAGATTTTATACCATGTTATATATATCTTGGCTAACATCTATTACAAGGTAGAAAAGGAAGGGAATAAAGTATACATTAAGGCATTTCCTCTATATTTTCTTTTCATAATATTTGGTAAAATAATCAAAACAAAGCACATGAGTTAGAGCATCTAATAGATATAACTAAACAATAAATATAAAAACAATCGCATCCTTATTTTATCCTGACATCAACTCTAACATTTGCTTCACGAAACACTTACAACTGCCACAATGTGCTTGTGAATGTACTTGGAAAACCAATCAATTCATGTTCTAAGATTTGATGGTTTATAGAAAGTTAATATTTTCATGTATGTTAGGGTTTTATGTTTAAGAAATAACTTAAAGGGATATAGATAAAATTGATCTTCGATAGTACACACAAACAACAAAACTAAATTGATTTTGTGATTTAATTATAAATCGATATTACAAACGATTTGTGAAACTCCCACAAAGTATTAAAAGAGTCAATGTGAAACACACTATTTCAATTAGCTAATTAGCCATAGTCTTATAAATATTGCTAATGATATAAGTATGAATAAGGAAAATAGATAAAGTCTTGATCCCCAATACTCAATATAATATCTCAATGACAAGGTTGAAGCACTTGGAAGATGAATAAAACTAAATTGATGGCTCATGACCTAATTTGCCTATTTATAAGCTTGCAATTAAAACTTGAGGAAAAATTCCCCTAAAGGGAACTAATTAACTAAAGATAAAATGAAAAATAAATCACTAAAAGATAGCTAAATGACTTAATGAATTAGAAACTTGAAGCAAAATAACAAATTAAATAAAAGACATGAGCTAATCCAAACCTTCTTTTAAACCATTTTATGGCAGATCATATCTAAATACGTCAACCTAAGCCAGCTGATTGCCCTTAAGTTGACAACCAGACCAACCCCACTTTTAGTCCTCTCTAAGCCATCCTTTAGGCAACCTCAATTTAGTAAGTCTTTTCTTACTTAAATCTATTTTGGAACTCGATTTCTTAGCTTCCATCTCATTTCAGGATTCATATCATTCCTCCTTTCTTTGGAAAGCATTATCCTCAAATCTCATTTCTTCTTGTCAAAAAAGCTGGAATTATGGTTTTTTCTATAAAATGATTTCCTTAGGCACATGAATAGGCTTCTTTACCCTCTAGTTTTATAGCTAAATTCATATCTTTCCTATGCTCACAAGAAAAACCATATAAATTTGACCATTTTTCTATATAATGTACATGTTTTTTTACCCCTCATATGTAACTTACTTGTCATTTTGCCACTACCTCCCTAATAGCACATACATAAAGTCGCATCTATAGAAATGCCATCACAAATGACCTTGTTTGTGTAATGGCCAATTGACAACAAAACGTGATAGGAATTGGACTATTATACTTTTGACCCACAACTGAGCCTGAAGCTTAGAAAAATCAATGAGACGAATCTTCTTATTTCAACTAACTCCTACCGAAGCTAAGCTAATCTTTGCTGCTGACTAACTTCTTATGCTGAGTTGAGTAACTATACATCTCTTAGATGTCTTGTATTGACTGAACGAATGCACTATTGACAAATTAGCCCCCCACACACACCTACTTAACCATGATCGAGCTAACCCCTAGTTCTGCAACATTAGTGCTGAGAAGCCGAGAACTTTAGCACATATCCACAGCCACTTCTTCTCAAACGGGTCCAGGTTTGACTAGTATCCCTACTCAACCCTCCATTTTGACTATACTATTTTGTCTATTTCTACCAAAAAAAAAAAAAAAAGCATCTCCAATAAGCTATTGTTACATATCTTAATCCTATGTGAAGGAATCTACTATACTAATCATTATTTCCTTTGAATGTTCCCTTTGTATTCCTTATACATTGTTTCTTTTGGACATTATCCTTTTTGTCTTTTTTCATTTTAGGTAGCTTACCCTAATTTCTCAAGTATATATGCCCATTATACATGTAATCGTGAGGGATACACAACATCTCATCATCAATATACTAAATATACTTCTTATGAACATTGCTCTGTTATCTTATTTACTTACTTCACTCTTATTCTAATCTTTAAGTAAGATTAGGTGGCGAGTAACCTCACTAACCCACCTTATGTATCATATCAAGTTGTATTGTGAGTCCTCAAAAGTTCAATTGATGTGTTATATCCTGTAAAGCTGTTCATAGGTTTGCTTATTTAATTTTCTAGTTGTTGCACTACTTTCCATCTCGTTCTTCCCATCTCGTTCTTCAAGCTTTCGGTAAGCTTGAACCCACCCCTACGACCAACCTTGTCTATTCTTAGTCTTGGTCAACATCAAAATGTGCACCTGTTTATGAAGATGTATGACTCCCTCATTGCTAAATAATGTAGACTATGTAATCATACATGTAGTCTACTTTATATGCATATCCTCATTACAAATCTATTAGACACAATATTAATACAATTGCCTTTATCAAAAACTAGTTTAGATGTCTTTGTAAGTAATTTTTCATAATTACATGATAAAATAATAATTTCAGAATCTTTGAAATTCATAATTTTTCACATAATTATGAACAAACAATATTACATACATTTTCCCATAATTGTTTCTTAAATTTGGAAATGCAAAGAACAATTTAATCTCTCGATACGCCTTATCGTTCTAGTCTAACTTTACTTCTCCAAGGGTAGGATTTCTCTTTCTTAACCCTTTAATTTTATGATGGATTTTGTAAAATATGAAAATAAAAGTGAAGTATTTTTTTTTTTGTTACAATATTCAATTATATATATAAAAGCATAAGAAGAAGACCATATCTCTTCGTGAAACATTAAGTGATATCTCCAATCAAAACATCTCATTTTAAAAAGTCACAACACTTAATGTTATGACTCTTCATAATAAAAAGTCACATATTGAGACATAATTTCTTACATTCTCCACTTAGGCTACATATGTTCTTTAATTACTTAGAATAAATATAATGTGCAGAATAAAGTTATACTAAGTTTTTCCTTAGTTTGATTATACCATAACACTATATCATAATTAAGTTAAAAATTAATTAGAGTCATGGTGGTTGTACATCATTATAGCAATACAATCCCTTCCATGTACTACATAATTAATTTCTAAATTAGTTATAATTTAATGAAGAGATAAATAAAGGTCTAATCATTAGTTGTCTTTATAATAGATGATTCTCATTGACATATTCTAGCTTGATCATATATACTATATAGAAAACACGACATTTCAAAAACACATTAATTGAGCTTAAGAATGTCATGTAAGTAAAAAATCATTATTTAATCAAGACGTCCTACAATACCCATTCTCTTAACATGCTCTCTACAAATATTGGGAGGCAATCCCTTTGTTAATGGATCTATAACCATTAGTTTTGTGCTAATATATTCAATTGACACTTTTTATTTCTGAACTTCTTATTTGATGGCAAAGTATTTGATTTCTATATGTTTAGTACTTTTGAATACTCATCGTTCTTTGAAAAGAAGATCGCAATGAAGTTGTCATAATAAATTTTCAATGACTTACTAATAATGTTGACAACCTAAAGCTCTAAAACAAAATTCCGCAACCATAAATCTTGAACTGTGGCCTTAAAGTAAGCCACAAATTTTGCTTCCATAGTCGATGCAGCAATAACAAACTGTTTTGTACTTTTCCATGAAATTGCCCCTCTAGTTAACAGGAATATATAACTGAATGTGGATTTTCTTGTATCAACACATTCAGCAAAATCTGAATCTAAATAACCAATCACTTCTAACTGATTAAACCTTCTATAAGCGAGCATGTGGTCCTTCGTTCCTTACAAATATCTTAAGGCTTTTTTTGGCAGCTTTCCAATGATTTAACCTTAGATCATTTTGATATCTAGTTAATATCCCAATAGTAAAACTAATGTCGGGTCTAATGCAAGTTTGAAGATACATCAAACTCCCAACAACAGATGCATAAAGAATTTTTGCTATTTGTTCTCATTCCAACTCATTCTTTAGACATTGCGTACTGCCAAATTTATCTCCTTTTTGAATCAGAACAATTCTTGCCAAACACTTGTTCATCTTAAATCTTTCAAGAACTTTATTGATATATATTTTTTGAGATAAACCTAACAATCCTTGTGTTCTATCACTAAATATTTCAAATCCTATAACATATGTTGCCTTTCTCAGACCTTTCCTCTCAAAGCTCTTAGAAAGACAATTCTTGGTTTCACATAAAAAACCAAGATCATTAGTAGCAATCAAAATATCATCAACATATACGATTAAGAAGACAAACTTGCTCCCACTGATCTTCATATATATACACCAATCAACGATTTTTTCTTTAAAACCAAAAGAAGCTATGATATTATTAAACTTAAGATACCATTAGCAAGAAGCTTATTTGAGTACATATATTAACTTCTTAAGTTTAGACACCATATATTCCTTTCCTTTAATTGAAAAGCCTTCAAGTTAGTCCATATAAACATCTTCATCCAAATTTGCATTGAGAAAAGCGATCTTAATGTCCATTTGGTGTAACTCCAAATTATAATGAGCTATCAAAACTAAAATGATCCTAAGGGAGTCTTTCTTTGAGACTGGTGAAAAAGTCTCTTTATAATCAATGCTACCTTTTTGAGTAAAACCTTTGGCAACAAGTTTAGCTTTATATTGTTCAACATTGCCATTTGAGTCTCGCTTTGTCTTAAAGACCCATTTACAACCAACTCTTTTACATCCTTTAGGCAATTCAACAAGGTCCTACACTTGATTTTTATCAATAGATTTTAGTTCTTCCTTCATGGCATTCACCCAATTAATAGAATCACTACATTCCATGGCTTATGAGAATGAAACTAGATCGTTATCAATTCCTATGTCAAGTTCTGACTCTTGTAGATAAATCACATAATCATTAGGAATAGAAAACTTCCTCTCTCTATGAGATCTCTGTAATGTTACTTCTTGTAGTTCATCTACATTTACAACTTTATGATATGTTTGATCAATTATTTCTTGTTCTTACTTTGGTGAAGTTTCACAATATTAGGATCAATGATTTTAAAAGTTAAGGGTATAGAAACTTTCACCTTAACTTCTCTAATATACACATCATGTTGTTCATTACTCCTACTATTTTAACCATTTTTAACAATTCTTGTACTATGATTGAAACAATAAAACCTAAATCTCTTTGACCTTTTGAGAAATTCTATAAAGAAACTATTAATCATTCTAAAATCCAGTTTCTTTTCATGTGGATTATAAATCCTTATTTCCGCATAACAACCCTAAACATGTAGATGTCTTAAACTAGGTTTTCTTCCCATCTACAGTTCAAAAGGGGTCATTGGAATTGCTTTACTAAGAACCTTGTTTAATAAATATATTGTAATTTTTAATACATAAATCCACATAAATATTGGTAGAGATGAATGGCTTAACATGCTCCTAATCATATCCGTTAATATACGATCCCCCCTTTCAGCAACACCATTTTGTTTTTATGTTCTTGGAATACTATATTGAGCACATATACCATGTCTTTCAAGAAATTCGACAAATGAACCTGGACATTGCCCTGAGTCACTATACCTTCCATAATATTTGCTACCTCTATCTTATCTAATAATTTTTACTTTTCCATCTAGTTGTCTCTCAACTTCATTTTTATATACCTTAAGGGCATCCATTAATCGAGATTTTTCATTCAAAAAATACACGTAAGTGCAATGTGAATAATTATTGATAAAAGTAATAAAATACTTTTCTCCACTTAAAGATGGAGCATCGAAAGGTCCACATATGTCGATATGTATAATTTCAAGAGGTTGCGTGCTTCTTGTGGCTCTTTTCTTAATGTGTTTGATTTGTTTTCCTTTAATATAATCAATACACATGTCAAGGTCCATAAAATATAAAGAAGGAAGAATTACATTCTTTACTAATCCTTGCAACCTTTTCTTAAATATGTGACCCAACTATTTATGCCACAAATAAGCAGAGTTATCATTAATGAAACTATGTTTAATTCCAATGTTACAATGTGACGTCAATAAAATTTCAGCAAAAACATCATTAAGCTTAAATTTATAAAGACCATCACATAAGATTCATGAACCATAAAGTTTAATGTTCTTATACAAAATGAAATATTCAAATCCAAAATTAAAAGAATGTCCTAGTACATCAAGTTTTGATAAGGAAACTAAGTTACAAGAAAATGTAGGAACATAAAAGGTTTGAAACAAATCTAAATGATAACCAATGTCCAAAATCAAGCGATAAGTAACAATTCCTTTAACTAGAGCTTTGTTTCCATTTCCCATTAATAGAAAATTCTTATTTTCCTTTATAGTTTAGGTCATAAGGAATCCCTACATTGTATTAGAAATATAAGTTATTGACCTAAAATCAATCCACTAAGTATTATAAGGAACTTGTGTAAGGTTTGATTTGTTTGTTTTGAATCAATCTTTCTTAAGGTATCTAGATTTCTTACAAAAATGACACTTGATTTCCTTTTTATGGATTTGTACTACTTTGGAAGATTCATTTAGGTTGTGAAAACATTTCTTCTTACTTTTTCTAGGCTTTATTTTTGAACTTATTGTAACTTCTTGATGACTTGCAAAATGGACAGAATGAGTCCTTTGGTTCTTTAATCTTATTTCCTTTTAAATCAACATAATGGTCAATTCATTCACATTTCACTTATCCTTTATAGTGTTGTAATTTATTTGGAAAGAACCATATTGTTTAGGAGGTGAGGAATTTGGTATGAATTGTACCGAAAAGAACTCATCCATGTTCATTCCTAAAGCCTTTAATTTTGCTACTATATTCGTCATTTCGAGGATATGCTTATGCATCGTATGAGATCCATCAAATTTCATGTTAGTTAATGTACCCATTAATGTACTAGCAAGAGACTTATCGTAGTTTAAGAACATTCTTTCACAAACTTAATAAATTCTTTAGTATTGTCAGTTTTAAGAAGGGTAGCTTTGATGTTGTTTACTACTGTGATTCTCAAAAACATTAGGCTCATTTTGTTTGATCTCTCTCAAAGTTTATAAGGAGTTTTTTCCTCATCACTGCTTCTATTAGTGATTGCAATAGGTTTCTCCACTTGAAGAGACAAGTCAAGATCCAAAATGCCTAAATGAAATTGGACTTACTCATACCAATCTAAGAAATTCAATCCATTAAATATATGAGGCATGGGAATGTGGAGAAACAGGGACAGATACTGCAATAACTAAAATATATAGTACATATTAATGCTTTGAGTAATCATATAAATTTAGATTTAAGCAATCTACATACATAATTATATATCAAAGCTCTCCTTTGGGTGATACTAAAATATATAAACATCAATCATAATTGACAAGCATGTACATAATTAACTAGATATATTTGCAATCTTTGGATATACAAATAAATAAAATTTGAATGCTCATTACACATAGTCATGCTTTATATTATAAGAACAACTAATCATCTTTCGATGATTAATGATACCCCATAATAATAAGCTTTCAATTTATCCTAAATATAATCGATTATGTCATTTGTAAATAAAATTCATGGGTAAACCAAAAATTTAAAATACAATAAATTTATAGATGTAACGATTTGGTCACTTTGGTGACTAACAAATCATCCACTAATGAAATTTCATACAGATATGATAATGCAAAATAATCTATATATTTTATATAAATTCAAAGACCATAAATATATATAAAAAAAATTCATTATTGTATAAACATTTATATATATATCCTTCCATAAAAAACATTACATATTGCCTCATTCTATAGCATATATCGAACACCTATCCACTTTCATAAAAAACATATATGATGATTTAAGTTTTTCAAGTTTTAATAGCCACCATTTATTGAAATTCCAATAAAAGAGTATCACATAACATGTGACCAACTAATGGAAGAAAAAATAGTATTTTAGAATTAATATGTGGCCTGTAACGACTAAATAATATTTAATAATTAACAATAATATCATGTCTCTGGAGAATATGGCTAAGTGACTTAATATACATTCTACCATAATTATGATGCAATTGTCATTGTTCTTAATATTTAATAATGAAATTATTAAAAATTCAACTCTTCATGGTACTGTATTAATAACTGCAAACGTAATCAACAGATCTTTGCCCTTGAAATAGATTAACCTTTTCAATGGTTAAATAACATGATTCCATAGTAATTCCATCTATTGTAATTTGTTATGGTAATAGTAATTCAAATTCTTTACATTCATTATAATTGGCAATTCCAATTATCTCCGAGAAATATTGTAGATGTCAATAATGGTAATAGAAAAATCAATAGTTTCCTAACTATCGCTTTGATACTACATGTAAGTAATTTTTCATAATTACATGACAAAATAATAATTTCAGAATCTTTAAAATTCATAATTTTTCACATACTTATAAGCAGATAATATTACATACCTTTTTTCCATAATTGTTTCTTAAACTTGGAAATGCGAATAACAATTTAATCTCTCTATTCGCCTTATCTCTCCAATCTAATCTTATTTCTCAAAGGATAGGATTTCTTTTCTTTAACTCTTTAATTTTATGATGGATTTTGTAAAATACGAAAATAAAAGTAAAGTATTTTTTTTTTTTTTGTTACAATATTCACTTTTATATATAAGAGCATAGGAAGAGGTCATGAAATAATAAGTGATATCTCTAATTAAGACATCTTGTTTCAAAAAGTTATGACACCTAATGTCATGACCCTTTTTAATAAAAAGTCACGTATTAGGCCATAATTTCTTATAATCGTTCCTTATTCCAAACAAGAGCATGGACCAAATTTCTCTTTGCCCTAGATCTTGTTTAATCTAAATACATGAACTTTTCTATGCAACTACTATAGAAGTTTCAAAGCATGAATTAATTCTAATTTTTCCTACAACTCCTACATTTTTAGATGTCACAACCTTCTTAGCTACTTTTCAGTAATCTTAGCCATGGCCTTCTTTAAAACATCATCCTTTTTACAGTTAATATTAACTTGGCCTTAACTTTCTTAATTTCATAATTTAGACTCCACCTTAACCACATGCACTATCTTCTTTGGTTTCTCTTTAACAAGAACCTTTAACAATTTATTATTTCCTTCAATTTTATATCTAAGGACTTAAAATTTTCCATAGGCTTCATACTAACCGTCTTACAATATCTATACTAGTCACCTATCATCTCATCTTACGCACTCCATGTTTTAGATCATCTTGAGACCTCTCATCATATACTCTCGACATATCATCATAACAAATTTCATGGTACTAATAAATAACTTAAAATTCACAATTCATATAAGAAAACCAATAATCACTAGCTAATTAAACAACACCACCAATCATAACTACTGTAGAAGGCTGAAAATTATTATATTAATCTTTGGGCTAAGCCCATTATTTATTTAGACGTGACTTCTTAAGCTAGGTGATAGGATCTAAGGAGTCTGGTCCATACGTTGGGATGATTTAGGGAGATTTGGCTTAATGGGCTCGAAATAGGGACTGTTAGATCAATCCATCTGCCTTTAACCTTTCCTAGGCAAGCACATGCATCGTAAGGAAGGTTATTGGCCTCAAGCCCTTGCAAGCTCAATTTAGATAATTATAGAATTAGTAAAGATCCATCTCATCTGTTAATCATCAAAACAATCCAATGAATGTCATCAAGCTCAAGAGCTTATAAATATTTAGTCATTCCTTCTCATTTAACATAACTCTAGAAATTAGAGAAACAGTGTTCCACTGTAAAACTTTTGCTCTCTAAGATCAAACATTCAAGCAAAATAATTGATCTTAGTTTGCTCAAGAATTACAAGGTTGATGTTCTAGGTCTCCTAGGATCCCTTGTTTGTCACCTATGCATTCGAAACTCTAGGATTACCTATTCCTCCCCCCTATCGTTCTCTCTCCAATCATCCTATTGAGTATCATCTCCACATCAGTACTTTGTAGCTATGTATAACACGATATTCGTGTGACTCACACATAACCAATCTAGTCAGAACCCCTCATCTACAACTACTATCAACTCATAACTACACAACATTAAATCTCTAAAATTCAAAATTGCAAAAGATCAAATGTCACACTAATAATGGAAAGCATCATCTCCTAAAGCTCTAATACCAAACTGACATGCGCATCGATTTGCTTAGAAAATTGATCAATTAATGATTTTGGATTTTAGGGTTTATGTATATGGAACTTGTTATTTTAATGTGTTTTAAGGTTTTTGCTTTTAGAAATGACAAAATTTAAAAGACATGGAAGAAATCAATTGTTTGATATTACTTAAAAACAACAAAACTAAACTAGTTTCATGATTGAAGCACAAGTTAATATTATGCAAAATTTGTAAAACTATCACAAGGTGCTAAAAGAATTGATGTGACACATACTTATTGAATCAACTAGTCCACTACAATCTTAGTTTAAGAAAGATAAAAACATAAATACAAACTAGAATAATAGATAAAATCTTAATTCTCAATATTAAAAAAAATGTCTTAATTAAAGTGTTTTAATACTGTCAATAAAACTTGACCTATGATTGGCTTAATTAACCTATTTATAGGCTTACAATACAAACCTTAAGAAATTTCACCTAAAAGGAAACTAATGAGATAAAAATAAAGCTTTGAAAACTAACAAATTGAATAAAAGACATAAGCTAATCCAGGCTTCTCATAAAACTGGTTCATGGTTGTTTATATCTAGGATAGTCAACTATAGTAGGTCAACTAGTCTATTTCTCCCCTATGCATTTTTATATACTTGAATCCATCCCATAGCTCAACTTGGACTAACTTGTTTTATCTCTTACCTTCCATCTTATTTTAGGATTCATGAGTTCATAGCCAATTACACATAAAGTGGTTGACCAGTGTCAATCGACCATCCTTAGGTTTTCTGCTTAATCAACCCCACTTCTAATCCTCTTCAAGCTATCCTATTGAGCGAGCTTAACTTGGTTTGTTTGTCCAATTCACTCCATGCACTTTTATATACTTGAGTCCATTTTAGAACTCAGTTTGTATTAACTTACTTAACCCAGCCATTTTTAGTCTTTGACCACAGTTGAATTCGAAGCCTTATGTTTATACTTTTCTAGATTCAAAGTAAATTGGTAACTATGGAATGGGTAGAGATAGATGGATCTACTGACAACATTGGAGGACATGAATTTTTTATAAATGCTAGATCAATTTGATCTTGATGGTTCACACGGGAATATCTTTTGTACATATAGGAGTCTTCTCCCCGATAGTAAAGCATTTGTACACCAAATGAAATAGTTTTGCTCCAAAAACTCTCTCTTCACTTTCTCTCTCCCTCTATATCTCTCTCTTTCTCCTTTTTTTTTTTTTCAACTATCATATTACAAATTTGGATTAAGGGAGAATTAAACCCGGTCTATTCAATTGACAACTAATATTTGTATTACTAGCTTACAACGATAATATATTACATTCATAAGCTGTTTTAGTACTCTAGCATGGGTTAGTAAGAGCCTAACAGCCGCAAAAGGGTTATTTTAAGCATTTCTTCCATAATACAAGATCCCGGTTCCCTTAACCGCTCCTATGCCCGCCTGCGTCATCATTTATCATGCCAAATCCTCTTCTAAGCTAACTTGAATATTTTGATTTGGTTCTTATTTACATACTAATAAATACATATTGTCTTGGAATTTTTCCATCTCTTTTCTTGACAAAATTAACAAGGTAACCAAAATAGGAAATCTTTTGATAAGGACAATATATATTTTTGTTGTCATTGTAGTATCCATCATCATTATTATTATGTAACCTATCGGATAATATATAAATTTCAAATTTGAGTTAATGTTAATTTGGCATCAATTCAATATAATCTTATGTCAAATTCAATTTATCACCAAAGTTATGGTTCCATCCATCTCCATTTGATAGGACCCTCAACTCTACTTCAATCTTTTGGGAGAAACAAAACGGGGAAAAAAAATAACTCTACTTCAATCTGTATTTTCACTTAAATGCAATAATGATCACGAAATTATATAACATTAACATATCAGTCGAAGTTCAAACGTCAAAATGCTTAATCGTTCACAAGGATAACTATGCATTAATTTTTATAACTCGATGAAAAATCATGAATTATCTTTATAAAGTTAGGACAAAACATGCTCGACCCATTTCAAAATATAATTAAAAAAACAAAGAAAATTAAATTAAACCCTAAACACAATCTAATAAAGTTACCACAAATTTGTGGCGGAGTTTGTTTTAATTTCATATGGTAAGTTCTCACTCAAATTTGTACAAGTTCAATTTAATGTCAAAATCATGTTTTGAATTTTGGATATATTTTCAATTTTCCACCTTAAAAATTTGAAGTTGCTAAAGACTAAGTTTCCATAAATTTATTGAAAATATCCAAGTAGAAGGTATCCAAATATACAAAAAGGTCATACTCCAATCTAACTTGCCCTTATCAAATGTACTATCTTACTTTTGATTGTTTATACTTATTCTTTTTGCTTGATAAATATTTGTCACGCCTTTTTAAAGACGATGAATGTAGTATATTTGATAAGTGGGATTTCTTCTTCTTTTTTTTTTCCTCAATTGGGTATAATATAACTTTAGGTGAAAATTTTGGTCTATAAAAATTTGATTAAGTATATAATATTTAGCAATTTCAAAAATACTCGAATAATTCTTTTGGCATTACCCCTTTAAAATCCAAATGAAAAGAAACCATATGCTCGTTCCTTTGTGTGGCCTCAAAATTTGTATTAGTTTTGACGTTCTACACTACGGTGTAACAAGTCTCAGTATATTTGAAGCCAAATGTAGATACATTACCGTCTTTTAAACTTTATGACATGCTTTAGACTTAGATACTCACTAATAGAAACATAATAATTATTACATATTTATTATATTGTTTGTTAATATAAAATAACATAAGGAATTAAATTGGAATAAAATTAAAATATCCATCACACTCTTATTGTGAAACCCATAAAGTGATGCTTATAGGGATAGGAGCATTTGCAATAAAGGCATATTTATAGCAAAAATAATAAGGGGGTAATATTGTAACTTACATCTTAACTTTGCTATTTTTTACAATTGTGCAACTTGAAATTTCGACATATTTAATTATATACTTAATTGAATATTTAATTGTTACTGTTTACAACTTATTTTACTCCAATTCATACCATCAATTCAATTAGTACGATCAGTCAATAGATGGTTGCTCACAATCGACTTAGAGGGTCATGGGTGGCTATTTAAGGTGGCTAGTAGGTCATGCGACCCACATTTTCTAATTGAATTGTAGCTTATTGTTTTTGTTGGGGTTGGTCGATAACCACTTATGAGAAGTCACATAGCCCCCTTAAGGTTGTGGAAGGCTACTCAATTGGCTGATCGTGCTAATTGGAATAATGATATAAATTTAACTTGAGCGAGGTATAAAATATGATAACTAAATTTTCAATGGGGTGTATAATTAGATAAATAAAAACTTTAGGTGAATAATTATAAAAAATAACAAAGTTAAGACATAAATCATGACATTAACAAAAAAAAAAAAAGAACCATTAAATAGTAATTCATAAGGGTAGGAACATGAAAAGTTGTTCAATATTTTGTATGATAACAATTCATATTGATTCGCTATACAACGGCCATTTAGTTCAACCAAACATCTTAATAGTAGCTTTATATATAATAAGAGGGGAATGTAATGGTCATTCCATTTAAGGAATATGCATTGAGTATATAAAAGAAAATGTTTTATTTCACATCTTAAGAAATGATAAGTGTATGTTCTTTGCCTCATCTCACTTTCTTATGGCCTAAAACATGAAACTTTTAATGTTCTCATGCATTTATTAGTGGTGAGCATGGTGGATAAGGTTTGAAGCTCTATAATTACTCCATGCTATAGGTACAACTTAAAAAGTTTTAGAACTAGAACTTACCTTATAATATTTAAGAACCATGTAAAACTTGTGCCTTGCAATTATCGTCAATTTTTCATTATATATAAAACTTGTACCCTTTAGTATAGAAGAACCATCCGTCAACATTTTCACAATTTTTTATACTAGTATATTCATCAACTTATCGTAAAGTACTATCAAAAAATCATAATCTACTATAAAAATTAGGTTTACTTGTTTAAAATAAATAAAAATATTGAATTGATTGTCATAACTATTTACAAATACGATTTGATATAAAATATATCAACAAAACAAATAAAGCTTCAAACATTTTCATCTCATTCAATATCTAGTTCTTTTCAATCACGCATTTTATCTCTTTCCTTTTAATCAATATGGGAAACATTTTCAATATTGGAATTTATTTTTCATAAAATAAGTAAAATAATAAAGTAAAAATTTATTTGAGTATGGAATCAAACAATGCAATCAGGTTGATATAAAAAAAGAATAAATATTAATATAATATTCTATTATATTTAATGTTATTAGTTAATAGCTTATGTAAGCTAGAGATACTAAGAAATAAAGGTAAGTGAGTAACCCTAACTCATAAGATATTCATCGTAGCTTACTCTGTATGTAGAATTCTAGTGGGTACTAAGAGTCATTTAGTAGATTTCAAATAACAATTTTTTAGAACCTGCTTCCATAGGATAAGATATAAGCAATGATGTCTTCATACTTTATGCTTACTTTGTAACCTAAATCTAGGGTATATAAGGTAAAGGTAACGAGTATTCACCTTATAAATTTTATTAAATGATACATTATATTACATATATGTATTAATGAATTAAAAAAAAATTAATTAGTCAAGAAAAGAATAAAAACAATATGTTATATTTTTGTTAAAAAGAAGTAGACCAAGTCTCCAATACAAATCCTAAACTAAAGATCTTTTAAACAATATTTTGTAAATGATATTTTTTATTTCAATTTACTATTGAGGTCATAAGTTTTATTTAATATTATATGAGGAAATAATGACATAGAAAAAGGTTGCACTTTTGATATTATAGGTTTGTTATAGTTTCTATAGATTTTGCTATAAATTCTATAGGTTTTATATATTAAAGAACTTATAGTATCATATATGAAGTTTTTTTTTTTTTTCCTAATATCACATAAACTTAAAAATTTTGAGAAGATAGGAAAAAATTATAGGATCCATAACCCATATGGCATCATTGTACCTATAGATTTTATATAGTATTGGTTCTAAGATAATTTCAATGTATTATAAAGTAGGTTTTAGTTTAAAATTTAGGAATCTGCACTTTGAATCTAATTTTTTATTTTTATTGAAAAAAAGGCTCATAAAACAAAATCCTAATACCAGTGTACGGACCTCTCTGTCCTGCCATAACATGAAACTTCCTTTAGCTTATCGAATTTGCCGGATATGTAATTATGGCGAAAATGATGACGGTCAATATTGAAACGGAAACATGCCCTTGAGGAGGCAAAAGAAGGTAAAAAGTGGAGCCGGCCGGTGACAAACACACCAGCTTTTGCCGCCAAGTGGCCCGACTGGAATGATTTATTCACACAACTTACTAAGTTTTAAAAACAAATAACGTGTACGCCCTCGTCTTCCTCGGGACCAAAACTCTACCCTTTTATAGCATAATAATAAGGTAGAGGTTACTGTTTCATGGTTTAAAATATCCACGAGATATACGAATGCCGTGATCTTAAATTGAACGATCTTTTCAACCTTTTGTAAAGTACTTGTGAAATAATAACATTAAAAGGAATTATTGAAACTTTGAGTGAAAAAAAAAAAAAAGGAAATAGATAAAACGGAGGCAATCTTTTTTAAGTTATGGGATACTTATAAATTGCAGAACCCACCTAAGATGGCAGATTACTACCCATAATTAGCCAGGTTGCTGGAAAAGGAAAAGAAAATCATGGTGGATTCACTGCTCTATCCAACAACATCAGTCGGCCATGATGGCCATCAACCCCTTTAGCTGCCACCTGCCACCAAAATGAAAAGGATCTGAAGGTTGGTCGTTAGTCAAACGAAGGGAGATGTCTAAAGATATTTGTGTTTCCTATTTTTGTAGTTTCTTACAGCCCAAGTTGTCTTCCCATATCGAGTTATTAGGGTTTGGTTTTATTACATTACAAATATAATGGGATGGAATATGGAAAACTAGGACTTGTAGATTGTCCTGAAGAACGGTATTATCAAAACAGTAACTCGGAAGGTGTATAAGCTCTACATTAATTATTATTGCTACACCGATGAATTTGCAAGTATTACATCCATGGTTTTTTTAAATTTGATTTCTGAACTTTTTTCATGTAAATTCACATACATACATGTAAATTGTCTTTTACTCTATTCTTATTTTTATCTTCATATTGCATCTGTTGATTGTCGCCGAAACTTGGACTGGATTGTGAGAAACTTGATTATTACTGGCTAACGAATTACGATCTCGATGTCTATAGATATGATCTCATGCTGAGTTTCTCAACAATAACATTAGCACGAGTAAAGTAAATACAGCGTATCGCATCAAAGAACCGGAAAAAAAGAAAAAGAGAGAAAAAAGAAGGAAAAAAATATATATATATAAAAAAGACAGAAAGAGAGTAGGGTGGTTGGCCTATTTTGGAGTTAAATAGTATCTCCACGATTCTTCTCTCTCTTTTATACTCGACTTAATAACTAATTTCATGGTCAACGCCTGTATGGGAAGACTTAAGATCAATGGCTGCATATGACGTAGCGGCACCGTCTCCGCCATACCATATAATCCAAAGACATAAGTACGCCAAAGTTAGAAGTTTAAGTTCATGAGTGAGGCATTTGAATAAAACCATTAGCACACTTGCTAGTTCTCAACTTTATTCTATATCAAATCGATACTTTCAGTGTATGGAAAGTAGATCTTCCTGTAAAGTTCCCATAATAGCACTTCTATATTTCCTTATTAAACATCCTTGTTACTTAGGATAGAGCGAGTATGAAATGGCTAGAAGTATGACGGAGTCCAAAATGTATCATACTTCTTACTTCTTAGGCACATGTTTCCATATTTTGCAATGGGAATCTTTTCTACATGCAAAAAACCACTTCGAAACCAAATCCAACATTAGAAATCGGATTTTAAGATTTAGAATGTTATTAGGCTATTAATAATGAGATTCTGTGTTCATTTATTAAGAGGTCTATGTACATTGTGTCTTTTGCATGTATTTGTAACTTCTACATTTATCAATTAAATAATCTTTAACAATTTCATCACATGTTTTTCATGAAAGTATATATCATGAAATTGATGATATATTTAACAAATAGTTTATCAACGAATCCTATCACTGAATTGCAATATTACATAAAATCTAGGTTGACTTGTTTAAAATAATTAATAGTATTTGTTTAATATGCTTTATAACTTTTACTTTCTACAATAGGCAAATGGGTTGAGTCCTTAGTATGTGTTGGACTAAGAATATTATATTTTATTACATTAAATATTATTGATTAAGAATTTTTATAAAGTAGGTAATGTGTACCATGAAAACTATACCCTTAATACCTTAGTTACAAGATCGTTATAGTGCATGAAATATTGTATCTTATATCCTATTGTGTTGGAGTAGCTTCCGAAAAATTATAATTTGAACCTACCCTATGACTATCTATATAACAATATGAAACTGTTCAACTATATAAGATAAAGTGGGTTTTGGATTTCAATATAGTTACTGCTCATCTTACTATTATCATAAAAATTTAACGAACTTTTCATCTAATTTGTTTTGGTTCCAAACATGATATTTCGATGAATTGTATTTCCTTATATCATATTATAATTATGAGAAAGACATTAGTGATTAGAAAATGAGAATTGGGAAAATAAAAATTTATGTATTGTTAATGGAAAATGATAGAAGAGTTATAACATATTTATTGAGAAAAGAAAATCTTATTTGTTTTATTCCTTAACTAAAGTAAATGGTGAATAAGCCTAACTTTATGAAGATTTATTAAGTATTTAATTTTGTAAGAAGGTATACTACTTATACTTTTCATCTGATTTTGCATCTTATTTTGACAAATACAAAACTTAAAAACCGTTATAGAAAAAGATATCAAAAGATGGAAAAGAAAAAAAGAAAAGAAGGATACACACAAAAGTTCCTTGGCCTATTCCGGCCATTATCCATATAGACAGAGAAGTCAATATGGAGAGTAGTATAACTTCACCTTGAAAGGACCAAAAAGGATGAAGCCATGCTAAAAGGATAAATATGAAAGCCAACGGAGTCAAAAAGTCTTGTCCCCCCAATCTCTTTTAAACCTCAAATGGTTATACAATATTCCAAATGGCTTTTTTAAAATTGCCACGCTTATTCGTGGTAAACATTTAATCATGCGGATACCATCTTTAATCATTAGTTGTTTTTTTTTTTTGGTAAAATACAAGGGTTGTCTCGCCAAGTATAAGGTCATATATTTATTTAATACATGATCCATTTTTAAAAATGTTATTGACTCGCATAAAGTAGTATTTAAATCAATTAATGGTCTCATAGCATATCTTAATTTTGGAGGTTTGTATTTGTAGATGGCCGTATATGATATTATATTTATTTATTATTTTTTTTATATGAGCCCAATATAGTCTATAATAAAAAAGACTGAGGCCGTTCTAATCCTAAAACTAAATATAATTTTCTCAACACCCATCTTGAGAGAGTTGAAAGATTCATGCGCTCATGGACAAGGAAAGTTTACCTATTGTTATTATTTAATGTCGTGGTCGTTAACTTTGACTTCAAACATTTTTTCACAATTTTATATCTTAATTTTAAAGTTATCAAATTATACACTTAATTATAAGTTTAATTATTGCTGTTACTGCATGATTGTTTTCTGTCAATGACCATTCACTTAGCTACTACATCAATTTATTTTAATTTTATTCCTTGGATTATGTATTTTACTAATGATGATGTTATATTCTTATATATGTGAAAACAGTTTTCATGTTTTCATTTTATTTGAGAGCAACTAACAATGAAATAAAATTTCCAGGCATTTTTATATGAAATTAAAATTTTTATACTAACCAAACAATGCCTAAAGATGACAAGTAATTTCTCCTCACTTTTTTTCTTCTCTTCCCGTTCTCATTTTATGTTAATTGCCTATGAAGTATCGGTCATAAAAAATGATAAATAGGGTTATGTTACAACAATTTTCATTTTAATTACGGCTTTTAAAGTTCAATTAGTAAATGCTATAGATGAATTAGAACTATTAAAATTATTTTCGTTGGAGAACGGATTTATTCCAAGGAAAAACTAGTACAAGGAATATAAAAACATGTGCAATTATCATCTCCATGCACGGTCCCCAACGCTGAAGAACCGCTCATTCACCGATGGAGCCAGCTGATATAGCATGCCAAATGGTGGGATGTTTCTCTGACAAAAAACGGCCTCAACTTTATTATTTTTTTAAATGAAATATTTTGCGATTTTCACCCTCATATTTATTTTGTACTAATACAAATAGTGGTTGTCAATATATTTAATTGATATTGAAATTGTACAAATGTAGTATTAATTGTTATTGGGATTGTCTTTGCAAAATATCAACAATAACGATCTGTAAAGTAATAATAATGATATCTATAAAATTTAAAAAAGAAAAATGATTAAACTTTCTAAAAAAACAATCAAGAAAGTGCAGGATTATTTAAACAAAATAATTTATTTACAAGCTGACGTGTCAATGTTGAGAAAAAAAAAGTGAGTTGTGTCGCATATAGATACAATACAACCGAAAATACAATGTGAATGAAAAATGAAATACGTATCCAAGATTCCCAAAGTTATCATTTTATTTTTCACACATGAAGAGCCGGCTGCTGTCAAAATCAAGCCGCCCAAAGGCGTCTGCTCAAGCGTTGCATTCTAATTGGACAGGACGCTATCAATTGACGTTCCTTAACCAATCAGCTTTCGCGGTTTCCCTTGACTTCAGTTTTTGAGGTGTGAATTTTTAAAAGTTTTGAATTTTGAATAAAAGAGCTTCACTTTCACTTCACGGGCACTCGCATCACGCTTTTAAAGTTGAAGGTATTTTTTTTTTTTATTTTTAATTTACAAAAAATAGGTGGGAACAATGCACGTAATAAAGACAAATGCTGCCTTGGCCAGTACGCGGGGGGGAATCTTCAATTCAAATTGCTCTCCTGTCCTCCAAATTCTTGGTATGTTGTGGAATACAAGTGTTGTTGTTTTCTAATTGCAATCCTTGCGAACAGGGACGTAGATAAATTACATTAATCATCTTTTTAATTTTATAAATGACATCGATACTCTAGGTTTTTAAAATACAACATTTATTTTGGAGTTTTTGCCTACTTAAATACTGATGTGGTTCAAAATCTGACATGCTATTATCACTACATTAGCATTTTTCATAATTTTCTTTAAGTAGAATAATTATATATATTTAATTAACTAAAATAATAAAAATTCAAGTAAATTCAGAAAATTTAAGAAAAAAAGCTGCTGTATATATTCACATACACACAGATATATATGTTATGTATATCAAAATAAAAATCGGAAAAATTAATGTTCGTATTGAATTGCTTTCCTACTCAATGTATACTTGAACCATCCGAGGAGATTGCTCATCCTTATGATGCAATCCTAGTTTGTCCACTACTCCGTGAAACAGGCCAATAATAGAGTGAATGTACTAAAATAAACACTTTAGCAAATGCACCAAAATCCTAATTCTTTTTATTTAATTTTTTTCTTTTTCTAAATTTTTTTATTGATTTATTTAATTATTTAATTTACATACATAATATAATATGCGTGTATATGTATGTGAATTTGTATATATACAACTTCTTTATAGAATTAACTGAATTTATTTTTACTTTTTTTTTTATTATTTTAGTTAAAATAAATATATATTTATACTATCTAAAGAAATTAATGAGAAATATTGATGTAACTATAATGTGGTAATGACACATGAGATTCTATGCCACATTGTCATCCAAATAAGCAAAAGGAAAGGGGTAAGTATTGTATTCTGTAAATGTGGGCTGCTAGTGTTATTTATAAAATTTATAGGAGTGGTCGACGTAATTTATTTTATCCATTTTTACTCCTTTTAATTTTAGAATTAGCTTATGATCATTTAAAAGATAAAAAGGTTTTTAAAAAAATAATCCATAAAATAAGTGAAATCAAGAAAAAAAAAGCCAAATAAAATAAAATAACTAGAAATAGGAAAATAAGGAAAATTATAAAAAAAAATAAAATCTAGAAAATAGAAAAAATAATGAAATGAAAAAAAAATCCAAATAATTAAAAAAAAAAGAGAGAGAAAATGATAGACAAAAACAAGAAAATAAGTGGTTCGATTTGTTACAGTTTACCTTTTTGAACCGAGCTGTATATTGTGATTCATTTTTTTTTTCTTTTAAATTAAAAGATAAAACATAATTTGGTTTGTACTTTTTTCGAAAAAAAAAAAAAGAATCTGATTTAGTTTGATTTATAGTTCAAACCGTTATGGCAAATTAGCCATTGCACCAATGTATTACAATTTGCACTGATTTATTTTATCGAATCGTAAGAAGTGGTTGGAGACTAGGGCATTAACTGAAAAGAATGATGCAAAACTGAAAGATAAGATAGACTAGGAACCAGAGGAGAGAGGTTAGACTGAAATCCCATAATTGCTGATTTTTATCACCTCTTTTGTCAAAGCATTTCCTTTTATTTTTTTATACATGTAGTAGATACTCTAGGATAAATTGTCTGATGATCAATAAGGATTCAGTTTTATATCGTTTGGGAAGGTCGTGATCATGGTGTTTTCATAGACTAGAACAGATGGAGCAGCAACTTCTATTTCGTCCAAACCTGGGTATGATAATTAAATAAAGAACGATTCTAAACTGCTAGTTCCATCCGTACTGTCAACAGAATAAATTCACGAATGCATATTTCATTACTCATTCAATTTCGTCAAAATGTGTTTTCATTCTCCAAGATTGTCGTTTAAACATGCGGCTTGTCCTTCACTCTTATATGCTCATCATTTACACATTGGATCTATATTGCTTGTCTAAATTTCGCCCTTCCTCGTATCATTTCCGCTTCTACCAGTTGAGCTGTCTTTTCCAACTCCCCCACTTTTTTGCCTCAAGAGATTGATTGATTTCCGCAACTCCATTCCTCTAGTCTCACCAGCAATTTCTTTTCTAAACATTGATTGTATGGTGTGGTTCTTAAACCAAATCACAAATCAGATCACGAATCAAACCATATGTAAAAATAAAATAAAATAATTGAACCGATTCACTGTTCAATTGGTTTTTTTTTTTTTTTTTTTTTTACCTATCCCTAAGTAGAAGTGTTGTTGCTTTTTATTTTTGATCCCCTATATGTATCTATTTTTACCCTTTATAATTTTAGAATTATTTTAGGATAGTCTTTATGGAAAAAGTTTTTAAAAATCTAAAAAATAAGGGAAAACAAGCAGAAGCAATATAAATAAATAATAATAAAAACTGTAAAAATAGGAAAGTAAGGAAACTCAGAAGATACAAGAAAGAAAAATGATGAGAAAAGGACAAAAAATAATAAGATGAAGAAAATCCAAAAAATTATAATAAAAATAGGAAAATGACACTGAAAAACAAGAGAATAAGCATAAATACAAGACAATAGAAAAATCGATAATTAAAAAATAGTCTAGTGGGCTTAAAGTACCTTTTTTAAGGGTGAAAATCATTTCTTAGAATTTAAAAATGGTTTTTAACTTCAAAATATGCATATATGATTTGACATAATTAGAGTTTTTAAGTAAAAAAGAGCACTTTTCAATCAAAAATAAATTTCCTAAGCCCAATTAGCTTGATTATTCTTGAAAGCATGAATAAAGATGTACTCAACTAACTTGTAGCTTTAAATAAGGTCTCACTTGGATCTAAGGCTCTACTTGTACCCTAATTTATAAGATACAAGTTTCTAAATTTTGGAGTTGACACTATAACATTTTATATTTTTGGCAACGACACCAAATTGTAAGTGATGACCTTAAAACCATACACTTAAACTTTTTGGATTGTTTAATTATATACTCAATTGAAAATTTAGTTGTTATCATCTATATCTAAGTTAACAATAATTCACACCACTAGTCTAAGCAACACAATTAACCAATAAGATAATCGCCTATGGCCTTAAAGGGTTATGTAACCCCTTGTAGGTAGTTCTTGGCCACCTACTGTAAAATATTATAAAATAATAGGTTACGATCCACTTAAAAAATGTAGGTTGTGAGACCTAATGGTAACTGTGATTGACTATGAATGGCCATAGAGGGGTCGCATAACTCTCTTTAAACCGTAGGTAGTTACCATATAAATTTACCATGTTAAATGAACTATCATTATAAATAGGAGTTAATTAAATTATGAAAAGTGATAACTAAATCTTCAATCAGGTGTATAATTACATAAGTTAAGCTTTCAGTTGTTACTATAAAAATCTTAACATATGATAACTTTTGTTAAACATTACTAAAGTTCAAGTAAACGTCACCAAAATCTTTCTGTAACGTTTGTTAAATGTTACTAATAGATGTTACAAAAGGTATGTCTTAGAAAGTAATTTGTAACATTTAAAAGGTAAACATTACAAAAGATGTAAACATCACCAAATTATAAAATTTTAGTGATATTTTTACAAAACTTTAACTATATATTTGAAAGATGATATGAAACTTTACAAAATAAATGATTTTTTGTAACATTTAAACATTTAAAAAAAATTTTATATTTGGTAATGTTTAAACATTACTCATAAATGATTATTAGTTATATTTTAGCATAACAAAAGTGACAGTATATCTGTTGTTGAAGAATGTAAAATATTGCTTGCAAATGCATTTAGTAACATTTAAAAATTACAAAAGGAATAACATTTGATAACGTTTAAATGTTACCAAACGTTATAAAAAGAATGATATTTGGTGACGTTTAAATGTCACCTATATCTACTTATAAATGAAGTTAAAACACAATGAAAGTATAACCATGTAATTTATCCAATTACATTTCATAAATGTCACCAAAAAAACTTAATTGTGACATTTAAATGTCACTAAAACTAAAGGCCAAAGGGATGATATATTGAAATAAAAGTATTATTTAACCTATAACAAGAACATCTGTTAAATTATAATAATTTTAAAATTCATTCCATAGTCATAGTGATAATATTTACCAAAACAATTTTCTAAAGTTCACAAAGTATAATGAAAAAACATCCTAAATAGTTATAAGAATATCTAGCTTATGGTTGTGCAAACTTTACCATAACTATTACTAAAATAACAAAATCTTACTGCAACTATTAACAAAATAACCAAACTTCACTACACTTACAACTAAAATTACAAAAATAACCAAATTTCATCACACTTACTACTAATATAACCAAACTTCACTATAATTACTATCAAATAACCATACTTTACTCTATTTATAACAAAATAAACTACCCTTCATACGTTTCTCTATTCTCTATATTTATTACCATCATCACAATCAAATGGTGTTGAAGAAGGAACAAACTCTCTGTCACTTGAAGATCCTATTAAAAAAAGGTATAGATGTTCAAAATATCTTGTTTCTATAAACATACAATAAATAAAACAATTTTATTTAATAAATCACCTAGATTGAAAGTCTAAACAAAGCCTTTGTAATATTTGAAAGAGTTTATTCAATTACAAAAATATTATAATCTAGTTATAAGACTAATTTTATGAAAAGCATAAGATATGTAGTGCATCATACAAATTAGAAAAGCCCTACCAACACTTAATACCATTATTTCAAGCAAAATATAAGTTTGTTAACCACTTGGATTATGATTGGATCCTAATTTAATTTTTACTAAGAAAAACTCATTTAAACAACTATTTCAACAACTGAAACACTATTCCAAGAACACATTAATACTATAAATTAAAGAAAGAAAAACTTCAACAAGTCAAAGGACACACCTTATTTTCTTGAGCCCATTAGAATTTACGTAGTTCTTCGAACTCAACATCTTGCTTTTTATGCAATTCATTCTCTTTCTCAAATTCCTCATACAATCTCCTATTTTCCTCATACATGGAAATACGCCGAATGGGTTTTCCTATAGGTAATGGACTATAGCCTGTACTTGGATGATAATCAATCTTAGAATTTGCATTCATACACTAATCACCAATCTCAATGAAAGACTTTAGCACATCCGAAGATTGTGATTCTTCAAACATTTGAACCATTGTAACCTATATTATTAATAACAATGATAAAGTTAAAAACATTTCATCTCATGATTTATACAAAAACTGTAATGATAGAAAGCATCATAAATACTAACATAATCGTTTATAACTTACTGAGAAACCCAACCACTGCCACTGCCATTTGGTTTGGATTCACAAAATCAAGTTTGCTTAAAGAACTCAATAATATTAGGCATTGGTGATGTTGCTCCATTGACTTGGAAATGCAATAAAATGTTCAATTCTCAACTAATTTTAGTATTAAATACATGAGATTATCTAAAATACTTACATATTCAATTCTTCTACTTTCAAAGAACTTATTTCCACTCCTATGCCAATATTTTACACATTTGTATACATCTTTGTCATTAATAGATTTTTTTTATTATTCAAAACCAAAAATATACTAATAATAATAATTTTTTTTTAAATTAGTTTCTTAAAGACTAAAGAAGTACCATTTAATGACAACTCAATTTTTCAAATGATTCCTCTTATTTTAGAATTTTCATCTCTTCCATGTGCTTATGGCTAAAAAAATATGTGATTTTTTTCCAATCCTCATCATTACATCCCTTAGGTCAAGCTTTATGATCATCAGTCTTATATTTTGTATGAATATTACATTGGAATTTTCCATGAGACATCCCATCCATTCATCAGTCTCTTGGTATTTTTTTAGATCATTGTGATATCATTAATGTTAAGTTGATTCAGAAAAAAAAAAATTAATGTTCAACAATGTTATTGAAGGTGTTAAGCAAGTATGAGAACATTGAGTATATCATAGTAATATTACTAACACATTCAAATTCCTAAACAAAATATACAAAAGAAGAATCACAAATAATTTTATAAGTATTATATAACATTTAGGAAATATTAACAAATGAATTATATGGTATCAATTAAATTACAATATTTAATGATTCTAACCTCAACTCTTACCTAAGCTTGCCTCTTCTCCAAGTCAGGAAGTATTGTCTAATCACCCTCTACATACAATGGCAACAACTCCCTATAAGCCTTCCTAATCTTAGAGGCAATCTTTGATGGTTCATTTGATGCAATTGGATAGGTTGTAAAAGTATCAAACTTTATTACCATCTTACCCTCTCGTCTATTATTTTCCTTCTCTAGCACTTGTCCTTAGTATGTGCTTCTCTCATTATGAGAGATAGATGTATCAACATTAACTACAATATGAGGAACAAGTATTCAACAGCATTCACTAACTTCTGTAGCAATATTTTATGAATTTCAATCAATCACTTGAAGATGGAATAGAAATAGGTGGAGAATTATTTGATTGAGTCATATTTATAGGGTTACTGGTGACAACATGAGTATGCATAGGGAGAGCATTTGCCGTTATCAAATCATTTGCTAAAAAATTTGTCATATCTTACAATACGTGTTATGAAGACTTTTGTTCACTCAACTTTTGTTCCTTTTCTTTAGTCTTAATCATATCTAAGTTGTAAATTATAACTTGCATAAGAAAAATCACAAAAAATGACTTAAATATATAATAAGCGGATGATGTTAATTAATATTAGAACCTAGCAAATTCCTTGACTTATTAGAATAATGAAGAGATATAGATTTTTTTACATGATATGTTCTAAATTTATATATTGAGAGACATTTTAGCTACTGTAAATTAGAACAAGTCAATTCATAGGTTAATTTTTGTTTTAAATTTCTCCCATACTTTAAGCTTAGTATGTAAAAGAATAATCACTATGTTTATATTCTTCATATTTGAAATCATGCTATCTAACTCTTATCCATTGTAAGATAACAATATATAAGACTATAACACCTACAAATCTTATCCGTTGTAAGATAACAACACATAAGACTGTAAAACCTACAAATGTATGAAAAATATAATGAGATATAGCATGGGTAAATTCACATAGACCTCATTCATGTACCAATATCATCATACATACATTGAGTTCACAAAACTTTTATTCCTTTTTTTTTTTTTAAGTCTTAATCATATATAAGTTGTAAACTATAATTTGCATAAGAAAAATCACCAAAATTGATCTAAATATATAATAAGCAAATGATGTTATTTAGTATTAGAACCTAACAAATTCCTAAGCTTATAACAACTATAAAGAGATATATATTTTTTACGAGATATGTTCTAAATTTATGTATTGCAAGACATTTTAGCTACTTCAAATTAGAACAAGTCAGTTCATAGGTTTATGGACAATTTATTCTTGAGTTTGCCCCATACTTCAAGCTTAGGTATGCAGTTATATTCTTCATACTTGAAATCACGTTATCCAACTCTTATCTATTGTAAGGTAATAACACATAAGATTATAATATCTACAAATGTATGAAAAATAAAATGAGATATAGCATGGGTAAATTCACATAAACTTCATTCGTGTACCAATATCATCATACATACATTTAGTTCACTCAACTTTTGTTCCCTTTTTTAGTTTCAATCATATATAAGTTGTAAATTATAATTTGCATAAGAAAAATTGCCAAAATTGATCTAAATATATAATAAGCAAATGATGTTATCTCGTATTAGAACCTAACAAATTCCTAGGCTTATGACAACCATTAAGAGACATTTTTTTACACGATATGTTCTAAATTCATGTATTACAAGACATTTTAGCTATTTCAAATTAAAACAAGTCAATTCATAGGTCAATTTTTGTTTTAATTTTCTCTATTTTATCACATATGAATGTATATAAAAGGTATTAAAGTAATTGTAGTGAAACTATAAACTTAATCTATGGGAGCATTATAACCACAACTTATGCATAATAGGGCTATCTTTATAATACAATCCATATTGATAACGTTAAAAAAAAAAAAATTGTAGCTAATTCTTAGGTAGAAAAGTATAGAAATCTAGGATAAAATTTTGTAGCTAATTCTTATGCAAAAAAGTAAAGAAATCTAGGATAAAAATAACTAAAATGTTTAACTATTCTTAGCTAACTAAAGTAAACATGTTCAAGGACCAGGACCATTTCAAAACTGTAAGAAATCAATATACATATACAAAAGGAAAAATAGTAAGATCTACCCGACAATATGCTAAGAATATTTTGAGGCATAGAACTTATGCCAACAAAGTACATGGTATTTCGTCATGAAATAATAATAAAAAAAAGAGTAGCGATGATAGCACAAAATATTAAGGCTATGTTTGAGCTTCTAAAATTGTACTTAAGGCAATTGAACCTAGAATTAGGGCTTTTGAGAAAACTTATCCGATTGAATCCAAACTTTATAACTAAAATAGAAAAAATAATTGAAGTGACCTGGTGAAATTAAATTTAAAAAATAATGACCTAAAATTCCAATTTTACCTTTAGAGGTGTGATTATTTAATATATAGTAAAAATAATTGAAACTCCTAAAACTGAGCTTGGAATGCAATGAAAACTTAGAGATAAGTTAATTAAAATATAATATAATATAATATAATATAATATATGAGTATACATATATTTTTATGAGTATACTCGGTATAAATAATAGTTATATTCGTAAATTAACCCAAAATTTAAATAATTATATATAATATGCAATAAACTCATAAAAATAAGTAGAAAATATATCTGAAAAATGAAAGAAATGTTAGAAATATAATTATATGTGTATAATTATGCACTACTTGTAATATATATATGATATATATATATATGTACTTGTATGTAAGTAAATAGACTCAATATTAATACAATATATATAAATTATTAATATTTAACTAAAATATCAACTAAAACTTATCCAATTGCAATGAAAGCTTAGGAAAAATCTATAAAACTCATCATAGCATGCTGTGGAAATTTGAAAATTGCTAAATCAAAAGGGAATGGAAGAGAATTAGGCACCTCATGCTTAGAGATTTGGGAGTAAAAGTGAAGAAGAAAATAAGAAAAAAAAAGAAGGAAAATTCCAAACAGCCTAATTCATTATAACAAGGTGTCCCAACATTAATTACATCTTAGGAACCTAGATCACACAAAAGAAAAATTTAGAAAAAATTGTAGAAAAATAGAAAGAAATTGATAAAAACAGAGCAAAGATTGATCTAGGGTAATTCCCCAACCAAACTTTGACCTATTGTGAAGCCCTTTCACCACCACAGAGCACCCCTAGTGTCTAGCCCTTCCGACAACTAGCCATTACCCAACGGTTACCGGAGCACCAATTAATAGGTTAGTTAAACTTTTGCTCTATTTTTCCTTAAATTTTAAAAATTACTAAATCTACCTAGAAGATTATGGAAAAATTTATATTTAGATTATTTTAGATATACTTTCATGTGATATTTTTATTTTCATAAAATTTAGAATATTCTATATACTTGCTTAAGAAAGTCATTATTCATTTGAATTTTAACTTTCAAAATAAATATATTAAACGATGTAGTTTGTAGCTTAAAAATTTTGTATAGAATACATATGATATATATTTGATTGTTGTGTAGCTAGATTTTTAATATTTAATGTAATTTTTAGCCCTAAAAATAGTTAGAATTACAGTGAAAATGTGAAATAAATGGGTTTTTATGAAATTAATTGATGGAAACGACATATATTGACTTTTGGTGATTTATAATGATATTAGGATATATTGGAAATAATTTTGTATAAAAAGAATAATATTTGGGTAACTAAATGCAATTTAGGAGTAAAATTATAATTTTGAGTATATAGGCAATAAATTAATAATATAAAACCAAGTGATGATTGAATTTCCTATATTTTTAGGGGTCTATAGAAATTTTTGGGAAATTATTTGGTGACATGAGCTATTTATTACGAATTTATGTAGTAAAATAGCTTAAATTATGAACCGAGGCTCATTTTTAGTAATAATACACTAAAATGTGATAAATAATGAAATAAAAACTATATATATACATGTTGGTTAGATTCAATAAAAATGAAATTTTAATATATTTAATAATAGTTTTACGATTGGGATATCTTATATATATATATATTAGGGTTAGATAATACTCATATTATTAAGTTATATTGGCAAATTATATAAAATATAGGTAAAGTACATTAAATAAATATAATATGATAATATTCATTATAAGCATGTGTAGGTATATCAAAAACTCAAAATACCTTTTAGAAGTTATTTCTCAAAATAAAAACTGTAATACGCATTGATATGTATGTACGAACTTAATGACACTACTTTTACGAAAATCAGACAACTCTAAATAATATTATGAGAATTTAAGTATTACAATAACCTTACCATAATTGAAACGTGATTTAACCACTTAAAAGTACATTTTGATATGATTGAAACTATATATTATACGTAATAGTATAATTATGTATATTATAGATATTTAATAACTTAACTTATATAATAAAACTATATTCTATTATGTAAGGAAAATAATAATATACTTTAAGTATATAAATTATATATAGTTGTTTAACATAATACATTTAGATAGAACCTTGATATTTTCATAACTTTTACGAAAACTAAATTTGGATTTTATATATATATAGAGTCCCTAGTGAACAGAATGTTGAAGAGATGAATCTTCTACAATGAGTATCTGAATAAGTAAGTTAGGATTATGGCTTTACCGCTTGCTGAGATACTATATTAGAGTATGTAGAAGCTCAAGAGTACTTTGGTTATGGTTATAAATTATCTGTCTGTTCACATGCCATGTGTATGATTGATATTTTGATTGTGACAAGAGTTAAATTCCTTAGAATGCCGTTTTGCATGATCATTTCATTTTGTTTTGTCGTGAACTTGTCTAGCTACCTTTATATGGAGATTAAGAGTGATTTGATTATTAATTAAACTGGACATGCATAACAAACATTAAGGGGACGATTAAGAGTGTCAGGTCAGATACTGACTTCCTTTGATTAGGATAGTTGAAATGGTCCTTTCCTTATTTTTAGTCAAACTAAGTGACAAGCGAGGAGGTCGCAGCAAGGGTGGGAGCCGTAGTTTGAAGGTGGTCATAGGAGGAGGGTGTTCATTGCATAAGTTAAGGTTTGGTCTGATTTGAGTTGCAATAAAACTCCTTAATCAGTGTTGGAGTGGATGTAATTTCTTTGACTTGATAATGGACCAAATAACATTGTATGATGTTCCATGTAATTGATTGTATTACATTTCATCATAATTAATAATCTTGTTTATGATTGTATGGTACTGTTCTAGCTCCATCCCAGTTACTAAGCTAATTGTACTCATATCCTTATAGACTCTTTTGCAGGCAAAGAGTAAAGGTCAGGATGGTTAGATACCATCACCCTTAGGTTAGTGTGCAGTTGGTTAGGAAAGTGAGTGATGAGAAATCAACTGAATCTAGGCTTTTGACTGTTGTTTTTTTTTTAGTTTTAAGGAAACTAACTAGGAATTCCTTAGTACAGTGTCAGATGAAAGGGATAGGTAATAGTGCAACATTGGTTCCATACATAAATTCTCTTATTACAGCAAGTAAGAGGAATCAAGATATTGCAGCATCAAGGACTAGTAGGAAGTTAGAAGAAAGTACTCAGCCCAAAGAAGAGTGTCTCATCACTAAGCAAGAGTCTCTTAGCAATTGAAAGTTCAGTCATTTAACATAGAGCCTTCGGCAAGTGAATAGTTAGCATTGGCATAAGAGAGAGAATAGAGTAGGGTGTAACCTCTCGGATTTATCAAGGAATTTAGCCATCCTTCTTCCACGTAGAGTCTCTTGTTATCGGCAAGTTGCTGAGAGAGGATTCTTTGAGTGAGGGATTGGAGGCCTTAAAGTTATGCACGTGTAAAATGAATAATGTTTGGCAGCTTACCAAAGGGGGATGTAGTAAATCAACGTAGTGTATCAAACATTGGGAGTACTCATGTATCGAGTGTCGCATACGCATTAAGCCTTATGTGTACGTATGCTTCGAGCATCATGAGCACATGTGCATTAAGCCTTGTGAACACATGTACAATGAATACCATACATAAATAGTATCGTATAAATAAAATATTATAAGTAATGATCATCATTACATAAGAATAAACTCTTCATATACTGTATCCATTTATAATTTTCCTCCCTTAGTTATTAACATGTGGAGAAAGGGTAAGTCGATAAGTCTTGATGTACCTCATTCCCTCATGACACCATTGAGGACCTAATGTTGCGTTATAGTACGCTAGTCTTTAAAAGTCACTATGCCGCTTATGGTAGGCATTAACTTAAGCCTTGTTTCATATGATCTTTTTGATTGCTTAGTTATAAATCTTATATCTCCTTATAAGTACAAGTTATACTTGAATATGTAGAATCAATAGCAATGAAGTTCATTGACCGGCCTTCATGCTCTTTTATCTCCTTTACACTTTCGTTAACTTTTATGAAAGTATCTTATCATTATGCATTTGGGGGCAATAGCTCTTCACTTAGCAACAGTATACTAAGTAATAATGTAGTAGGGCAGCTTCGATCCCCTTAATGACTTGCAATATCTTAACTGATTGTGAGAAGCATATCATAAGGACTTTACATATTTAGGAGAAATGTCTCATCTAAGCAATGCTATTGTCTAGTATAAAGCAGTAAAATTGCTTGTTATCTATACTTTCTTCTTAAAAATGACACCATGCAATAGGGACCAAAGGCTTGACTTAGTTACACTAATGTTAAGTAATCACGAGCCTTAAATTTTGGATTGACATAACTTTAAGATAGCTTAGACTCTTTAATCTAAGGGCCTCTTGTACAATAAATATAATTGTGAAACTGCTTAGACTCAGTAATTTAAGGGATTTCACATGTCATCTTACATATTCAAGTAAGACTTTTTCTTGTTAATGATAATATATAAAAGATCTCTTTTAAGAAGTGTTCAATCGTGCATATGCAGCGATAGTGACATTGATTGCTTGGGATCAATAATTCTTTCTTATTTGTCAAGGGGGTATTTCCTACTACTTGATTGCAAAGCATGGTGTAGCAGGATATTACCTAGGTTTGAATATCAATATGTTAAAGTGCTTGTCAATGGGATTGTTTCCACTACTTGATGGCAAGAAATATAGAGATTAGATAACATAAAAGCTATACATGATTATCATAGGGTAATGTACGTTTGGGAGCCAATGCTCTTACCAGCCTAAGCTCATCATCGTGAGCTTAGGAGACCAAGCTCTTAGTAGCTAACAACTATGTGTAGTCTATATATTATATTCATTATCACTTTCTTTTGTTTAATTGGGGGGTTTAGTTTCCCCCATTCAAACATAAACCGTTTTGTGAAATTAACTTTAGGTGCTGAGAAGATTAGTCTCTTACTTTGCAGTGACAATAGTAATAAAATGAAAATACTCAAACACTTGTCACATTCTTATTAGAAAATATCACTGATGGGAAAAGGAACCTTCATTGATGAAAAGCAGTCATCACCGTGCTTATATATGAAATGAAATGAAAACTAGGATAAAACTAGTGAGAACACATCCTAGCTACAAATAGTTTCGTACTTCTTAACTTATAATGTGCCTTCTACCTTCATAATATCATTGGTTCACTTTTGTTTCCGCACAGCCATGGCAACCACGCATCCTCTTTTTCTTGAATGCTAGAGTCTGAGCCTCTTCCTCTATAAGTAGCTGTACCTCGAAGGGTTCTACTAAGAGTGAGACTCATTATGTGTGAATAGATTCTTTGTTGTAGGAATGACGATGTCTTACTCATTCTAATGACCCTTCATGCATTGATGCTATGTTAAGGGTATCATGTTATAATCATACGGCCAAGTCCTTCCTATAAGGAGATGGTAAGATACAGGTGCATCGATCACATGGAACCATGTGGAGCTGTAGATAGGTCCGATATCAAAGTTTACTTCAACAGGCTCCATTGTCTTCATAGAAGATTGATAGAAGCTATTTAGTGTGATTAGTTGTCTCACTAAGTTTCGAATATTTATCTATGTAACTCTAAAAGTTGACATTAGTATAGCATTAAGTGAAGATACATTATCAATAAATGTCCTCTTGATAGAATGACCATTGAGTATGATTTCTACATATAGAGGTCGATTGTGGTTAGGCTTCTTTGTACAAATGTCAGCATTTGTAAATATAATTACCCCCTTATTCATCGAAATGATTCCCTTTGTGGGATATGCTATAAGATATTTTTTATATTGATCTTGCGAGATCTTCGTTAGTGCAGTTGTTACCTTGAGCCAGGTATCCTCATCAAAGTCAAGTAATTAAAAGAAATTCCTAACATTAGTAGTCTTTAACAAAGAAAGAGTAGTATTATCATCTCCATTTTTCTTGATCTCAAATCCTTCATGTTGAACTTTGTATGTCTAAATTGGCTGCACATCCATACTTTCCGTCTTTGTCGGATCGTGAGTGATAACATTCACAACACCACATTAGGTGTTATGAGCTGGAAGTGGATTGTTTTGACATCGTTATCTTCGATGATCAGTTCTCCATTTTGAACTCACTCATTAAATATCTTTTTTAAAGTCCAACAATCTCTCATAGAATGGCCTACACTCGTGTGAAATTTGCAATACTTAGGGTTAACCTTCTCTTCATTTGATGGTAAATGCCTAACCCTTGGGAGTATGATATTCCCATTATGTAGCCATTGGTTGAGGAGTGTGTGCACTTTTCTCATTGAGTATGGGTATACCAAAGATGGTTTAATGTTCATAACCTTCTCACTTCTATTTTTTTTTTTTTTGCTCCTCTCAAATCCTCCTCTTAAATTGAGTTTACTAACAGCATGCACTTATTAAATCTTGTATTTTCATCTTTTTGTAGTGTTACTGAATTGTTAGTCCTTCACACCTTCTCAACCAACATAGCGAAAGAAACCAATGAGAGGTTCTCAAGGTACATTGTATACTTAGTAAATATCCTTTGGATGCAAATCTTAACTAACTCTCTTTCATCAAAAACATCTTCTATGTCTAAGGAACGCTCCCTAAAGCGTTCAATATAATCCATGAGATCTTCCTTAAGCTTTTCTTAGATCCTCCCCATGTCAGTGACAGTAGTTCTTTCTTTAGTAGAGAAGAACTTCTCCAAGAACATCTTGCATATGTTTCCCCATGAATCAACTGACCTTAGGGGAAGGTTGACATACCAAGTGTACGCCTTCTTAGTGAGAGAGTTAAAAAATTCCTTCAATTTCAAATTGTAATCCAAACCATATACTTCTAGGGCCTCAATGAACTTTAACAAGTGTTCTTTGGCACTTTATTTCTTGCCATTGAATAACATGAACTTCGGACTTATATAGTCCTTAGGGTATGGCTTTGTAACTATGCATTAGTGATATGGAAGCTTCAGTTCTAGTACCCTAGCTGTAGACTTTGCTTGTATCTCTTTCAAATACACATCCAAATCTTCTTTGGTTACATATGAACCTCTTTGGGTAGATGTTTCCGCCTTTATTGACATTGTAGGAGTGGAGTGCATGGGCATAAGATTCATAGTTGTGGAGCTTGTGGGCATAGGTTTTATTAGTGTTGGTTACATAGAGTCAACAATTGTGAGATGTGGTATAGTACGTAAGGATGATGAGCCTCCAATATGAACCCCCCGGTTCTTTTCTTTAGGTAATAAATTTTGTATGGCTGTAGGTTCCTTAGCAAAAAATTGTTCCTTAACTCTAAGAGTGACATGCTTATTGACAACATGAGGGTTGGGTGGGGTGTATTGTTGCACTACATTAGAAAGATTCAAGAAAGTTGCTCTTTGTTATGCAGTAGCAAAGGCAGCCAAAGCAGGCATGCATTGAGCAAACATCACCATAGGTTCACCTAGGTTTCGATTAGTCTCCTGCAACTCACGTGTTAATTGTACATTATCAATGACACCTTCCTGTGTGCCATCTCTTTGATTAGTGTCTCTAACTGGAGGTGGATTTTGGTCATTGATCATTGGTCATAGTAGTAGCATTTTGCTCTTGATTAATGCCATTAGTAAGATCCGATTGTCTTCGCCTTGGAGGTACCATGATGTAAGTATCAAGTCTTTTCTTCCCTAGTGGAGTCACTAGAAAATGTAGGAGTATGGATATGGATGGAAGGGTTACATACGTGCTATGTGAGAAGTCACATTACACATGACTCGGGGAATGACTTGAGTAACTCACATAGTGTAAGCCTCACAACCAGTCATTCAAGGTTTCGATCGGCTGAAAAATCCGATCAAACCTAAATTATAAGGTAAAGCTATATATATTAGTAAAAATGACCCCGTAAACGTGAATTTAAGAAAATAAGTAATAAAATAGGAGACTATAAAATTTTCAAATTTTAAGCATAATAATTGCTAATTACTGAAAAGGCAAAAAGTGTAATCTAATAACTAATAAATTACTAGAGATAGATTATATGTATATTAAAAATAATAGAATGACATAAATAATATTTAAGAATATTTATTTGTACTATATATGAATTTACATGTATGTATAAATACGCGTAATTACTTAAAATACGCGAAATATGCTAAAATAATACTAAATGCTTAAAGAAAATTCATAATTAATTAAGGAAAAATCAATAAAAATTAGGAAAAATCATGAATCATCCAGAATTGGGTCGTGGCAGCTGGGAAAAATAAGAAAAAATTCGGCCAATTAAATTAAGACAATACAAAAGCCAAAAATTAAGGGATAAGGCAATTGTCTTGTCCCATTTAATGCACAATAAATCCCATAAAGCCCTATAAATAGCAAGAAAAATCACAGAGCTCATTTGGACAGTTTGGAAAGTGAGAAAAATAGAGAGAGATGAAAATTGAGAGAAAAATTCGGTTTAGAAAAAAATTAGAAAAAACTGTGTAATTAGGGCTTTCAAAGGGAACCCACATCAGACGAGCAGCTGGGGGAGGACGGCTACCACCACCACACGGTGGTGGTAGCGCCCAGGCCGGCGGTGGCTGGAGCCACCCAAATCGGTGAGTCTAATTTCCAGCCCGATTCTTGTGTAATTTTGTAAAAATAGTAAATATTATTAGAAAATTATGAATTTTGTTATTCTGGAATATTTTTGTATGTAGTTTGTAGGAAAAATATTATTTTGATGAAAATATGTCTCGTGATATAGGGTCCTTAAGAAATTATGCAAAACTGAGCATGTTTCGGTTTAGAAATAAATGACCTTAAGAGTGTAGTTTCAAGCCCAAAATTTTTGTGTAGATTACTTAGATGATATAGAATAGCGCTATGAAGCTTGTTTTCAAAAATTAATTTTCAAAATTTTTAGATAATTTTTAGGCCTTAAAATGAGGCATAAAATGGGTAATTTAAGGTTAATTAAGTAATTAAATTATTAATTATTGACTTAGTGAATAAGTAGATGTTTTAGGATGTGGAAATCTGATGGAGTATGATACTGGTAGCATTTAGGGTGTTAGATGTAATTATTAGGTTAATTATGTAGTAAATTAGTAATAGGAAAAAACATAGTAAATTATAAGTTAATTTTATAAATTAGGATAATTAGGTGTAAAACTTGATCTAGGATGAATTTAGACATTTTGAAATGATAATTGATGTTAGAGGTGGTAATTAGGGTGATAGAAATATTAGAAGTGCATTATGTATATAAAAGATAATAATATATAATATGTAATTTTTAGAAATATAATAAATAGAAAATATTATAATAAAAATGTACAATAAATCTGATAGGAAACTTGAATTTATGGAATTATATGAAAAATGTAAAAATTTCTCACATTAGAAGTGAATTCGGTACACTAATAAATATTTAAATGTACCGGGTAAAATAAAATACTGACTAAGGATAATGATGCTATTTAGGAGATCGGGAAGTAATGTGATTAGTTTCACATTATGGGTTGAAACGGATTTCTAAGGTTGGAATTTAAAACATTACCTAGAAATCAAATTAAAACCTAATCTAGAAATCGATGCGAAAACCGAACCTGAACCTAACTCCAAACCTAGAATAATTGTAAAAGACTTAATACCTAGATAATTAGGCATATTGAACCTTAAACAAAACCTAACAATAAGCGTTATAGGATAAAACGAACCTATAATAGTTATATGAAAAGTTGAAACTACGTTTGTGTTATAGGGATGATCGGCGATGGCCTGAGCAAATCGGACCTCGAGTGAGTGAGCGAGGGGTCGAGGTAAGTTGGGATTAATACGATGTTGTATTTTAGAGGCTTAAGATTATGCTTGGTTGTGCTTGTTAGATAGTTGAATGTGTATATGTGCTTGATTATGGGTGATGCTATGATTCTGTTTGTTGTTCTGGTATATATTATATGATTTGTATGTAATGATTGATCACCCTAAACTGGACTTAATCAAATATACGACCAGTAATCATAATCGGACATGCATGGCAACCCGTTAGGGGAACTTAGGACTCTCCAGCCAAATACCGACCCTTTCAGAAGAGATAGCGCAAGATTGTAAAATGGTCCCTTCTTCATCCTCAGTTGAACTAAGTGACAGGAGATGAGGTCGTGGCAAGGGTGAAGACAGTGGTTCGAAGGTAGTCGCGGGAGGAGCAAGGTCTCCATTACACAAGCTTAGGTTTGGTCGTGAGCTGTTGCATTAACAGCAACTCCTTAACCCGGATTAGAGCGGGCGCAATTTCTCTAATCTCACGACGGGCCGGACAACGTCGTGCGATGGCATTTGCTTGCACATGCATTGCACCTAATAAGTGATTGAAAACCTTGTTGTGTGTATGGTATAGTTTTAAGTCCTCCGTCCCTACTTACTGAGCTGTGGTTGCTCACATCCCTATAGACGTCGTGCAGGTGCTGGCTAAGAAGCGGCAAACAACTACTCTGAAGCTAGCAACTGTTGGATCTTGGGGAGTGAGAAAAAATAATGAAGAATAAACACATATTTTTAAGGTTTAAGTTTTTATTTTAGAATTATTTTATTCATTTTTGAATGATGTAATAACTGGATTATAGTATATATATATATAGATTTTCTCACTTTCTTAGGTAAATGTTTTATCTAAATTACAAACTGTTTACTTCAAAGTGGGTTAGTCATGGATGCCTTGTATAGATCAGGTCTAAGATAGTGGTTGTAAGGTTAACTTCTATCTTAGGATGGTTTACACGGCGGGGCTGTTACGACTCTGCCGCTTCGGGGCGTGACACATAGGATGATCAAGAGAAAAGTGTAGGGAAAAGGAATAGGTAGTCTTGATGGGGCTCTAACATGTGTATTGATAGGTGAAAGAGCGTGATGGCATCAAACTCGAAGATAAATGAAGAACAAGGTAGAGTTCTTAAGGTGTTTTAGTGTTTGATCTGTGAGACAAGGTTCCGGCAGAGTAACAGCGTTAACGGGGGTTTTCTTTCCTTTTATCCAAATGAAGATGTGAATGGAGTCTTTATAGGAAATAATAGTTGATCATATCCGTTAGATCATGATGATGATCAATGGTTAAGATTAAAGTCTTTTATTAATGAATTTTAAGTGGGCTCTTTTCATGAGTTCAAGTCCAGATAAAGGCTTTATTGATTATTTTAGTGTAAACCAAACTAAGAAAAGTTGAATTGGACAAATTAATTCAACGGGTCTTACTCTAAATCTACTATGCCAAATCTCTCTTAATTATCTTAGTAATTTATGAAATTAACTCTTTGAGCCCTATCACCTTAGCTCAATAAGTTAAATCCATTTAGTCAATGGGCTTTAAGTCTAATGTTAAATTTGGCCCTCTATAAAACCTTATCAAGAGTTACAATGTCTCCAAGAACATTTGAAACTCAGTTACCCGTTAAGTGCAAATTTTTTCAAGAAAAAACAGCCTCAATATGTCATGGTAAGATCCGGCGCATCAAAAGAGAGCTCGCAGATAATGCATTTAGACTCTATTAAGTGAAATTTTTTTTCATATATGAAGAACAAAAATCGCTCTTTTAAATAATCATTTCTCCAGTTCATTGATCGCTTCACATACTTCTACCACTTAGAGCAACCACGCACACTCGGTCACCACTAGAATATCTGAAAGCTGCAACCATTAAATTGTAACAAATTAGGAGAGTTTCCCACTAGACATAAGCACGACAACATTTTTTAGAAAGTGTGGATGGCAAAGACACCCTAGAATGGCACTACAAAAAAATAATAATAATAAAAAAATACAAAGTTCCCATATTTTCTCGAGAAATTATATTTATCACCCCTCACTGATTATATCCCGATTCCTTCGTGGACTAGCAGATATGTCATCTATCTAATCCACTTCGAACCCATTTAGGGTTGAAACCGTATTGTAAATACGTGATTTGCCATTTGCATTTTCAATGTTGGAACTGAATTTCCGCTATTTTCCCGCGGAGGCGGGTGGTGGGTAGGGGAACAATTGTATTTTCTTACGAAACCACAATAACAGAAAGCAAGAAAATATTCTTTTTGGTAAGTTTTTAGTAATTTAACCATGTAGAGATTTTACTTTGTTACCATAGAATTTCATCAAAGTTATTAAATTAAAAGACAGTACATATAGAGAACCTACACAAATGTGAAAATACCTAAGAAATTAAAAAAAAAAAAAGAAAAGAAAAGAAAGGGAATAACCTTTATGAAGTGCGAACTGTGATGAAGAAATCTAATTGGTCGTGAGTGTACTTGAATCAGTGTACCAAATGCTATCAGCTATGCAAAGAAGTGGAAAAAAAAGAAAAAGATCCACACCTTGAAGAACAGAAAGACCAAAGAAGAAAGTGAGAAACCCTAAGTTTATCCATATTAAGTCCACATATTGAAAATGAAAATTAATGGAATAGAGAAAGATGGAGAGAGACAAAGAGGAGAGCATACCAGCTGGTGGGTGGATTCGATTACTAGATCAACGTATGTATGATGCGTGTAAAAAAAATATCAAAACTGTTTATATTAAAATATACGTTATTTATATTCAAATTAATAAATTATTTATAACTATCCATTAATGTAATTTCCATATTTCATCTCTACTATACTGAATAATTACGCCCTTTCTATCATTTAAGTTTTCATTTTATCCCACAATACTTAAATATCATTTAAGTTTTCATTTCATTGTACAATATTTAAATAATCCAAGTCTTTTTTTCCCCCTTCAAGTGTTGTGCTTAATTTAATGAATAAAACTAGAAAATTAGATTAAAAAAAAAGAGAGAGAACAAAAATTAGTGTTAAGGAAAAGGAGTGAGAATTTAAGTTGTGGGAAATTATTATTTTCTTTTATATTTTTTAAGATTCTTGAAAATGAAACTAAACAAGTCATGTGAGGAAATAACACATTTGCCATGATCCACTAAGTGGAGTTGATTTTGGACTATCCAATTTACTATTAGATCATGTTAGGATACAAGTGTGAGTAGATTAATAAAAGAAATCCCACATTAGAAGAGTGGGGATTAAGTGACTTATACATAAGTAGAGAATACTCATTAACCTATTTCTTCAATTATTTTCTCCCCATTATTAGTGCTATCCTTCTCCCCAACAAGTGGTATCAAAGTTGATGGCTTAACTGGAATGAGATGAAATGAATGCTTATAGTTTATCTCCTATGGATAGGTTATCCCATGGGAAAAAAGAGCTATATAATGATGATGACTCAAGTAAAGTCTATGATATAAGGTGAGCGATGGATTGTGAGCCACTCATAAGGTAGGCTTGATGGAGTTAATTGATGAGTTATTGGTGTGGTTGCAAGTGGTTTTTGCCTAAGGGAGAGTAAAATGTAAGCATAATGTAGATGGGACTCACACTTGAGTAGAAGATTGTTAGGATACAAGTGTAAGTGAATTAAGAAAAGAAATCCCATATTGGAAGGATGAGAGTTAAATGACTTATATATAAATGGAGAATATCTATTAACTTAATACCTTAAGATTTTTGGTTGAATATGGTGTTAAGTCCACAAATCTATTCCTTTAAAGATTTTCTCTCCATTATTAATGCTCTCTTTCACCTCAACAAATCTTATTTCCATTTGGGTTTGATTGATTTAATTATTAGACTCCTGAGTTTTTATTTTCTAGTATGATATTAATATTTAACTTATAAAAACACCAAAAACAATTATTTGGTAGTTAAAAAAATAATTTCTCTTTAATAATATAAATGATTTCTTAATCTATCTCAATGCCTCAATTTCTTCGCATTCAAGCTTCTTTGGCTCTACCTTTGTCGTGTCAACTTCCAACAAAATCTCTTCAACCTCTTTCTCTACAATTTTTGCATTCTCCAATTTTTTACTCTCAAAAATGAATTCCATTATAACATCAATATTTTCACTTATAAAGCTGTACCATTCTCAATCTCTCTGTTTTTCTCCTCATAATTCTCCCTTTCTTGTATTTTTTTTTTTTGCTCACTACTTTTCTCATCTCACAAATGCAAAATCACAGCTTCGAAGTATTACAAATTTTATAATGTGCTCAATATAAGTAATACTATGAGGCTTTTTTCCAAAAAATAAAAAATCGAAATTTAAGGACTTTAACCTTATTTATATCAAACTTATAAAACCACTCTAAGAGTGTTAAACTCATTTGCCTAATTCCTGTTGTATTATTTAATAGGAAAATATTAATTGATGCTCTTAAGACACTTACTAAGATATCAAGTAAAGAAACATTTAGATTTTATGTTTTCATGTATTAAAAAAAATATATATATATATATATATATATATATATTGGCGTCTTTAACAAGTACTCGCGCATTTGTTATCCTCACGGATTGGCAATTTAATACATTTACCACTATCCCGTGACCCTATGCTAAGTATGGCCATGGTGGTGGGTACTAATCTATAACTTGCTAGTGCTAACTGCTACTTGCTCCTTGACATAATACAACACGTGTAGTAATGTTTCGTGCTTTATGTTGCCTTTATTTCAACGCAAAATGTCCCATGCAGTTTTGTGTCAAATTCTAATCACTTTACTTTCATCAATGTTGTTCTTATTCGTCTACAATTGATTCCACTGCAAATTTCATTATTTGATTCAATAGAAAAGGAGTACATTCCGAAAATCCCTAATAAACGTAAAAAGAGATAAAAAGACTCAAACAAGTGAGATAATCCTTAGACACATGAAAATCTCTAGATGATCACTGTGAACATGTGTTTCAAATTTCAAATGGAATACATGTTGTCTCTAAATCTACAGTGGGATCATCGTTAACTGGATAACGAAAAGCCAAGGACCTTACATGCTACACTTGCTATATAGCCCTATAATCCGTTTCAGTGGAATGTTTCTCACACTTGTATCACATCAAAAGAACCACGCAGAAACATACGATAACCAGTTGTTGAACGACATGTGTCCAGATGACCACCACAATCGCTATCGCAATGGCATTGCAAAGGAAAACTAGAATTAGTAGCAAGAAAATGCCGCGAAAGGAATGCATGAAGTAAAAACTGACGTTATTTTATGAACCAACTAAGAACATGCATACTGCAGGCATTATCTGACCTTGTTAGTGATAAATAGAACGAATATCGCACAATCTATCTATGTGAAGTGGCATCAATTACATGACGATAAGATTGTGATGAGGAGAAAGAGGAATAGAATCTGGGTTAGCGCTAATAAAACCACTGTCTTGCGATAATTTCAGAGCGAATTTATCTTGATTAAGTAATCCGAAATGAATGGTCAATTTCAAAATCAATAAAATGCACAAAACACCTAAAAAATGAAGCAATAAAACCTGTATAAATACCTAAATTTTTTTAAATTTTTATTTTAATACCTAAACTTATCTAATTTTCATTTTAATATCTAAATTATTTAAAGTATTTCATTTTGTGGTATCCATTATTTTGGCTACGAACAGATGTTAACTCTGCTGATGTGGAATAAATCAAATAAAAAAAAAAAAAGAAAAGAAAAAACAGATGATGTGGATTTTGCTGTTGGATAGACCTCATAGTTTGCCATCATCATTGCACTGAACTCATATTACTGAATATGGAATTTATTTCAGCTTTTCACCAATAAATATAGTAATACATTAATGTCATTGTCCGAGAAATACGCTTCCAACGAAGGAGTTCGATTGTAGATTCTGTAATCGAAGAAGTGTCATTCTTTTCTTTTATGGGATCATAATGTTCTTTTGGGAGCTCAATTGTAAACTCTTTTCGTTTCCGAAAAATACGCTTCCTAGAGCTGCTATAACATTTGATGGACAACGCTTTAATAAGGCTAGTGCAGGATAATTGCATGAATAGCAAACAATCTTAAATATGTGTATGAGAATTATATAACAAAGATCCCGCATATCAGCAACTGCTCGGATAAAAACCACATAAGAAAAGAGGAATTAAGTGATGAAGCTTTAAATTTACTACCAGGAAAAATGAAAATCTTTTACCTGTGAAAAAATAGCAAGAGCATGAGAAAGATTGTGAATATCAGCAGAAAAATTAACATTGGAGATCAGGTGATTTCGAAAGCGACCAGAAAGATTAGGCTTACACGATCGGTCTTAGTTAATGTGTCAGCCAGAATAGAAGAAGACAGATTGTGTTAGTATAAACAAAAAATACACGCGTGCCTAAGTTTTTGACATGTTGGCTGTGGTAGTATGAACAGAAAATACCGTCGGGAATAAGGTTTCACGGTCGAGAGTTGGAGATCAGGTGATTTTGAAATGTTGCTGTGGGTATCCATGTCTTGCGCAATCCTTTATACCAATTAGTTTGTGAAGGTAAAAGAAGTGTAATTCTAGGATGACACAACCAGAAACAAAGGGTGAACCGGGTTCTCTTTATGGATTTCGATTTGGGGATTAGGGTTTATGAATTCTGTTTCTGATTTTCCATTGAGACATTGCCTATCTGTTAAATAAAAGTTTATGCCCGCACCAATTAGGAGAGAGACAGCAATTTATGTCAGCGCCAGCTAGGAGAGAGAGATGCCACCTCAACAAATATTAACGTTGGTTATTGTTGAAACTAACAGAAATAATAGTACTATGATGTAATTTAAATGGTTTAGGTATTAAAATGAAAATCAGGCATAGTAAAATGAAAAGGGAGAACGAAGAAAATTTTACACCAGGAAAAGCATCAGAGCAATAGCTATGGCATGCACACAAAAAGAAAAAAGAGCAATAAAAATTATCACCATGACCTTCCGTAAACAAAGAATACTGTGTACGAAACCAAAAGCAAAGAGCACATCGAGCGAGTTTAGCATTCCAATGTCGAGATGCTTGCTATAACATTAGCTCTCCATCCGAAAACTTCCACTTAACATTATAAAATGATGGATTTGTACAAAAACCTACTCTTCAAGATCCCATTAAGAAAAACAGTATGCTCATCCAATTGACTAAAATGCCAGTTACAGTGTCGCTGGAGAGAAAATACATGCATTGTTGTAAGTATTATGACCGAACTAAAAGTTTCATTTAAGTTAATTCCTTCTAATTGGCTAAAACCATCTTCAACAAGCCTAGCCTTAAGCTTATCAATACTTCCTCATTTTGTTTTTCACAAGCCTACTTACCATCAATAGCATGTTTGCCCTTCGGAAATGAAACCATCTCTCACGTGTTACTAAGCAATAAAGGCACAGCAAAAGATCGATACGCAGGCAGCAGATTTGTGTATGGAACATCTTTGTTGAAAGAAAAGGAAAGGAAGAAGTATCAGACCTCTGGAATTGTTTGATAGGTGACATAAAAGAAGGATAGAAATTTGCCAAGGCTAATGCTCCAATGATGACAATCAGAACCAGTAGAAATAGTATGGTCATGACAATGAAAGAAAGAATCATCAAATAAATCTTCAATAAGAGTAAATAGGGAAGTATTTGGAGCATGAAAGAATTCTGAACCAAGATGCTTTTTGCTTGAATAGGAAAACATATTCAAAGATGGAACATCATGAGAAATAAACATAAATAAAAAGGGAAGCTCTAAGATCAAATTTAGATTGATTATGAAATAACGAGGAAGCAAAACACAAAGACTGAAAAAACTAAGCGCTGAACAAGACAGATTTTCCATCGTTTTCAAAACCAAAATTAACATAACACAACTTAATTACTTTCAATCTAATATCATAATTATGCTGCTACCTTAAATACATCGAGGAATAATACATGTACTCCTAAGATTAGATAATGTTCAATATTAATGATAATTTGGGAATAATTTCAAAATTATTATCTGAACTTTATATTTTTTTCATTTGTACACTTAAGGTTTTAAGTTGTTAAATATCATAATTCAATTAAACTTTTACTTTGTCCCAAAAAAGTATCTAAAGTTAAAACAGTCATTTACTGTGTCCCAAGAAAAATTGGTGATGGGGCTGGGAAGGGTATGAAGATGTGAGGCCTTAGGGGAACGAAAAAGTCAATTTTCTTACTAAATAGTACAGCTTCTTACTTTAAGCACATCTTGGTGGTGTTGCCTGCATTGTTGAGATCTCGTAATGCAATATTCGAAAATTTTGGATTATAAGGCATCGTCACTTTTCCAAATATGATAAATTACAAAAAAAAAAAAAAAAAAAAGGAAAAATTCAGGCTGTCAAAATAACAATTTGCAATTAGTTTGTCTTGTCTCCTACTGGAACCGTAGCACCTTAAAATCCAATTTGTACTCTACACATTGTTATATAGGATGGACCTACATACAAGCCAGAGAGAGTTCAAAAAGAATAAAGAAAATGAGTCCTCCTAGTCCTATATTAACTTGCACGGTGGAAGTGGAGCTCCACAGAGGCCAGGATTTCCTAAAAATGCAGAAACAGGGAGAGTAGCTTTGTGAGGAGGAATCCTTCCACTCAACCTGTTGCTCGATACGTCAAATTCCCTTAATTCCTCCAAATTCAATATCTTTCCCGGAATAGAGCCTACCAGCCTATTCTTTGATAGCAGCAATGTGGTCAATTCCTCTGCATTGCCAAGTTCTGCAGGTATATAACCTGACAGGTGATTGTTGGCTAGCTCCAACCCCAGCAACCCAGTTATTTTCCCGATCGACTTCGGTATTGTCCCTCTCAATTTATTATTAGATAGAACTAAGGATCTAATCGAAGATATTGCGGGCATATCCCCTATAAGCTCATCAATTGGACCGGCAAAGTTGTTGTTTGAGAGATCGAGGCTGTTGAAATGGCCTAGTGCATCTTGGACGTTTTTTGAGAATATTGTGCTCAAGTTACCACTGAAATTGTTGGAATGCAGATCGAGATCCATAAGAAGAGAAAGGTTCTTGAACTCAACCGGGATCAACGAGTGGAACTTGTTGTTCGATAAGTTGAGAAGTGCTAGGTTGTTCATGTTTCCTAGCCAGGATGGCAGTTTTCCACTCAATTCATTGCTTGATAAGTCAAGCATTGATACGGATGATGAGGGAAACCATCTTGGAAGCCGGCCTTTGATTCCAGTTTTTGCCAATATCAACCTGAAGAGTTTCATTGTCGAAAGGAACCTTGGTATCCGAGTCAGTTGCAGAGGATTGAATGAGAGATCTAAGGTTTGTAGATTTTGCAGTTTAGCAAGTTGAGGAGGAACGGGACCGGAGAGTCGATTTCTAGACAGATCTAGTGTCTGGAGGTTCCGTAACTTTCCAATAGTAGAGGGAATCCTACTCGTAAAGCTGTTATTAGAGAAGAATATGTCTGTAAGCCCCACGAGATTGCCAATGCTGAAGGGAAGATTTCCACTGAGATTGTTGTTCTCAAGGATTAGTCTTTGGAGTTTGGAGAGGTTTCCAATGGATTTCGGAAGTCTTCCCGCCAATTTGTTCCCGGATAATTGGCAAAATGCTAGAGACGTCATTCCCGAAATTGAAGATGGAATACCACCTTTGATTTGGTTTTGATTCAGATAGAGGACAACCAGTGAAGCCAGTTCCCCAATTGATTGCGGAATCCGTCCTGTCAATCTATTTTCAGACAGGTCAAGGTACTTGAGATTCTTCAGGTTTCCAATATCTAGTGGAATGTGACCCGAAAATCTGTTTTCATGGAGATCAAGCTTAATCAGCACAACTAACTGGCCAATTGAAGATGGAATAGGCCCTCTGAGTCTATTCCCTGAAAGTCCTAATTCTGAAAGTGCTCTCCAGGATCCAATTACCTTTGGAAGAACAACACCAGATAGGTAATTATCACTAAGATACAACCTATTCAACCTATGCAGATGTTGGAATGTCACGGGTATCGAACCCGTTAGCATGTTTGAATTCAGAAATAGATATCTGAGGCGCGATAGCCTCCCGAGTACTGGTGGTATCGGCCCCCTCAAGTCCTTGACATTACTGAGGTCAAGAAGTTGGAGAAATGTCAAGTTTCCCAAGTAGGGAGACAAAGTTCCCCTCATGTATGTGTCCACCAGGAAATCATTTTCAGACACAAAACCAGGACGGGAGACATTGACAACCCGGCCCGAGGAGTCACACGAGACGCCTTCCCAAGCAGTGCAGCAATCCAAAGAGGCGGTCCACGAGCTAAGCAAATTTGAGGGGTCAGATGTGATCTTGCTCTTGAATTGAAGTAAAGATTCCCTGTCCACTTCGTGACATGCTTGAGAGAAAGTTGATCCCAAACAGGCTATCAGGAGTAAAAGAAAAGTTAGCGAAAATGGAATATAATGAAGTGAACTCCCCATGGAAATGTTGCAAGTGTTGGGTTTTGAAGAAGAGAAGAATAGGAAGTCTTAGTGTTTGAGTTGGGTCTCAGAGCAGACGGAGAATCATGCCATTGCATTACGGTTGGATTTAGATAATGTAAAAAGTTAGGTACGGTCAAGAATAAAAAAAAAAAAAAAAAATTGAACAAGAATGAAACATTAGTTGTTCGAATTTAAGAACAGTGTCTAAGTGCATCCATAAAGATGGAGGCACTAGAGCTCGTGAGGGGATTTATTAGAAGCTATTGTATCTGGTCACGTTCACATTCCGTGAAAGAATAATGTTTGATGTCAGGACAAAATCTTCTTCTGCGGAAATTAGGTCGATGATGATCAGTTGTAATTTTAATCCCACCCCGGATTTTCTAACATGTAGGTGAAGTCCGAAGATTCTGTCCATTAATCCACTCCATCGATTTTATTTATTTATTTTTTTTGTTGGGTTAGATTAGCTAGAAAGAAGATATACCTATAACAAAATCACCTTACGCACTCGATTTAAATTTAATCAAAAAATAATTTATCATATAGTGTGTTACAAATATGGATCATCATGTAAATGCCTAAAAGCGTGAGTTTTTAAGTTTCTTAATTTTTTTGTTTTTTAAAATGCATTTATGTGAAACCATTGTTAAAACTCAATAATTATTGTAATTTGGGATTTTTTTTGTAAAATGGTTTTAGATTTTAGTAACGTTTTAAAGATTATTTACATTATAAATGCGGAACTTATAAGAGGCCATTGTCCGGACTAATAGTGAGAGTTTATTTACAATTACTCTGATTGTTTTTCACCCTTTAACCCAGATCGCGATCATTGAGTTCGTGGAACTTCAGCCAACACAATATCGCTTTATCCATTTGCAACGTAAAACCATAAACCACTGTCTAGCCTTAAGATTCATAAATTTATACACATTTATGATCTAGGGTCTATAAAAATGCATATGTAGTCACAATCTTGATATAGGGTTCAGGGCTTAGCTAGAAATGGATTTCAGCATGAAATTAATTTTACGTATGTGTTTTATTCAAACTAGTTTATCGATATGCCGCATGATAATGCAAAAGGACAACATGGCTAGTGATTTGAAGGTATTTGGTTTGTAAACCATCAAGTTTTGTGCTCAGTCTACTGAAATGAGTGAGCCGTCTGTAAAATCTGGCGAAACGAAATCCAATCGGGCAAAGAAGAAAACCATTCATCTTGTGGACTCGATTGCAGAAGTGTAGATATTTGGTTACTATGGGTGATGCATACGGAAATTGCTCCTTTAAAGTTATTATGGATAAAATTACAAATTAATAATTGAGATCATCTTAATTTTTAAAATATTTAATGATATTATCACAATGATGTTATTATTATTTTTTTTTATATTTTTAACCAACAATTATACGTGATAATATTTTAAGATTTAGAAAATGTGATTTTAGAAAATCTAACCCCTTACTTTCTATTACTAGAGAGGAGAGATTATGGCGTAGACCTGATTTTGGGAGACATTTCGTATTTTTGTCTTTTAAGATTGAAAATCACATACATATAATCTTTTCTCCATCCTTTTTTTTCTTAATACATCTAAATGATATGAGATGTATGTTGGGGGAAAAAAAAAAATGATATGAGACGTAATGTAATTGCCCGTATTTGAAGGGCACAGTAGCCCCCGTGGCCGTGTCCTTATCAATCGGGATGGACACAAGAAATCATAAGCTAAGTATTCTCTTTATTCGAAAGTCTTTGGTATTTAAAATATATATTTTATAATAAGTCTCACAATAGTTGAGCAAAGATGCTAAGTAAGAAGAATCTATTAGTCAGACACACGCCATGGACAAAGAGCATACGTATTTAAACAATTAAATGCAACTAACTGGTACAAACAAAAGAACCCAATTATTCTCTCTTATTTAATTCACATGGCGAACCGAAAGCCTGGTCACGTCGGGAGTTGGAGAGTCATCAAAACCCTCTCTACACTTTAGGTTGCACCCAATGTCCCTAATCCTATTACTCGCAATTTGTCATATGATATTTTTCCTCAGCAATATCAAATTATTATGACGCTCTACACATAGTGACGCACGTGAAATGAGAATATAAGAGTGATAATGAATTTTGTATTAATTTGTGATTCTTAAAGCAACTGTTCGAGATACAAAATAAAAATAAAATGAAAGAAAATTAGAAAACAAAATAAACTAAGATAAAATTTTTCAAACCATGGAGAAATCTTTGATAGTCTATTACATAATGAAAACATGCAAATTTGATTTGAGAAATAACACCAATCAATGAAGTGGATCGCACCATGCCAAAGTAACTCAAATATATTATAGGCACTTTAATTCTTCATCGCCAAAAGTTTTGGTATTTTAGAGTTAAGCTTAAAAATCCAACTTGCATTTCTTGTCTCAGGCTTCTTCAAATTTAGATACTCAAAGCTTCTTGATGCTATCAAGTTCTAATCTGTTTGTTCTCTTCAACTGCTTCTACTTTTGACCTACTTATGACCATGTTTTAAATCCTTTTATTTCTGTTGACCCAAATGCTCCATAAACTATATAAACTATAATCTTAACTTGTCCACATCACACAGGATGTATGAATATTCTCAAGCTAAAAACCACATAAGTTGTTTAGACCTGTAAAAGAGAGAATGATTATGCTGTTGATGTAGTTCTTGATTGGTTGAGGTTAACCTACTTTATTACTAAGCGTCCATATACATTACTTGAACATTTTTCCTTTTATTCAATGAGAAGAGCCCCATTCCCAGTATTTATTGAAGGAAAAAAGAGACGTATAGAGCAATCGTAGAATCTTTTTTTTTTTTTTTATTCGTATATCTTACACATTTACATTTCAACTGCACCACTTATACATAGATCAAGGAATGAACTAAAAGAGGAAGGTCATAAGCACAAATTATTGTACATATTGACCATTGAAGAAAGGAAAGACATAAATATTATGCATAATGAGAATATTTTGACTTAGCCTACGTCAATCATAACCATTAGTCAATCTAAAAAGGAACAATTATTCGGAATCAATAAAGAGAAAGATACACTTCTAAATATTATGATAATAACCATTCAAAATAGCAAGTACAATATGACATTTCATGATCAAAATCATCCTTCTTTCCAACAACCCCTCTCAAACTAACAAAGTAACATTTATCATTCCAAGCTTGCACATCTTTTAGTGAAAATATCAACCTTGATTACCAGTTGAAACATTATAACTCAATTTCTCCTCCTTCAATCCATAATCTATTGAAATAAAAATATAATTTGACACATTTCATTTGATCATTCGAAGTAGGTTCTTCACCGCGCTTAAGACGAATTCACGTTCACTATACATCGGTGAGTCTTCAACTTTCTCATTTAAATCGTGCATTAGTCTCTGAAGCCAAATTACTTTAAAGATTCCTTATGTAGTTGCTTCATATTTAGGTCCAGGTTTACTTCTCTTCACAACAAACCACTTTTCTCGAGGTTACAACATTCCCTTATAAAAAAGTTGCAAAAACCATATATGGACTTACTATCAATTCTATATCCACCTTAATCTACATTAACAACAACCTCAATTTTCTTATTCTCAATTCTTTTTATAAAGAGACCTTTTATTGTAGTTCCTTTGAAATATCTTAAGATATGATTAAAACTATGTGAATGATGTTGTTTGGAGCATGCATAGCTTAATTGACAAAATTTATAAGATACGCCAAATCAAGACGAGTAACAAATAGATATATAACCCTCTTAACTAGCCTATAATACAAACCTCAATTAACTTAAGTGTTCACTTCTAGAACTTTATTCCTCTATTTCTATGGTGAGGTGTATTCATTGGTTGGCAGCTTAGTTTGCCTATTTCATTTAATAGGTCATGGATATACTTCCTTTGATTAATAAAAGTTCCTATCTGGCTTTCAGCGACTTCCATTGCCCAAGAAGAATTTTAGGTCACCAAGTTCTTTAATTTCAAATTCATACTTAATACTCTTCTTCAGTTAATTGATCTCTTCTTAATCATCTCCTGTAATTATTATATCATCAATATATATAATTAGAACAAATTTCAAACCTATTGTACCAACTTTGATAAATAAAGTATGTTCTCACTTTCCCCATTTCCCAATCCAATCAACGTATCTTTAAATTTATTAAATCAAGCCTTAGGAGATTGTCTAAAACCATAAACACTTCCTTCACTTACAAACTTTTCTAAGGTCTTCTTCCTAATTAAATTTAAAAGGAATTTACAAATAGATTCTTTTTTTATTTCTCTATTCAATAATGCATTCTTGATATCCAATTGGTCTTGTAGCCAATCTAGATTACAGATTACCAAGAGATAAAATAACTCTATAGAATTCATCTTTAATGGAGAAGCAGAAGTTTCTAAATATCTAAATAATCAATGCTATATGTCTATGTAAACCTTAAGCCATCAATTATGTCTTTGTATCTCTCAACACTCCCATCTAACTTGTATCTTATATTGAATGCCTATTTACTTCCTACTTGCCTTCTTTCCTTTGGAAATATTTACAATATCTTAAGTATGATTTTGATTCAAAGCCCTCATTTCATCTAAGATAGCCTCTCTCTATTTTGACTCTTTTAAAACTTAGTGTATATTTCAAGGAATATTTTCTTGATTCGCCTAAGGAAGATGTGCTCTATACTTAGAGATTAGATACTTTACATATCCCCTTCTTCCTTTGTTCAGTACAATATTGGAAAACCATCATCTTTCTTCTCTTCAAATTTACCTTAATCACTTAATTAGATCAATAATCCAGGAAGAGACGATTGTTTAGATGTAAGAAAATAAAGATTAGAGACTTATGAGGCTGTGTCTGTATATCATCGTAGAAAAATTCTTGTTCTTGAGCAGAGTTAACATCAATCCATTGATGTGAGTAATTCTTAGTAGGATTTTGATGAACCATAAGATTCATAGGAATCTAAATAAATTTATCAGTTAAGATCTATATTTTTAGCTTTTTTGAATTATGATAGTATACTTGATTCATAAGAAAAACAATATCACTTAGGATATACACTTTTTTAGTGGGATACAAAATTTTATAACCTTTCTTTAACAAAGAATATCCATCAATAGATCCTTAATAGCTTTGGAATCTAAATAGTAATTTATGTTTTTTAGGACACTATTATGAGACTAAGCAATACCTCCAAATATTTTTGGAGCTAAAGAATCAAGAAAATGTGCATGCGGATAAGCTGCTATGAGAGTGTCTACAAGGTTCTAAAATTCAAAATATTAGGTAGGACTCGATTAATTGGAAAAATAGCTATAAGAATACCTTTCCCCTATAAGTGGTTCAGAGTCAAACTAGTGAACATTATAGACACCCATTTTTTCCCTTCCTAGGTTTATCTCCGAGTTAGAGTCCTCCACTTTTTGAAAAAGGCTAAAATAAAAGATGAAATAATGCAAAAAAGATTTAAAAATAAGGAAAAATACAAGAAAATGAAAAATAAAAAAAAGAAAAGAAAAAACCAAAAATAAGAAACTCCAAAAGATGAAAACTAAAAAACCACAATAATATGTTGTCGAGGTCCATTTAGGTTGGTTCAAGGTAAGAACACTTTTTGAGGTTAAAAATAGCTTATAGAATCAAAATAAATATATGTGATTTGATTAAATTAGGAATCTCAAGTAAAAATGAACATTTATAGAAAATCAATTTTTTTTTTCTAGGTTTGATTTAATCATTTTGAAATATTTTCAAAATTCATATTTTTAAGAGATCTTGGCCCCCAAATCATTCCTCAATTGAACTTAAAATAATTATCTTACAGCCATTTGAAAATTTGAATAAAAGTCGAATATGGATAGAAACCAAGTTTCTAATTTGGATAAATTGGATAATACTTAAGAATATTTTAAACATATGTTTATTAGACTCTACATTTTTCTATGGAAAAGAGGGTAGTTTCTTGTAAGTCAAGTAGTTAATAATGTAATTCTACAGGGAATTAAAGAGAGAGAGAGAGAGAGAAGCAAGTCAAATGTAAATCAATGAAAAGAGAGAAAAAAAAAGGAAAAATAAAAATAAAGTGACACTTGTCACTATTAGAGTATGACATGTATCACCATATGATAGTGCCAAGTGGCTATTAAAATTGGCTGTCACGTAGCAGCCTCTCATGCCACTACGTATCATCCACATGGCGCTCATGTAGCTACCATACAAGTGCTACGTGGTCTAAACACGTAAAGGTACGTTGCACATAAGGCTAAACGTCAACCCTCTTCTCTTTCCCTCTCTCCCCTTTTTGTCGAGTATAGATTGAAAAAAGCTCTAAAAATGGAAAGAAAAAGCCAGTTCAGTCCCTTGTATTTTTTACCTAATTTCACTCATTTTTTGGTCAAATTAAATGAAATACAAAGTGAAAATTAAATCAACACAGTGTAACGTCCTAAAAGGGGGCTTTGGTAGTTTTTCCAAAAATCTTTATATCACATGTACACCCATGATATATAGACCACTTTATAAGTTAGAGGTTGCAAAACTCTAATTAATAAGTTTCTAAGAGTGCTTATTCATTTTTTTATACATTTGCTTATTTATATAAGTAACTAAGGTAATCCAATAATTCATAGTCCACAAAGACCATAGAGAATCGGAATCACTTACTAAACAATAGGATGGGATAATTAAACTTTAACAAGATCAAAAGTTACTAAATGTTATAAAGACTTAGTTTAACTAATAAAATCTACTAAAGTAATCCTATCTAACTACTTAAAGGAACATTTTACACTCTGATCTTAGCCCATTCCCTACGTTTGGTTACTTACAAAAAAGAACTATTTAGGGATAAGCATACTACAACTTAGTGAGTTCCTTCCTTACCACTATTATTTAAGCAAGTTATTAAGCATTATTAATGAATATGTAGTTTAGCTACATATGAAATGAATGTATACGTGATAAATGGAAGCAACACATCTATGGGGCTTTAGAACCATGGAAGATGTAGATTTATGTTATCTATACATTGATTATCTCTGATACTTAACCATATGGGGTGCTTCGCCTTACCTGCATGAGGCTATCCGTAGGTACCATCCCAACAAATGAAACTTGACTATTATCCTAGTTTAGAATACCATACTAATTAATTAAGTGGATCCTATCTAGGGTTATCCATTATCAATAGTCAATATAATGCCTCATGGACTTACTATCAACAAATTCATATAATGCCCTATGGGCTAAACCATACGAGTCCGAACTCTGGTTACTCGCTATCAATCAATTAAAGATGGTTTACTAGCTTTGCCTCAACAAATAAAATGTCTCAAGCGACTGCTATGAGTACTCACTATATTGATAAATCTTTCTTTAAATCATAAAATATTTCAAAAATGTATTTTTGCAAATTTTTCAGTAAACTTCGCGAAGTTATAAACATCCTAGTCTACAATTAATAGATCATAGACATGTGATAGGTATATCTAGTTATTTTAGCCAAATATTTAAACTTACCAATTTAATAAGGCAATCTTACGAATGTTGCCATACAAAACAACTAGTCACATAAATAGATAATCAAAGGAAAGCAACAGAACGTCAAACAATTATCAAATATAAGTAAGTAGCAGTTTATTGAAACTCCCTCACTTGGCCTGCTTACCTACTTATCCTAGCATTTGAGATTCTTGAATTAGAAATTAAGCCACTAAAAACATAATAATAATGTATACATAAGTAATTGGAAAAAAGTTTCTTTAAGAACCTAAAAATCTACCTAATTACTAAATCTCAACCTAAATCCCCAAGTATGGTTAAAACGTGTTTCGCTTTAACTTCTTCAATCTAATTCCATTTTTTGCATTATTATAGTCGATTCTCATCATTTTTGAGCATTCTTTCATTTGTTGAGGTCGTTTTTGGGTGTTTAAACTTATACGAATTTGGTTTGTATCAAATAAGTTTGTTGGTTAATAGTGTTGGTTTGACAACTTTAAGGTATAGGCCCTTAAATACAGTTTGTGTTACTTTTATGAGCCTAAATAGGTCATTTTTATTACTTTAAGGCCTTAACTTAATAAGGAGCTTATAAGGGGTGTCGTGAATAGGCCTTAGGACTTAATGGGCATTTTACATTTTATTTTCTAAGCCTTTTAATTTAGAGATAAGATCTTGTCACTAAGTTTTTGAACTCTGTTCTTAGTCCTTTTAAGGGCTTTTGGGCTTATTTTGCATTTTAGGGCCTTAAGCCTAACTTCACTTATTAATTTAGGCCTAAGCCTAGTAAAAACCCTAATATAATTCCATTTTCTATTAGAATTCAAATTTGATTCTTTTCATTTATTAAGCTTCTAATCTTATTTCTAAAGCCCTAATCACTTACTAAGTTAGTTTTAGGCCTAATTTGTATTCTATGGCCTTAAACTTGATTCTTACTTATTCTAATGGGCCAAATATCTTAATAAGTCCACCAAATAACCCCTTTTACTAAGTGTTCCAAATCTGGTTCATTTCATTAATGGGGTTTCTAACATTATTCTTGAGACCTTAATCACTAACTTAACTAGTTTAGGCCATTAACTCATTATTACTCTACTTAACATGGTTAATTACATCTTAAATCATACTTAGCACTAATTAATAATGTCATTACACTAATTAATCAAAATTTGCAAATTACTAACTCCATTAATAGTGGTGGCCAATTTGGGTTCTTCTAGGTTTTCCTTTAACTTCTTTTATTCAACAACACTCATTTTATTGTATTTTTTTTGTTTTAATCACATTTCTTCTTGCTTTAAGCTAATAACATTATATAATACGGTAAAAGTAAGATGGACACTAAGGAAGGGGCGGCATGCATGGTACTTAAGGTTTCATAGAGTTTTATGAACTTCTTTTCAAGTTATTTACATAAAATTATCTCATATACTTTTAGAACACAAGTAACAAATTAGCTAAGTACATGAATAAAGATGCGATTATATGGCTCTAAATTGACATGTACATGATTATAACATGTTTCTTTAGTATTTTTAATCCTAAACTCTCAAAATATTATAGGTATAACTTATGTAAATAAAAAAGTTAAGCTACGTGAGTTTTACCTTAGGTTAGTCTGCACAAATTCTAAGTTTTCCACTCAAAAATGAAGTTGAAACTTGCTCTTTTGAAAGAAAATGTTTGTCAAGAAGAAAATAAGGTGAGTGTATGTAATCTTTTGGTGGTAGTGGCTTATGATTAGGTGGTATATGGTGATGATAATGCCAAAAGGTGCTGAGATGCATAGGGGGATCAGAGAGAGTTTCTTGGTTTTCCTTCCTTCTTTCTTTGTTTTTTATTTGGGTTTATAGATAGAGTGTTTTAAGAGTGAAAAATGGAGTCAAATGAGGGTTTTGATGAGGTAAAATTGTAGATAAAGAAGGTGGGATTGAAGGGTTAGGGTGGTAAGGGGGGATAAGATATTGCTTTAATTGATTAAAAGGTTACAATGATCAAGGGAAGACTACTTACTTCTTGACCTTTTACTTGATTTAGTAAGGGTTTGTCTCAAAATATCTTAATTGTCTAACTAGTCTTTTTGTCTTGTCTCTTTAGTTGATCTTATTCATTTCTTAATTAAAAAGACAAGGGTTGGTAGATAGCTTAATAGGTAATTAAGTTAATTAATCTCAATTATACTTAATTTAGCAATTTAGGCCTAATTAGGATATAATTAGGGTTTTGCATATTTTATCACTTTAATTAATAGTCTTTTAGTATTCAAGACTAATTAGGGTTTTGGGATAGCTTATGAGACTAACAATTTAGGGTTTCTAAGCAATTAGACAAATTAGTTGCGATCAACAAATAGTTTAAGGATATACTTAGAGTTTATTGGTTAAATTAAGGTTTTGGACTTCTAATTAAGGTTTTAGTCAGTCTATTGATTTTTTCCAATCATTTTAAGGTTTCTCATGTATTAGGGTTTTTAAGGTTTTACACATATGATTAGAGTTTTAAGGTTTTACTCTTTTTTGAGTTTTTCAAATTATTATTTAGGGTACGTGGACTATTATTTATGGTTCATTCATTTTTTTTTATGGTTTTTTGCCATTTCGATTAGGGTTTTATATGGTTATTTAGGGTTTTGGGATCATTTTAGAGTTTCTCACGTATTAGGGTTTTGAATAAGGTTTCAAAGGTATGTTTGCGGTCCTAATATTAGTTTTAGGTTTCTAAACACATCATTAGGGGTAAAATAGTAATTCCATTAATTTATTACTTTAATGACTTTATTTAATTAATCATTTTTATTTTAAGATACCTCAAATCGATCGTTATTGAGTTTACAAGATTTTATGAAATTTGAGTTGAATGTGCTAACTTGTGGATGTTCCTTCCATTTAAAATTTAATTTAAGGTTTCATTACTCTAAGGTTTGGGGTTTTTAATCAATTCAAGTTTTTAATTTACTTGGGTTTAAGGTCCTTATATATGATTAGTTTTTTTTTTTTTAAATTTTATGTCTAGGGTTTTCAAGTTTGTTTTAACATTTTGATTTAAAATTCTATTGGTTTTAATTTCTTTGGTCTAATTGAGTTTAGAGAATATCTATTGGTTTTTCAAATTCGACTTTAAGTCCAAAACAAGAAATTCGCAGGCTTTACACATAAGGCACTATCCATTTTACTCTAACTTTGAATTTTATTATAAGGGAAAGTGCTCTAAAAATACACTTGAAAATTGAAAAAAAAAAATGAAAACGAACCCATTGCATTTGATTTTAAATGGGTAATTAGAAGCTTCCTTAACTTGTAGATCATGAACTAACGATATGGAATTGTCAAGTAAAGGCTATAGAATATCTGTGCACATTTAATTTCATAAAATTTCCATGAATTTATGATCAAATTGAAGTAAAAATGGAAGTGAAACAAAAACGAAGATAGTTGTCGAGTCTAATTTTCCGGTTTTTCTGTTTATAATATTAATTTCTCATTTCTTGATTAATATTAAACCCTTACCCATTTAATATTAATCATCGACTAAAGAAATTGAGAAATTCCGGTTTTTTATTAAAAATAATTTTTGGAGTCGCCACCCGACCAAAGTCGGGAAAAGAAAAAAAAAACCGTAATCAATTGGATGGATTGATTACGATTTAGCTAACGGTCTTTGATTTTAATTTTAACAAAGAACCAGAGGATTCCGAATTCGGGGACTAACCTATTAAACCCTAACGGGTACCACTATTTATTTGCTGAAATTAGGATTATCTTTCTAATCATAATATTTAAAATAAATAAATAAATAATCAAAATAAAAAAAAAAACCTAAGTCTCTATGCCTACGTACTCGCTAGCCGGGATCAGACGATCGTAGTTCTTTCCAAAAAATTTATAGTGGGTTGGTTTTTTTTTTATAAAAAATGATTAGTTGAATTTGCGTTTTTATTAACCATTTTATTTTTATTGAGAAAAATCCCTAGAAGCCTAATTTTTATTCCTAATTATAAAAAAAACCTATAAACCTAATTTTTGAAAAGCGCCAAATTAAAATTTTTATTTAAAAAACAACTAAGTGATAATTTTTTTATTTTTAAGAAAAACCCTAAAGATTTTATGAAATATGCAATGCTCTACATGATGAAACTTTTATATAGAAAAGATACTTAAAACATTAAAAAAGAAAGAAAGAAAGAAAGAAAGAAAGAAAAAATTCCTAATCATAGAAAAGATGCCTTAATCATAGAAAAGATATCTAAGTCATAGAAAAGATGTTTAAACAATGAAAAAGATTTTTAAACCATTAAAAAAAAATCTAAATCATAGAAAAGATGTCTGAATCATAGAAAATATGTCTGAATCATGAAAAAGACATCTAAATTATGAAAAAGACATCTAAACTATAAAAAAAAAACATCTAAACTATGGAAAAGACATTTAAACTATAAAAAAGACATCTAAACTATGAAAAAAAACATCTAAACTATGGAAAAGATGTCTAATCATAAAAAAGAAGTCAATTAAAGATTTTTTTTATTTTATCAACATCAAAATGATTTTTTAATTTAGAAAAATTATATATTTTATCGTCGCCCCGAAGGTGCCTACGTACCCGCTAGCCGGGATCAGACGATCGTAGTTCTTTCCGAAAACTTTAGTATGTTGGTTGATTTTAATTTTGAAAACCATCCGAGTTTACGTTTTTAGTTTATTTTAGTTTAAAAAATTTAATGGGTCCTAACTTTTGATACAATTAAAAGACTTTCTAAAATACTCTAAAAATTGTATTGATTTTTATTAATTCATATTTCTAAAAAAAAATTTGATTTTCTAGGTGAGAAATCTAACCAAAAACTAGTCCTAAAAAATTCCTAGACTAATATATACATATATTATTTATATCTATATTACTGTTATTAAACAACTATCATATTTAACTTATATAATAAAGTAGAATAATGCTAAAAGAAATATACTAAACTAATATATACATACATATGCTATATCTAATAATATAATGATAATGACATAATATAATAACTAAATAAATAAAAATAATAAAAAAAAATGAACTAAACCAAACCTGGATGTTGTGTGTGCTGTTTGGATTGCGTAGAGTGTCAAGCTGCTACCTTCGAATTTACGTAGAGTGTCAAGCGTAGAGCACGGATCTGCTGCCTTCGGGTTTGCGTGAAGTGCAGTGAAGCGTCGATAATGGGACGTGGATCTGCGGCTGTTGCTGTTGGAATTCAGATGTGTGACGTAGATCTGCTGCTGTTGCTGTTGGAATTCAGATGTGTGACGTAGATGCAGCAGGCATGGAGATGCTGCTGCTGCTGTTGGCTGTGGCGCGTCGACAATGGGACACGGATCTGCTGCTGTTGCTCTGTAGGTGTATTCGACTAGAAGGTAGACGCGCAGCGCTGATCGAAGTTGCGTCTGGACTGGAGATGGCTGTTTGTTGTTGCTGCACTGCTAGACGAAGAGGATGGAGTTTGGATCGTGTTAGTTTGTGGGCAGTGAGTGATCCGTGATGTCTGTGTGCGAGAGAGATGAACCACTCGATGGATAGTGGCGTTGGGCTTGGTTAATGATGGACTGTAATCAGCTGACTGTGCAGTTGATTCTCCGTATGTGTGTGTTGGCATGGTCAGTGTATGGAAGTAGTGTTGTTCAACTGTGATGGAGTGCGCGTGTTCGTGTGGCATGGACTGTTTAGCGGCGTCTGTGGTGGCCGTGTGTACAGCAGTGGCAATGTAGTGGCATGGAATCTGTGTGTAATGTACTGCTGTACTTATCGGCGTGCTTGGCAGCAACTGTGTGTATGGAACTTGGTTTGTGAATTGGAGTTCATGATGAAGCAGATTGTTCTGAATTTTTTGATGAAGCTGATTATTATCTTTCCCGTTGTGATTTTTCCTTTTTATAAAGCCCAAATCAAATCTTATTATATCCGATTAAACTAGATTCAAATCTGATTTAGCTAAACCCATATAATATAATTAGATATGATTCTTTTGCAAAGATAGAAAAATAAAAACATTTGTGCCTCTTGAAACTCGAACTCGTGACTTCCAATTAAATCCACCCAAGCGTTCTACTACTTATTCGTTAGGCCGTTGACCTGTTTCTTAACATTTATTACAATTAAATTATATTTAAACTATCTAAATCCCTAAACTAAAAATTTTTTATCTAAACTAAAATTAACACTAATATTAAATTAATTATTCTTAATATAAATTACTTCCTAAAAATATACAAAATCTTTATAATTTTTCCTTTTCTTATTTTTTTGGTATTTTCATTATTTGTTAATTTTTATTATTTTATTTTTTTTGAATTAGGACCCTTTTTGTAAAAATAAAAACTAAGACTATGGAAGAACAAAAATTAGGTGTCTACAATAGTGATTAAAGATTTGATCTTTCTTTATATCTTAGGTTTCTTGGGCATCAATCTTAATTGGAAACTATGAATAAGGATCCTCTCATCTCATTTGAACGGACACAAAGCATTAATAAGCTCCAATTTGCAAGAATTACACTATTTCTCTCTCTAGACTCAAAATAGAGAACGTTTCTTCCCTCTTTGATTTCTCTCATATACAACAAATCAAAGAGAAGTAAAAGTAGTGGGACATTCCTTGTTCTTCAAATAAAAGCATAGTGGTTGATCTCATTTAATGAAGCTTATATTCAAGTTAATTTGAATTTAAATCAAGAATGGTACTTTTAGGGTTTGTTCATAATTTGTTTGAAGTTTATGTTGAAATTGTAGGAAATAAGTTTAGGTTCAACAAGAGTTGGCTTAGGATCTTCACAAAGTAACATCCTAGGATTCCAAAGCCATCAGCTCTATGTCGAGAACCAACCTAGGCTAACCCGAATTGAACTTAAACCAGTCTTGCGCTAAGGTAACTTTCTTTCCCTTCTTTTTGATTGATTTTCTTTATTCAAAAAATAAAATAAAAAATAAAAAAAATAACTTTTTTTTAGATAATCCTTTTAAATTTATTTGCATGTTAAGTAATTTGCATGTCGATTAATACAAATAATTATTTGTTAATGTGTATTCATGTTTTAATTAAATTATTAGTATGCATGATTTAGAAATATAAACATGTTTAATTACAATGTTTGGCATGATAATTTGCTTAATAGGTTTAATTTTCTTATTTACTTAAGGTTTTAGTTTTAATAAATAAACTCCTAGCTAGATGCATTGATAGACTTCATAAATAATTGGCTTTTTAATTAATTGGTACATTTAGTTTTAATAAATAATTTGTTTATTAAATATTTGATAAGTTTAGTTTAAATAAATAATTTGTTTATTAATTGGCACATTTATCATGTTCAATTCTAATGATTAGTTTTCATGTTAAATTTAGGTTAAATAATAATTTTGCATAATAAGCGTGTTTTGCATTTGCAAAGTTGATGTTAAAATAATTAATTAGCATCTTATTAGCCTCCTTATTGGCTAGTTTGCATGAATAATTGGGATGATTTGTATGCCTTGTTGACTATATGTCTTGCTAATCGTTTACATGTTATCGAATATGTCTTATTATATGTGTTTTACCATATTTGCACAAAGATATTTTCAAATAAAGTGGGTTTCACCTAAAATTGATTTTTCTCACATGTGAAAAGATTTTCATAAATTAAAATTTAATCTAGCCTTTTTCCAAATTTAGAAGTTTGGTAGATTTTTGAAAAATGGACCAAAATACAATGTTGCAAGATTAATAAAATTTAAAACTTAAAGTGATAAAAGTTTTTAATAAACAAAATTGGCCCACAAACTAAAATTTTCTTAAATTTAGAATATATGGGCTTGATCTCACTTCGTAGATACATAGGCACTTTGGGCAACCTAAACAAATAAAAAATCCTTGTTTTCCCTTTTAATCTTTTCTCATTTTTTTTCAAATAAAATAAAGCCCTTTTATTTTAAAAGCCTATTTTTTTGAAGAAGAAGGATTTTTGGCCCAATAGTTATTTCATGGATGTTTCTATGGAAACCTTTGGCTTTTAATATGGTAGCCCTCGAGTCCATTTGACTTGTGGTTTCTTTTTCAAAAAACACTTTCTAGAGAACTCATAGATCAATGACCAAAATTAAGGCCTATAAGCCTAATGGACCCTAATTTCATTTTTTTTCCTAATTTAAGTTAGGTTGCAACTCCTTTTTCAAAAAATTAATTTTTTCTTAACCCGATTGAGAGGCTTTAATCAAACAATCCTAGGTTGATTACAGTCAGGTTAAGGAAAAATTAAAAACTGAATTTCAACTTGACAAACATCAAACACTTAACTATTTCAAGAAGGTAGCTCTTTCCCTTTTTTTTCCCCCACTCAGCTATTCCATATTGATTGGAAGTGTAGGTGCATGAGGTCTTATAAACAATTCCATTCTTATTAAAATATTCTCCAAATATGTGTACATGGAAACATGATTGTTATCATCACGATCCTATTATTCGTTTGGACATACAGAATAGGTGAAATCATATAGAATTGTAAAATTATAGAATCGTACATTAAAATTCATAATTATACCAAAAATTTGTACCAAAATAATATTATATTCATTTTAATTAAGAAAAACATCATAAAGTCATAACTAATAGAATCGTATAGTTGACTCATGATTTTGACAACCATGTATAGAAAAGCTTACATGAGAGTGTTTATAGCGTTCTTGTTAGGACACTAAAGGGGGCTTAGAAAAATTGCGTAAAATCTTCATATTACATATCTATCATAATATGCAAATCACTTAGTAAGTTACAGATTGTAAAACTCTAATTAATTAGTCACTAGGGCTTCCGATTATTAATTTATTATAAAATATAAATAATTATAGATATCCAATATTCCACAGTCTATCAGAATTGCACATAATTAATGTCTCCTATCAAACAATAAGATTAGGTAGTAAGATCTTAGAATTTATACAACTTACCGAAGTTACAAAATCTAAGCACAAAAATGGTAATTGTATTCAAGGTTTTGAACTAGCTAACATTCTATCCTTAAGTTTTATGTTTCTAAGATATATCTCAGTACTTGTACTCAACACTCAACTTTTATCTTAATCCCAGCTATTAATCAACCTACAAAGGAAAACTATTGGGGAGTAAATTATACAAGTTTAGAGAAATATCCCTCCTACTATATTGACAAATAGGTTATCAAATAATTAATTAACAAACATACGAATATATGAACAAGTAATATGCCGAACAATGTATGCAGTTGACCAGGTGCTGTACACAACTTCAGATTTAACACCTTTTGAAGTTAAGGTTAGAGAATCATTAGCACTAATCACAATTGAATTCTACTACTTGGGTTTTTAACCATAAATTGAAATTCCTTATTCATAGAAAGAGATTTTCATTTCCAAAAATCTAATAATAGACAAATTCTCTAATCTATCAGTGAGGTAGCCACTATAGTGTACACTGACACTTTACAGTAGTGGTCATTCGACTCGATCTTCAGCTACTCACGCTTAGTGTCTTTAAGCACCAAGTAAACTCAAGTGCCAAGGATAGGGTCGTATAATATAAGTTCCCCTATACAGTATTAATCATAAATAATCTAATTACATGGGATCCCTACTCCTATAGGGCTCTTCATTGCTATTTGCATGAGGTGATGATCAGAACAATATATGCAATGTTCATGATTATACATGATCCATTTAATTTAATATAAGCCGAATACAATTAAGTCAAATTATTAGGTGATCTACCAATATTAGCAAGCTATCCAATCATTAGCAGTTAACCAAACAAGTTATTATTTATTATATTTAACAATGTTTGGCACAATTTACAACCAATATTTAATCACATGCATTATTCGAATCCCCAAGCATCAATTTATTAGTATATAATTTAAGCGCGTTAACTATAAGTATAAAACAAGTATAAAGTTATTGAAAGTACTTACTTTAGCAAAGTTGTTATGAGTCGTAACAAGTCGTAACAATCAACATGCAGCTCGTCCTCTTAATCGGTGTCTCTTGATAAATAATAATATGAACTTAATGGTTATCTAGATGTATGGACTAATTATCTAACTATCTATTATGAGATTTCCATTTTCGCTTAGGTTTTGAATTGCATGTAACTTTTTCATTTTATCTTTAATCTTTATGTTCTTCTAGTTAATCCTTATGAGTTCGTGTAAACTTCTTCAATGAAGGAATTTAATTAAAATTTTTAGTGATATTTCACATTGTTTAACTTATCTGTTATGGTAAATAGAAAATATTATTTTATCATATGTGTAATAATATGCAACATATAAGTATTATACGAGTTTGTATTAAGTCACTATTTGTAAATTTTGTATTGATATATTGCTATATTATATCCAATTGTAATACCCACAAGTAGTGGGGTAAATAGTAGTATGGCGGTATAAGTTAAACATGATAATGGAGTTGAGTAGAAAACATAGAAATTATATTGTTAATTAACCGACTTGTTCAATAAAACTCTAGTTTAGTCATAGTGTATTGTTGTTCAAAGAACCTATCACGTGTATATACATACGTATATACTCATTTTAATTCTTGTAAGTGTATAATTCTATATTATTCTTATCATCAATATTATTGCGATCCTTATTATTATTGTTGTTTGTAGTGGTGGTGGTGGAGGTGGTGTTTCATATTACAATATTATGGTCATTACATTTTATAGATTTGATCATTTATACATGTAGATGCATATTTTCTTTAAAATGTTTAGACTTTAAGTATATATGTATATGTATATGTACATAACTATGACTTTCCAATTAATTTTCACGTCATACAACTTATGCTTTATACGTATTTTACAATACGTGTTTATTGGCTTTTCGTTTATAGTAATTATATTTATGAATAATTACTTTTGTGTATTTATTTATTCACCTTAAAAGCTTATCCTAATCCTTAGTCTATAGTATAGGGCCAAATTACTCAAATAACTTAGTTGTTTTACTTATCTTCCTCACTTTCTCTTAAATCTTTAATTGTATATAATTTTTTCATTTTAAATTTGATTTTTATGATCTTACAATCAAACTTTATCTTTTTCGAACATACTTTTACTAGCAAAGTTCATTTTGGAAATCAAGACCCCTATTTTCTAGTGTAAGCCTGGATAGTTTCGAATTATGCACATTTGGGAAAATTACAATGAAGAGAATTAAAATTTGGAGGTACATTCAAATAATGGATTAATATTTTAAAAAGTTTAAATAAGAGATTAATTTTTTATAAAATGGTTCAAATAAAGGACTAACGTTTCACAAAGTGGTTTAAATAATTTTATGGATTTATTATTATGAATCACTTATTTGAACCACTTTGTGTAACGTTGAACCCTTATTTAAATTTACCTTCAAACGTTGACCTCCTTTGTTGTAATTCTTCTCTTTTTATTTATTTTTTATAAGATTTTCTTAAAGATTTTTCCAAATTAGGTTTCTTATAAATTTTTATTAGGCCTAAAAAATATGTAGACCTAATTTCTTCATATTTTATTCTTATTGAGCCTAGTTAAAAAATTCTATGGTTTCTTATTAGGCTTTTTATGTCTAATTTGTGCATCTAACTCTAGTTGAGTGTTTTTTAATGATTAATGGGCTTTCTATATTTTTGTATGTGACTCTATAACCTTAGTAAATTTTATATTTGTTTATTCTAATCATTTTTGGGCCAAAATTTTATGTATTAACTCTAAATGGGCTTTTTCCTTAAGTTTTCAAATTCAACACTTTATGGACCTAATTTATTTATATACGTTTATTCCTAAATTACTTAATTAAATAAAATTTTTGAGTTTCTTTTTCTTTCCAAACCAATCTATATGTGGGCTTCGAGGTGATTTCTAAGTCCAATTTATCCATGTTCTTCAAATTAGCACCTTTGAGCCTTAAATTGCCAACTATCTTAATTAATATTATGGTAATTGTTCTAAATTAATTTTCAGTCATTATTTTTTGTGAAAAAAAAATTCTCGATTAGATTTTCGATCCTCCAACCATGGTTGTCTTGAGGAAGTTTCTTAGGTTTTTTACTCATTTTATTGATTTTTTTGCATTTTACTAATTTATAATGTAAATTTATTACATATTATGCTATAAAATGACTAAACAAAAGAAAATATTCTTGAATCAAGCATAGTATGTCACAACCATATAAATACATACATTTTTGTATTTATTGTTACATTTTGAGTAAAAGAAAGTACCTACAAAGTATAGATTTTTATATGTAATTTTCAGAATATACATAAATACATATATTTTTGTATATTTGTACTTAAAACCTAGAAAATAAAATAAAATAAATAATACACATAGGCATAAGTGTATATTATGTATTTTTATGTTTATTTTATATTTTTCGCATTATATACGTATATATATACTATTTTTGAAATGTATATATACTCAATAAGTATTATTTTCTATATGTATTATTTCAAGTCTAGAAAATTAAAATAAAATAAAAATACAAGTAGAAACTAGCACATATGGTGTCCATGTACATTTGTACTTATATACTTACATGTATTTTTCGAAATATACATATACATAATATATACGCACTACATTGCATGCTATACATGAGAAGCCATCTTACATGTACATATATCCTAATGTAATATCATAATACATAAGGAAAAAAATAAATATAAAAAGCATGTACAAGACAACTAGCAAAATATTTTACAAAAAAGAAAATAGAAAAGAAAACTATAAGAGGAATAATGAAGGAAAGATTTTCTAAGTTACTCCTAGTTAGAGACTTGTAATGGGTGGTTAGGGCTTGTTGATGGTGGCTCCTTTGACACCTTCTATGCACTCCTAACACCCTTCTTAAAGCACTTGAAAGTGGGGGGTTTTAGAGTGAAAGGTTTTGTGAGCTGAGTGGTTAAATTTGAAGGAAAATAAAAGAGAAATGATAAGAATGGGAAGACGTTAATGTCAATTTAGAAGGGGAGGTTTAGATGAGTGTTTTCGTGTATTTAGTTTGTGGAAAGTGAAAGAAAATTGAGAGGAGAAGATGGGCAAAGCAAACTAGTAGTAGGGAAGGAAGAAAAAGAAAATGATGTTGACTTGACTTTGTACTTGTGAGGTATGGGGGGGGGGGGGGTGTGTGTAATTTGCTTGTGTGGTTGGGAATTGCTAGAAAAAAGGAAAGATTTGTTGTCCTTTAGTCCATTCATGTAGGGGTAAGTTTAGGCTTAGGTCATCATCGATGGTGTACTTGTATGTAGGGTAGGGTTTTATTTCAAGGGAAAGCTAACTAGTTGGTTAAACTAGTTGCATATTAATTTATATAATATTTAGTAAGTGCATTAGTATAACATATAATGTAGTATGTATATATAATATTACATATTAAGGGAAAATAATATAAATAACTATTTAACTTCTATATATCATGCCACATTACAAGTTCATGTAAGGTTAAGTTTGTAATTTTATTACTTTATTATTTTAATTGCCTTAGTTTATTTAATTGTTATTATTATTATTATTTAAAATTATCTCTAATCGATCATTAGCAATTTTAATAGTAATTCTATTGAATTAGGGTTTTATTAGGATTAGTGTAAATTATAAGGTCTTATAATTTTAAAGTTTAGTATTTAAGGTTTTTATTAGATTTAAGTTCAAATTCTTGTAATTATGTATATGTAAGATTTAGGATTTTCCTATGCAATTAGAGTTTTTGAATCGTATATTAGGGTTTTTCATATTTGTTTTAGGTTTTGAATTTAAAATTTAATCGATTTTAAATTTATGCGGTTTTGTTAACTTAGGAAAATATCTACAGTACTCAAGTTCAAATCTATATCTAAAAGGCTAAATTTGCAATGTTTTTAGTTCTAAAATTCAAAATATTATAAGGGACTCAATTGATCATATAAGTAGTTGTGAGAACAACTTCTCTGCATAAATGGTTTAGAGTTAGACTTGTGAAGATCATATACTTAACCTCTTTAAGAAGGAATTTACTTTTTCACTTAGATTCTCCATTTTATTGAGAAGTGTAGGTGCATGAGGTCCGGTGAACAATTTTAGTCTTACTAAAATATTCTCTAAATATGTGTACATGCATAAGCTTCTACGAGAGTCTTTATAGGGTTCTAAAATTCAAAACATTATATGGGACTCGGTTAATTAGAAAAGTAGTTATAAGAATAGCATTACCCCATAAATGGTTTGGAGTCAGATTTGTAAAAATCATACACTTAACCAATTCAAGAAGTTATTATTATTATTTATTTTTTTTTTCACTTAGCTACTCCATTTTGTCGAGCCTGAAGTTTTGGTTCTTATTTTTCTTAATCTTATTAGTATTAAATCCTAACCCATTTAGTGTTAATCCTTAATTAAGAATTAAAGAAAATCAAGTTTCTTATAGATCTATAAAACTATTTGGACTCGCCAATTGACTAGGGACAAGAAAAGAGTTAAGTTAAACCAATTTGATGGATTGATTATAACTTAACAATTGATTTTCGATAAAATCAATTTTAGAAAAAGGAGTTTTGAAATCATAGAACTTGAGTTTGGGGACTAACTTATTAAACCTTAAGCATGTACTATGTTAACCTTTTGAATTTAATTCAATTTTTCAAAATACTCTTTAAGCTAGAAAGAATAAATCTAATTTGTGAGTAAAGAAATGATTAATTTTTTATTTACAAAAAAAAAATTAAGAAATTAAACATATTTACAAAAGGGAAATTCATATTTTAAGTTAGCCCATAAGTACCTACATACCTTCAAATAGGGATCAAACTTCCCATAGTTTGATTTTTAAAAACTTTAGTGAGTTGGTTTATTTTAATTTTAAAACTGGTTGAGTTTACATTTGATTTTAAAAATTCTAGAAAGAAGGTCCTAACTTTTTGTATGTGCTTATTATTATTATTATTATTTTGAAAAATTCTAAAATAGATTCTAACTTTGAAAATGGGTTGATTACCTTTTTTTTTTTTTTTAAAAAAAGTAAGTTTTTATGTCAATTCTTTCTTCTTCTTCTTCTTCTTCTTTTTTTGTAAAACAAGAAAACGCTTCTCTTTTGAAAATAAAATTTTTTACTATTTAATGATTTGGAACAAGGACTTTTGTAAAAAGGAAGAACAATATTAAGAAAGAATAGAAACAATGTCTAAAAAGAAAAGGAAGAGTAGCAAATTTTCTATTATTTTCTTTTGTCCTTTTTTTTTTTCGAAAACCTAAAATAAGTTGTATGTTTATTTTTCTCATGGTTCCACCATCTTTAGTTTTAAAAGGAAAAGAAAATTTTTTAACAACATAAAATAAATGAATAAAAAAAGACGAAAAGAAAAGTAATCAACTAGGTAAGAAAGTGAGCATACGGGTCAAGTTGCAGCTTCGATTTGAGTTTGAGTCATAAGATCAAGTCCCATGCCAAGCATGTGAGCTTGGTGAAGAGAGAGAAGGGCCTATAGTAAGGGTTGAAATAGGTTGCTTTGATGATCATTTTGAATAGGAATGGTCAATTTCTTAAGGTTTTAATTGTCGAAAAGAAGATCGGTGGTGGTGTAATGATTTAAAGTAGTCGGTTGAGAGGTAGTGCGTAGTGGTTGGGGTAGCTTAGAGAGCAAAAGTTGAGGTGCAACATAAATGGTGGTTGCTTAAAACGAATTGATGGTAGTTTCCTATATTCTTGAGAGTAGGATAGCTAATAGTATCAATAGTTTTGCTCAAAAACTCACAAAACGCGAGCTTTCTAGAGAGATAAAGTTGAACTTATGGCTATAGAGATAAAGTTGTGAAAGTATGTGTTTTGATAGGTTTGAATGCTAAGTGATGATCCATTTGAGTTCCTCAAACCCCTTTTATAGTCTTCTAGCTTGAAACATGCATGGAAAGTCATCAACAATTTAATGGGTTCTTTGAGAAAAGTTCAAATTTATGGCAATTTGGATGTAATTATTTGTCAAAATGTGTTCCCCATGTCTTGTTCTTACTTAAAAACTCAATATGAAGCTTCAATAATCAATGAAAGGGCAAGAATCAAGCTTGCTTTGCTCAAAGCAAAATCGCACATTAAAGGTTTTCTTCGATTTTCAAACCCTCTAAGAAATTAAATGTTGGTATGTATTAGAAGTGCTCTAAGTGATCTTCACAATTTTATCATTAATGTGATAAAATTGTATAGAAAAAGTGAAAAAAATGGCCATGAATTGGGGGGGTGGGGGGTGGTGGGGTTCAAGCTAGGAATCACAAGAAAAAGAGGGAAAATATGGGAATAAGAAGGAAAATGGACACAATCAAACAATCAAAGGTCAATATATGTTTAGATCGACTAAAAATAAAGGCATAATGCCCCTTCAACATGGATTAAGCCCAGGAATTTCAGCATGTGTAGTACGTGCCTTAACCATTATGATATAGCTCTTCCTATAGTTTAATTCCATGTAATTTATATTTATTATTTTCTAAACTACCTAAAATATTACACCTAATGAACTTTCAACTTAAAAACCAACCCCAAGCCTTTTGAGTCCTAAAGCCTAAGACTTTTCATTTTTATGAAATTCCTATTTTTCTAAAAAGAATTTTATTATTATTTTTTTTCTCCATTTTTTGTGTTTTTTTTCTACTTTTTCTATTTTTGTTTTCATTTTCTCAATTTTTTTATACTTTTTTCAAATTTGGACCTTTTCCTTATTCCTTAAAAAAGAAAAAACTAAACGATAGAGGACAAAAATAGGGTATCTACATATTTGATTGAAAAATATAGGTGCATGAAGTCTAATGAATTATGATACCTTTACATAGAAGGTGAGAGAACTTTGATCAACGAGGTGTTTTTTGGTACAGTAGCTTGAAGTTTGTTAGAACTTCGAAATTAAGCGTACTTGAGAGAAAGCACTCCTAAGATAGGTGACCTCTTCGAAAGCAGTTGTATCAAGGGATAAAACCATAGCCAAAGTGAACAATATTTATGTAAAAGGAGTTTCAATTGATTCGTTACATGAACAATTCCATTCTTACTAAGATATTCTCTAAATTCATTTAATAAGTACTCTCTTCCATTGTTAGTTCAAAGACCTTAGATATTGGTTTAAAACATATTTTGTACAAGTTTATGGGACTACTTAAATGTAGTATAGACTTCAGATTTTTCTTTAAGAAGATACACTTGATAATTCCTAGGGTGGTCATCAATAAAGGTGACAATCCATTTATGGCTAATATAAGCTAAGTTGTGAGATGGTCCCCAAATATCACCATGTATCTAATAGAAGGGTTTAGATGGTTTGAAAGATTGAATTGGATAAGAATTTCTTGTCATTTTTGCCACAATGCAAGATTCACAATGAAATTTACTAATTCATTTATTCTTAAATAGTTTAGGATACAAAGACTCGTATAATTGAAATTACAGTAACTTAGACACTTATAAATAAGCATTATATCATAATCTCTTGATAAGGACATAAAGGATAGACTTTGAATCAAAATCTGGACTAGAGGCACAATATAAATCATTCTATTCCTTAATTCTACCAATCATCTTCTCTATGCATTAGTCCTACGAGATACAATAAGTAGGAGTAAATTTTACTTGACAATTGAAATCTTGAACAAGCTTTCTTATTTATAAAAGATTGTAATGTAAATCTGGTACAAACAACATATCATCTAATTGTAAGACATTGTTCCTCTTCCTTTAGCTAGGATACAATCCCCATTGGTTACGAAGAGTTTTCAATCTTCCTTATTCATGGAAATAAGCATGTCTTTGGTATTACACATATGGTGAAGCACCAATATCTTATTTATATTTCTTAGTTTGAAATTGTTCAAAACAGTTATGAAACTACTTGTTTGAACAATAGATGTATGGAACAGCAGTAATACTTGCTATCATTTTATGTGACTTTGATTTTCTAAAGCATTTATTAAAAAAATGCTATTTGATCTATAGTAAATGCAAAGGCAAAATCAAAACCTTTCTACATATCATTAGCATTACACAACTTGTCATTCTACATATTGTTTACTTTTGCAAATGGATAACTCTAGATTGTTGAAAGTTCTTTTGCTTTTTCCACTTAAAATGTTTAGGCTTCCATGCAATTTTTAACATAAACTCTTTGTATGATTGGGTTTTCTACAGTTTTAATACCATAACATTTCACTATTGCAATTCTAACTCTACCATGTCACTTCTGTTATTAGAGAGGTAGAAGAATTACTTTATTCACATTGTGATGATATTAACATTACTGTTCTTTTTCTTTCCTTCTTTCCTACTTAGTGAAGGCTTCCTTGAGAATGGGAAGTGATTGCTTTCCTAATATCTTTCCTCATGCTTCATTGATACCTTCTAAGAAATAAAAAAGTTAACCATTCTCTAACCTCTTCTAATATTTTATGTCATCCTTAGTCCTCAATACATTTTAGATTGTGTCATAAAAGAGATCTATTTCTTGCCACAACTCTATTAAGGCATTAAAACATTTTGTAACATGTAAGTCTCTTTGTGTAGTCATTTGAAGCTTAGATAGGATTTTAAAACATTAAGAAGTTTTTTCTAGATTTGATAAATCTCTTGTACATTTTCTTAGTTTTTTGGTAGTTTCTTAGATTAAAAACATTCTTCTAATTTTAAGCTTTATTAAGTTAGTGAGCTACATCATAATTGAGGGGTTCTTAAACTCATATATTATAATATCGTGACCCAAGTTCTAAGACTTTTTATATTTCTTTTTGAATTGTAAAACTTTGGGGGGGGGGTAGTTATAAGGATTTTTACATAATCTTTTAAAGCAAGAATATAACCCTTTCCCCCTCTCTAAAAATCATCCCATCACTCAACTTCCTTTTCCTCTTTGTTTTTTTTTTTTTTTTTCCTTTGACATTTTCTATCTTTATTTGGTAGTTTCTCCTCTTTTTCAATATCTTCCTTCAAGAAATGAATTTTTTCCTACTCAAGATTAAGAAGAAAATTATCAAAGGATTAATCTTTTCTATGTTTCCAAGTAAGTTTTCCATCTTTTTTGTTTTATCTTCTGAAACATTCATATCCTTAGGTTGTGGAAGGGTGTATAGTTTTGTTCTTGGAGGAGGACATGCGAATGTGTGTTAAGATGGTAGTGGTTTGGGGTTACTAGGACCATGTTTACAAGCTTTAGCAATGTTAGGCATTATGCATGTATGGTTTGCATCATGTGTGTTGTGTGCTTATATAGTATGTATCATATGAGTTTTATGGTGTGTCCCTTAGGTATATATTGTGTGTGTGTGTGTGAGTGTGTATGTGTGTGTGTGTGTGTGTGTGTGTGTGTGTAGCATATATGTGTATGACATGCATATTGTTGTGGTAATGTGTACATACAATGCAAGTATGTGTATGTTGTGTTGTGGCTTGTTTACGTGTGATGGGTTTGTGTGTAGGTATGTGTCATATACATGTACTAATATTATTATGCCATGTACATTGGTGTATGGTGTCTCATGTATCAATTGGTGTGTGTTTAGTGTTTTTAGTGCAGAAGATAAGTTGAATGATGTGTTGTAGTGTGTTACGCTTTGAGAATCAAAGAATAAATTAGAAGATTTATTGTGTGTTTTTAATGTTTCGGGAGTTAGAGAAGATAAGTTAGATGATGTGCCATATGTGTTTAATGTTTTGGGAGCCAGGGGATAAGTCAGAAGATCAGTATAACTACAAGTATTTATTCCTTATGAGTTAAGGGTCCAAATCAAGGGTAAAAGTAATGAGTTGAGTTGAGGAGTGTTGAAATGAAGTTCTAAAGCTAGTATTCATGTTTTGTTACCGAGTTTAGGTTTTAGGAATAATAATAACTCAAAGCTTGTTAGCCTTTTATCCCAGTATGGGGATAATATATCCGTTGCTTGTGATTGTTTAGGCTAGGGAATTATAAATGAACTTAATCAAATTAACCTAATATTGTTTATGTGTGGCTAACCTCAAGGGATTAGGATTACTAATGATCTTAGGTTGATATCTCGATGATTTTCCTATAATGTTGTCCTAAATAAAGTCCCATGTTAAAATGATTCAAATAAATTTAAGTTGATTCTTAGATTCTTCTGTGTTGGGGAATACTCAACATAATATTATATGGTATTTATACATATACATACCAGGGAATAAACTCAAGTCTTGGAATGCTAAAATTGTATTGTTTGTCACTAAATTAAAGATAACTAATTGGTGCTCATTGCACTATTAGTTTCCATAATGTATGCACATTTGTGTTTTGCTTGCTTATGCACATATGGTTATGGTATTCTATATGCTAGCCTTCAGCTTACCCTTGGGGAAACCTTTCATTTTTCAACTATAGGTACAATAGGTGATGTAGACTTGTACAATCCTTTAATGTGAGCGAAGGCCTTTGGTTCTCTAGTTTAGAAAAGAATATTATAGGCTTATGTGATGGCAGAGGAGTAATTTTTCATGAAACCAAACAAGCAAACAACAGTGGACTCTTGGCTTCATGAAGGGAATTCTGCTTCTTTGATGAACACGACAAATCAAAGAAATGAGAAAGTTTTGGATAATTTGATAAGGGACAATGGAATATGGAGAAACTTTTAACTTTGTTAAATCAAAACTTAGTATTTTAGGTAAAACCTTCATATTTTAGATAAAAAAAATTCCTAAACAAAGAGATAAGCTTGATTTGACCATATGGAAAATAGTAGCCAATGGGTGTTCTTTGAGTAAAAATATACTTAAGAGAATCAAAGAGTGACAAAAACATTGGAATTGTCATGTTTTTGTGGTTAAATAATAACATCTAAAATCTCAATCTTTATGTGCAAAGGTAGTTGAAACTATATTTAAAGCAATGAAGCACTACAATGAAGGGGAATTCACATGACCTCTCACTGTTGGTTGTGTCATCAAGCAAAGGATTCTTGGTTACATTGTATATTGTAATACTAGATCATGTCTTAAGTCAAGAAAATGTATTTAGGTATTTTTTAATTGCCAAATTTTTAGAAGTTCCTTTCATTTAACCTTTTGATGTGTTGGTGGACAATAAAAGTCAAAAAGAAAAATCACATTAAATCTACTATGATGGCATTGTATTGTTGGTTCATTTAGATATTGAGAGCAAGAGAATTAATGTACTATACTCATTATGTTCACTATATTTTACTTGGAATTATTTGCTATTTTGAAGAGCTATTCTTTAGATTTACAAATAATTTGGCAATTAAGATACCCTTGGCCAATTTATTGAGCTAAACTTTTCATGGAGTATTTGAATTGAATTCCAATGGTTCAGTAGTTGATTGCGAAGTAGCTAAAAGCAAAAAGATTCTTTTTGCTTATGGATACATTTACATTCAGCAAGTATAGAAATGGTTGAATTATTAGCATTAGAGAAAGGTTCTATGGCTAATACAACCTTAAGACCATAGACATAGAAGTAGATTCACTACTCATTTAGTAATAGATCATACGGCCTTGCAACACTAGATGGGATTCATGTTATTAAATTTAAAATAAATTTTCGACTAAAGTTAAATGAGCAATTACTCGTATCTATAGAGAAGCAAATAAGGTTGGATTTTACTAGCAAGACAAGCAAGAATATTGAAAGCTGACTTTTTTTGTTACAAAATCTTTTGCTTTAGATAGATTTTGTAAAGACTAGTGATTTCATTTAAAAAACCTACGCTTATATATTGAGGTAAACAATTTTTCATCTATTCAATAAGGTTGAAGAATTGTTTGTGGTATAAGAATAGTTATGTAATAATGGTTACAACAAGTAAAAGATATATCCACATAGAATAGTTAAGATAAATAAAATAATACAAAAATTACACTTTTAGTCCTCAAATTTTATCTTTTTTCTAATTTAGTTCTTAAACTTTTATTTTTTTCTATCTTAGTTTTCAAACTTTTCAAAAGTTTGTTAATGGAAAAACTAATTATTCACTAGTAGACAACTCTTTTGCAACTTTTTGAAAAATTCGAGGATTGAAATAAATTTTCTTTTTTTAAGGACTCAATTAAAAAAATGGTAAAATTTGAGGTCTAAAAGTTTAATTTTGCCTTTTTGTTTCTTTTTCATCATTTGTTAATTTTTCTAGCAAAAAACATGGTTGTTACTTAACAAATCAAAATAGTTACTTATGTTATTAGTCAAATATTAGTAAAAAAATTCTTTGTCTCATTATAAATATAATCATTATTTGTATTTTTCAATTTATAAATGTATAATAATATACTAACTAATTTTACATAGTATCATCAAATTAAATATGATAATTAACTTGTTCACTACTGTTTATTTAATTTAACAATTCTAATAAATATTAAATAAGTTATATAATTACTTAATTAACATTAGTCCCCTAAAGGGATGAACCGGATTCAAATCTTTTCTCTCCCAAATAATAATGGAGTTAGCAAGAAGAAAAAAACTATTGTTATATGTAAATCTTAAAAATTAAAAAATTAAATGTGATTTGATTCTATTAAAAATGTCAAATTAGACCATCAATTGTTTAAAGTATTTATCAACTGCAATGAAAAAGCACATTGAAAGGACCAAAATTTTTTTCCTTGCTTTTTATTTTAAGATTTTTTTTTTCTCTATTTCAAAATGTTTAGCATTACAAGTGTCGTTACAAATCAAGTCTTAAAAGAACAAATATATACATACATACATATATATATAAGTATAGGTTGTAAATGAAAATCAAACAAAAATATAGATACTAACCCTATAAAGCTTTATTGTTCCTTAGGATTGGCTTTGGGCCTTTCTTGTGTAGCTTAGGTAGAAGGCGAAGAAAAGCCTCCTTTCAGAGGGGCTCAAGCTATTAGTGAGATACCACTTTAAAAGAGATAAAATTCTAACCTTATGTTAGGACCTATGGGCCAAGAGACAGTCTCAGATAGACAGTTTCTATGAGGCATAAACCTTTGTACGTCTCCATTACCATTACCTTTTAAGCGGTCTACACCCCATAGAAACTATCTACTTGAGACTATCCCTTGACTCTTAGGTCTTGACATAAGGTTAGAATTCTAGCTCTTTTAGAGTGGTATCTCACTGATGGCTGGAGGCCTTCTTCAGTGGGAGAGGAATGTGGGGGGAATTACACTTTTTACTTTGAATTCTCAAATTTTGCTACTTTTTAATTAAGTCCTCAAAGTATTATTTTTTCTATTTCAGTCCTCAAAGTTTCAAAAGGTTTACAAAAGAGTTATTTAGAAAAACTAACAGCTTACTAATAAAGGACTTATTTTATAAACTTTTGGAAAGTTTAAGGAACTCAATTAGAGAATGTGGTAAAGTTTGAGGACTAAAAGTATAATTTTCGATAAAATAATACATATAATTTAACTTCAACCCTTAAATGAAACATTACATCTTTAAAAGGAGGTAATATGAAAATGCTAAATGTATTTAGGTATGACAATACAAACATTGATGTAAAGTCATAAACTAATATAGACGTATATATATATATATATATACATATATAATAGTCATTCTATAAAATTATTTAATTACTTTATGAAGCGTTAATCCCTTATCTAAATTTACCCCTCAAATGTTGATCTCTTACATTATAATTCTCCAATCTTACATTATAATTCTCCATATGGAGAATTATAATGTAAGAGATCAACATTTGAGGGGTAAATTTAGATAAGGGATTAACGCTTCATAAAGTAATTAAATAATTTTATAGAATGACTATTAAATTATAGTTTTATAATAATCGGATCCTTTATTTGAACCACCTTTTAAAACATTCATATTTTATTTAGAAATTTTGAAACGTTGATTCCCCATTCGAACTTACCCATAAACATTAATTCTCTTTATTGTAATTCTCCTATATATAAAACAATAACTAATTACATCACATAAAATATATATATACATACGTACATATATATATTATATATTGTATGCATATATTATGGGATGTATAACCTAACCAAAATCTTCACTCAAATAGCAACATATGTGTCGAAATACAACAAAAGAGTATAGGTTCGTCCTAACTACTTACTTTGAGGATGATGCTAGGCTTTGTACTAATAAGCTTATGGGACCTTTTTTCTTTTCTAGATACAGTAGAAAATATTTCTATTCTTGGTTCAGCTTTAGCATGCTAATGGGAACCTCCCTAGATGCCAAAAGCAATAGACTTATGCATAGGTTCAACCCAGCCCGTAACTGGCCCTAAACTACTAGTTCACGGGCTGGCTGGAGAGTGAACCAAGCTTAGCCCTTAAGGGAGAGAACCTAAGTTGGTTTAGTTAAACTGGCAGTTTAAGGGCCGTTTTTTAAATTTTCCTCAATTATTATGAATAATTTTTTTTCTTTTTTCAGATTTTCGTCAATTATTATAAATAATTTGTGGCCTATTCATCTATTTCTTTTTTTTTTCTCAACTAAATCTAAAACTTTCTATTGACATGTCAATTATTGTTACTCATGCATCAAATTTCCCTCAACAATGTCAATATTATATAGTATATTATATATTATATACAATATATACATAATATGTTTGCATTATATGTATCGTATATTATATTTTATTTACATATTATATATATAGCATCTTATTTAATTTTAGGGTTGGTTCGACCCTAAACCAGTGGGTCGAACTACCGGTTTAGGCTTGGCTAACCAGTTAGGTTTTACTTATTGAATTACCTAGGCCCTTAAGGCTTAATGGCTTAACGATCAGGTTAGGTTCACTCATGACTAGGTTTTGGTCAATTTATGGTTTGGAACTAGCCCTTGTACAGGTCCACTAGAAGGTTTAATCTATATATCTGGTTTAGAATAAAGCAAATTAAGTTTCAAGTTATTATTTACTTATAAAGATTCAAAATTTTGATAAGATAAAGTTATTTCTATAACAATTAGAAATATGCTATTAATGTATAAATTGTGAATTTTATATATGCAATTGAAGTTTTCATAGCATCCAATAGAGAGAGAGAGAGAGAATTATAGGTGCAGAACTAAAAAAAACGAAAAGTTACGTAACTAACTGAAAATTGTAGTTTGTTACAAATATTTATACTATCTTTTCTTAGGCTGAGTAAACGTCTATTAGCCTATCAACAAACTATACTAATTGAGCTATATTAAACATCAAACAAAGTTAACTAAAATGTAAACTTATTGACTAATCTATACTAACTAAGCTAACTATAAATAATATACTACAAAAAATAATATATGTTAACATTCCCTCCTCAAGTTGGATCTTTATGAAGACTTAACTTAGTGCTCAGAAAATACAAAATAGCTTCAAAAATAGGCTTGGTAAGAAGATCTACTAGTTGCAATCAAGAAGGAACATGGGCAATCTTCAAGAAACCAACCATGACTTAATCTCTTATGAAATGGACATCAACAGCAATGTGTTTGGTTCAATTATGAAGGCAAGGATTGGAAACTATGAGCTATGCAAAACAATTGTCACAAAATAAAACAACAAATAAACTAACATCCATACCAAGATCTTTTAAAATGTAAGAAATCCATAATAGTTATTTGGTTGTAGAAGGCATGCATCTATATTTTGCTTCAATAGATGAAGTAGAAACCATATTTTTCTTTTTAGTTTTCCAAGATATAAGAGCAAGCCCTAACAAAATAGAATACCTACTGACATACTTTCAATTTACTAAGTAAGAACCTTAGTTTGTATCACAATATGCAAGCAAAGACAGTGAATTATCAACTAAATAATGAAGACCAAGTGAAGCAAATCCTTTAAGATATTGCAAGAGCTAAAAAAAAAAAAAAAAAAAAACCCTTTGTAAATGAGTAGAAGGAGGAGAAGACATGAACTGGCTAAGCCTATGTTCAACAAAGGACACATCTGGCCTTAACAAAGCTAAATACATCAAACGCTTAACCAATCTCTAATGATAAGAAGGATTAGTAAGAAGGTCCCTAGTGGTAGCATCTAGTTTAACTCCTAAGGGAAATGGAGTAGCAGCAGTAAGGTTAGCTTATGTTAATCTAGCTTTAGAAAGAATATCCAAAATAAATTTTCGCTGATGAATAAGAATCCCTAATGTTGTTTGACATAATTCTAGGCCTAAGAGAAATATAGTAAGTCCCAAATCGTTGATTATAAATTTGATATCCAAAAGAGACTTTAAGTAAGGTACAGAAGACTCATTTATACCTATCAATAACATGTCATCTACATATAAAAGTACCATAATAAAACCACAAGAATCATTTCTAGTAAATAAAGAGTAATCGCTCTTTGATTGAGTAAAGCCATAATCAAGAAGAAAATTAAAAATGTCTATGTTCCATTGATGGGAGGCTTACTTTAAAACCATATAGACCTTTTCAAGCTGTAACTTAATTAAGCTTACCCTTGGAATATCGTAAGGGATGGTGCATATAAATTTCTTCATCAATATACACATAAAGAAAGGCATTGTTGATGTTAATTTGGTGTAAAGGCCATCTTTTAGCTATTGTAGCAGCCAACAATATGCAAATAGTCCCAATTTTGCAACGAAAGAAACCTTTAGTTACCAACATAGCTTGATATCACTCAACTTATCCATCAGACCTCGATTTCACTTTATATACATACTTTGAACTAGTATGTTTCTTGCCCTTAGGCTAGGTGGTTAACTCCTAAGTATCATTCTTTTCTAAAGCTACTAGTTCTAAATTCATGGCCTCAATTCACTCTTTATGTTTAATAGCTCATGAATAGCAAAAAGGTTTAGGAATAGTTAACATATTTTCCAAAGAAGAAACATAGTTTGGAAGATAATGAACAAAAGTAGAATTAAAATAGAAAGGATATTTTTTTGTAATGAGATATAGCATAATCAAAATTTTGAACATGACATACAAAATCTTACATCCATTATGGTTGGATTCTCTACCTATGAGAATGACGCAAAGGAGCTTGTCTATTATTAGAAGTAGATAAATATAGTTCTTGATGTATGTGTGAATTAGAAGTAGAAGAAATCTTAGAAGAATCAAACATGATATGCAATGGAAAGGTGTTTGTTCATGACCATGAGAAACATGATGATCAGGACTTTTAAATTGAAAAATATGCTCATAGATAAGAACATCTCTACTAACTAAAATCCATTTATTGACAAGATTAAAAACTTTATATCCATTTTGTCTTTGTTAATAACCTAAGAAAATAGACTCAATACCTTTAGGTTCAAGTTTACCATGACAAGAAGAATTAGGAAAAAAGCATAAGCAACCAATGGTTCTTAAATGAGAATAATGAGGTTTGTGTCCAAATAAATCTTCATAGGGTATTTTGTAATTCAAAATGGACATAGGCAGTTTGTTATTAAGGTATGTGGCTACTAAAACACATTCACTCCAAGACTCTTTAAGTATATTAAAATGTATTTGTAATGTATTTCAAGTGTCAAGCAAAGTCAATGTTTTCTTTTTACTTGGCCATTTTCTTATGATGTATATGTCATGGTATGCTGGTATATAATATCAAGGTTATCAAACAAGGACTTACATGCTAAGGATATAAATTTTGATCTATTGTCTTTACTGGTATACTTTGGTACGATATCAAAATGATCTTGAACATGTTTAAGGAAAGTATTAATGATTGAAGGCACTTATGATTTGTGTTTAAGCATGTATGTCCAAGTAGAACAACTAAAGTCATCAAGTATAGGGAGGAAATAGTTAGCCCCAGTTATAGAAGTTAAGTGATAGGGACACCAAATGTCGATATGTAAAAGATAGAAAGAAAACAGTGTTTGATGTTCACAACGGTTAAAGGATAATTTGTTCATTTTAGCTTCATGATAGATGGAACAAACAAAATCACTCAAATTCAAATCTTTACAATGCTCAAGATGTTTAAGCTTTGAAACAAGAGTGTAACCTAGTTTAGCATGTAAGAGATGCATTAGACAAGTATTATTATTAGAATGTATTGTCCAAGCATTAATAGGAGGCAATTGAACATCAAACTATTCAATAGGAGCAGTACATTCAATAGAAAAAATAGAACCTATAGTAGATGTAAACCCCTAAAATTTTCGATCTAACTTCTAAAATAGACTGAACTATGTTAGACAATTTAGGAATCAACAAGGCTAATAAAAGTGAAAACCCTAAAAGAATTAATCAATCGCATAAGAAACTTATCTACCCTAAATGTATCTAAATGCTAAACATTTTATTCAAAAGTGATAGAAACCCTAAAATGATAACCTTAAAGACTTATGTGCACGAATTCATCATAATATACCCTAAAACCCTAAATTGGTAATATAATCCTCGTATTTTGCCAAACCATTAGTAAAAGATTAGAGACAACTTTCATTCATGCATATAGGTTTTGAATCCTTAAGTAGTCCTTTAGAAACTAAGATCATGGATCATAGATTACATTTATCTCTTAAGTATATGATTAAAATAGTATTATATAGAGTTAAAGGTTTAGTTGAGGCTTAGGTTAAATGTAGTAAACCTTAATACCCTAAATGATAGTTTTCATCTTAATTATACTAAGTAGCTTACCAAATGATATATATAGGCTATAAATACTTAAAGTAAGACCTTATCATCTATTTTTACTAATCAATTCACTAAATACTTCATTTCTTTAATTTTTCCCTTAATTCCCTTTAATTACTACATTATGTATACAAAATTACACATGCTTAAGGTAAGTTGACTAAGTCAACATGTGTTGACTTGGTCAACCCTTTGACCTTTGTCAACATGTGTTGACTTCTTTAGTTGATGGCTTTTCTTTCCTTTTCTTTTGGTTTTTCTTTCCCCTTCCCTTCTTTAGTTGCCATCTACTTATTCTTCATTGTGACCCCACCATTTGTTCTCTTCCATTATGACAACAAAACAAAAGAAACAAACCAAAAATCCCCCTCCATTTCCGTGAGCTTCATCTTCCTCTTTCACTTTCATCACTTTACTTTTTGGTCTCCTTAATTCCAACATAAGCAAAGGTATGTATCTAAGTTACTTTAGGTTGTTTTATATTCTTCATTAGTTAGGTGATTAGGTAGATTAGAGAAGTAGACTTGAGTTAATTATGATCTTGAAGAAGAGGGCATAAAGTCCTTATCTTTAAGTGTAGAAAGTGAGGAACCATGAAGAAGAGAAAAGAATACATGAATATGAGAAAAGAATACATGAATATGTGCTCATAAGTATGTATATATAAGATAATACCAAAGGAATACTTGTATGAGAATCTTTGTACATGAGTATTAACCATGTACATAACCTAAATTAGGACAATACCTAATTATAACTACTTATACTACACTAATTACATATTTAAAAACACAAAAGAATGGAATTAGGAAGCTTTTCTTAAGGAAAAGATTAGGAATACGAAATTTTATATAAAAATACATATCTAACCGTATAGGTATATGAGTATGTATACACGTATAAATATGGTATAAGTCAAAGTAGATGTATAAGTATATATATGTATAAGGTATATGTACATAAGCATAAGGAGAGAAGTGAAATGTACATAAGACGCGTACATATGACATAAGCATGATGTGAGGCTTATGTAATCAAATTATGAAGTAAGGGATGAGGTAAGCACATGATGACATAAGCCATGATATAAGCAAGTGATGACATAAGCAATGACCTAAGCAAATGATGATGTAAGCGATGATATAAGCATAGATTATAAACTAAGAAAAGAAGAAGAGTATATCATAATTAGGATCATAAATTAGTAAACCCTAATACACTTTCTCCAAGTATAAGAATTTAAGGGTTAACTAAATCATTAAGTATAAATATGAGTAATAAGCATTATTAAGTTTTCATAATTAAAATTTCTATAAATTTAGTCCATATTATAAAACACGGGTCTTAACGTCCAAAGCAGACATCACCGTGTAAACGTACGTCTGAAAATGATGAAAAATGACCAGAAATTCGTAAATGTTGAAAATAGAATGAAAAAGTTACGTACGATTAGCAATTAGGTTTAACTGAATAAGGGCTGATAGTAATCTAAGTAGAATTAGGTAGATAGATATCTAGAACCATTAATTGAGTCAACTGCTATTATCCTTGTTATCTCGTAATGATCAGGTGATCCTGATAAGGGCGAAGATCTCCCGATCAGTTATTACGACTAGAGCGAGTCGTCATAGTCAAGTGAGTACTCCCGATGACTCTATACTTGTTTGTGCTTGTAGTTAGTGCACTTAAATTGAATATCAATAACTTGATGCATGGGGTTTCAGGATATGCGTGTGCTTGATATTGATTGATTGTTGTAAGAAATATTGTTAAATACGATAATTGATGATTTGATGGTATGATTGATTTTTATATGATTTGGATGGTTTGCTAATATTGATTGATCGCCTCATAATTTGACCTAATTATATTTAGCTTATCTTAAATTAAAAGGGTCATGCATTATCCATGCATCGCATTACTTATTCCGGCTATTACTTCACGCGGTTGGTAATGAGGGGCCTTGGAGGGATGGATTTCCACATGATTTGATTAGTACTGTGCAGGAGCATTGGTGCAACAAGACCCTACTCTTAGCTCGCGGGTTCTATTGGCGCCAAAGACGCTAATAGTGGGTGGCTAAGGGTCGCATCTAGAAACCACCGCTATAGGGTGTAAGTGTAGATTGCGGAAGCCATCTCACTGCTAGGCCTGGGACTTTGTGAACTATTGAATTTTTAGAAATGGAAATGTATTTTTGTGAAATACGGAATTCAAAGTTATGGGTAAAAACCTAGGTGCTAGAGCCCGGTCGTGATTGGTGCCGATAAATCTCCAACCCTTATCTCGGAGGGCATTATAATTCGATATTATATGCAGTACCGGTCAATTGTATATATTGTTTGGCATTCTGCGTGTACATGCATTCATATGGTTATAATAATTTGTTTGATAACTTGTTTGTCAGTATGGTATGAGGGATAGCTCACTAAGCTCTTGTAACTTCTTCCCTAATAGTCTTTCTTTTGCAAGTTTACATACGATGGGATTGGGATAAGTCTTAAGTGCTGAGTGTGAGATAAAGATATCTATATTAGTGTTAGAATTAGTTGAGATCTTTATAGGTGAATGCATAAATATTCTTAGTAGAAAATATTCACATGTTAGAATTTAGTACAACTTAGTTTTTCCTACAGTTTTATAATGTTGGTATATCTTGTCCTATTATTTGGTAAGGGATACCGATTCTTTGTGGTTCTGAGGAACTGTAGGATATTGGATATCTATAGTTATCTTTATCTATATGTTATGTTGTGTTACATCAAATTAATTACTTAAAATTCAATAATCTTAGTGATTTATTATTTAGAGTCTTGCAATCTCTGACTTGCAAGACGGTTTTCATATCATGGGTGTATACATGTTATGGAAATTTTAGGTAATCCTACTAGGCTCCCTTTAGGGTCTTAACAGCAGATGTAAAACTATGTAAAGTCCAAACAAGGTCATTGCTTATGCAAAGACCTTATTAATTGTCAAGTCCTACATTTGACACTGAGGGTTAGTGTTTGATCTTATACAAGTCTACTAACTAGTAGAAGATTATGTGTAAACTCAAGCACAAGAAGCACATTATGAAGTTTAATGTTAGGATGTAAGTGAACAATACCAATAGTATTCATAAGCTTAACACTTCCATATCAAAGATTAATTGAAATAAGGTGTTGTAAGAGTTTTTAGTTTTGAAGCAATGTGATAAAAGGTGTCATGTGATTGGTGGCCCTTATGTCAACTATCCTTGAATTTATCGAGACATTCAAGGTATTAAACATTAAGTAAGAGTAGAAAAAGTGCCAGTAAATTGTACTGTATTAAATGTGGTTAAAGCACCTTTAATATCCATTTGTTTGCCCTTTAAGATCCTCATCATTTCTCAGTAAACACTCTACACAAGTTGGGAATCTACTGTAGACATACGGCTCATTATACCTGTAATATTATTCACATCTAAGCAATCAACATCATGATCAAAGGGTGTATTATAACTGTGTTGCCCTTTATTAGTATTACAAATGCAATAGATCTTCAGTTACTTCTAGTAATCCGTCAACCATTGTACCACTTAAGATAATCGGTAAGTTGAAAACATTTATCAATAGTATATCCCTCAGATTTACAATGTTTACAATATACCTTCGGTACCCCTATGGCTTTAGGCTTCTTCAAATCAGTACACCGTTTATTAACTCCAAATGCAATAGAATTAATAGCACTGTTCAAAGTAGTAGTGGTCTATCTTTATTTTTCTATCTGTTGTACAAGATAAAATGCACGAGTTACATTAGGTAATTTATCCATTCCTAATATCTAATTATGAATTGATTCAAAACTATTTGACAATCCCATAAGAAATTGAACTACTTTGTTTTGTGAATCAAATTCAATAAGTTTTTCTTTTAACTTGCAAGTATAGTAGTTTAGACGCCTACATATCTGCTCTGGATATCCATTGAACATTTGCAATTCATCCCAACACCTTTTCAGTCTATTGTAGTAAACACTAACAGACAAAGATCCTTACTTTAGGTTACAAATCTCATGTTATAATTGATAGAATAAGTGAGCATTTGCATGTCCATATTACTCTTCAATTTCATGTCAAAGTTAAGATGTAAATTGTATATACAAATAATGTTGTGAAAGATCATTACTTGTGGAATTAAGAACCTTGCATCTAACCATAAATCAGCTTGTTTCCATTTCACAAACTCATTATTTCCTTCATCTCTTATAGCAATTGAGTCATCAATAAAGCCTAATTTCTTTTGGCTCCTAATCTTGTTCTAATTGAATGGCTTTAAGTAAGAAAATTGGATCAATTAAAAACACATTTCCTAACTTCATACTAGGGCTATTTGATGGTGAAATGTGAAGTGTATTTATGTTAATCTAATCTCCTTGTAAATTCATGATTGTCAAATTAAAAGATCAAGAAAACTTATAGATTACACAATTTGTGCTGGTTTGATAGATCAAATCACATTTTCCTGCTCAGATAGCATGTAAATTTTGCATTTGTAATTGAAGTTTTCATAGTAACCAATCGAGTGAAAGAGAGAGAGAGAGGTAGAATTATAGGTGTAGAGCTAAAGAAAATGAAAAATTACGTAACTAACTAAAAATTGTAGTTTGTTATAAGTATTTATACTATCTTATCTTAAGCTAAGTAAATATCTGTTAACTTATCAACAAACTATACTAACCAAGCTATATTAAACAACAAATAGAGTTAATGTAATGCTTAAGAAAATTTAAAACAAAACATTTTCAAAGAGAAAGGCATTATGGTCATTCCAATCCATAAATCCTTTTATTCTTAATATATCTTACATCTGCCTTTTCTTTTCCTTTTAAATCCTAAGCCTTCATGTAGCCACTAAGCTCTTTCCTTCTCCTCTTCTCTAAACCCCCTCCTAAACCTTAGTTGTATAAGGCACTTAAACCTCCATCCTCTTAAGAAAAATTTGTGAAAAATCAATTTCAAGGTAAGATTAAGTATCGAAACTTCATTTCTTAGCTTTTTTCCTTGAAAATCATCCATTTTTATAAGTTTTATTAGCTAATCCCTTAAAATTCGAATTTGTATGCTTAAGTTTTTAGTTTAGTCTTTCGGTTTATCTTACTTTTGGATTCCTAGCTTGTGTTCTTACATTTCTAGTAAGTTCCCTTCATCTTTCATCTTATTCTTTAGATTAAAGTTGGTTTCTTAAAGCTTGTTGGTAGATTTGTGGTTTTGAGTTGGTGTTGATCTAAAATTTGTAGTTTGGATTATGTAAAAATGTGTTGTATTGATGAGTTGATGAGTAATCGAAGTGTACTTGAAGTGGGTTTGAAGAAACTTTGGATTCAAGTTGGTTTAGGATGTGATTTAGAATCTTCATTTACTGTCCTAGTTGAAATCGTAGGGCCAGTTTTAATGGAACCGTATGACTAACATATTACTAGTTGTAACTAGTCTTTTGGTTATAGAAGGCTACTAAGGACCAGTTGGCTGGTTACTTGAACTGTGTGATTGGTTCACATTAGAAGAGTGAACCAAGTTTTTTATCTGTTCCCTATTCTTAAATCAATTTCCTTGTGCTCTAACCTATTTCTTAAAATATATTTTATCCTCTAAAAGTATTTTTGACCATGTTAAATATTATAACTAATTCGCAAACATATTTTACAAAGAATCAACTCAATTTTGAAACTTCCTTTAGCCTTCAAATCCTCATTCCAAGTATTTTAATCTTTCCCTTCCTAAAACAAAGTCTAATTTTTACCCTCTTATTTAGCCATAGTTATCTTTAAAATTTTATATAATACAATAGGAGTTTAGGAAGCTTCTAAGGAGTGTTATCTAAAGACGGTTTTGGTTACTTAAGATATTTAAATTGGATAGATTAGAATAAAAGATTAAGAAAAGTTCATTGTTATAATTGTCAGGTTGTTAGATTCGGGTTTCATTGTTAATTTGGCCTTTGTAATTGGTTCATATTTGGTTTTCTAGGTAAGTGATGCTTTGTTGTTTTCTTGTACTTGTTAGGACTTAATAAATAAACCGGACTAATTTATATTCAACCAAAATAAATTTGGTTGCTAGTTGTGCTTGATTCACTTGCTTTAGGAGCTCATAGTAACAAATTCCTAGAAGAGCAACTGTTGATCATATACAAGATTTCACTAGTAGACTTTCTATGGGATGATGCAGTTATAATTATAGGATTTAAGAACTTTAAACTCCAGGCAAAAAGGACTAAAAAAACTTATCTATCTATCTATCTATCTATCTATCTATATATGTAGACAAAAATCATGATGTAATGGGGTTATGAGTACTCTTTTATTGGTTATTGGCCTAAATTTAAGACAATTAATTGATTGTTTGCTTTATACTTGATGTAAGTTGCATTAGATGTAAGTGTATGACTTGATTTGGTATTCTTATGCACTTTTGCATCACGTATTGGGCTTTGACTTATTCTATCATTTTTATTGATGCAGATTAATTTGATAAGTTGCAGTCTATAACAAGTATGTAAATCAAAACCATTGGGTTGGGAGAGAGAGATGATCAATTATGTATTGTGTAGAGGAGATTTTTGAATGTGGGATTATAGAGCTTATATTGAGTGGAATTGTTGACAAGTTTTGTTGTTTTAGAGTTAGAAATTTTTTTCATGTGTAATTGTGGTTAGAATGACTCGTTAGTAAGTCATTTCTTATTTTTTGTTATTTATTTTTTCATGTGTAATTATAGTTGGAATGACTAGCTAGTGAGTTATTTTTTATTTGTTGTCATTGGAAAATTATTTTTAATACTAGTGATTTTAGAGATTATAATTAGTTTTAGAGTTTTAACATATCATTAGAAAATTAGAGATAGATGGTAGGTTGTAATAACCTTTGGCTTTAAAGCGTTACAATTAACTAATGGCAAATAGAGTTAATTAAAATGTGAAGTTACTGGTTGATCTATACTAGCTAAGCTAACTATAAATAATATACTATAAAAGAATAATATATGTTAATATAAATTATTCTAAGACTTGTATACTAATGCTAAATGAGCTTTTCACATTGGTTGATTCTTGAGCGTGACCACATATGGGGTACTTAATCTTATTTGATTTGATGCTTTTGTTTGGAAATATCTCAGATGAAAATAAATAAAAAGCTAAATTTTTTATAAAAAAGGAAGAAGAAAACCATATGGGTGTCTTTCGTTTGTTTTTTCCCTTTTAAAGTAATCGTCCACAGATAGTGAAGTATAGCATTTCTCTTGTAATGAACTTCCACCTATTGAATGATCTCCTAAAATATTCAGGTAATTTAACCCTTTCAACGAGAAACAAGTATACAATTAGCAATTTCTTAAAGTAGTTTGCATATATATTTTTTACATTTTTAGTTGGTATGTGCTAAATTTTTAAAGTTTTGAAATTTGTATTCTAATATAAAATCTTAAGAAGAGAAAAAGAAGAAGAAACTTTTAAGCTCCTATGTGATCACTTTTTCATGACAAAATGACAAAAGAAAAAGCAATAAAGGAAATATTACTTTCGATAGTAAGCATAACAAAATGTTTAGAAATCGAAAAAAAATAAGGTATAGAGTTTTTTCTCTCTTGTTTTGTATATTATATTAAGAGAATTATAATAGAGGGAATCAACGTTTGGAATAAGTTCAAATAAAATATCAACGTTTTAAAATGGTTTAAATAAATGATCAATATTTTGAAAAATTCAAATAAGGGATTAACGTTTCATAAAATAATTCAAATAAGGAATTCATAATAATTAATTCATCAAATTATTTAAATCAATTTATAAAACGTTAATTCCTTATTTGAACTATTTTATAAAATATTAATCCCTTATTTAAACTTTTTAAAACGTTAATCTATTATTTGAATTTATTTTCAAACGTTGATTCGCTTCATTGTAATTTTCTTATATTTTATGTGACTTTTTACTTTTAGTTTCTATGATTTTTTAATTAAAAATAAAATAGTACAATAAAATTAAAAAAATGTATTTTTAATATTTAAAGATTGAATAGTGAATGATGATGAGAAGTTTTTTTTATATACTAAGTAAATATAAAATAGCGTAATTATAATCTCATATAGTTGTTTGCATAGATTGATATAATAGGATAAAGTGACGGGGGTGGACTGAAAAAAGCTAATAAACGAGACAATCCCACACCCGACCGTTGAAGGGTGCACGTTGAAGGGTGCATGTATTATGTATGTATACATGGAATGGGCCGGGTCTTGATCCGTACGGCACGTACATCCACGCGCATCGATTAGCTCCCTTTTTTATTTTTTGACTGAATCGATTAGCTCACTTTTCATTACATTTTACATATTGTCAGAGGAAAGACAAAAATAAATATCTAGGAAGTTACATTATTTTTTGTCACCTGCTTTACTGAGCTTGTTTCTCTCTTAGACAACTTGACCACTGAATGACCCCCATGACCCCTAACGTTAACATCTCAATCCCAATCCATCAATGAGGCCAATCCATCCTCAATTATCAGCTTAAGCCAGATCCGAAAATGACTCGCATTCTTGATATCCTCGTCAATATCATAAAGTGAAGCCTTCCTCACAAAAAAAGCAAGACACTCGGGTACGTAATTAAGCCTCTAGAAACCCTTAACTAGAATTAAATCCTCAGCGAAAACCTTCGTAGTTTGGATTTATTTGGCTCAATCATGAAATTATAGTCTATTTAGTCCAAACGAAGACATTAATTGAAGTCAAATAATTTTAAATATAAGGAAATAAAATTGCATCTCCTCCTCTATATATATTGCTATATAATATAAACCTATATATATTTTCTAAGATGTCATTATATATAATAAAGTGTCCGTGATTAGATTTCAGCATCAAAACTAATCAAAACCACATTTGAAAACTGTTCAATTTAAACACTTAATACTGAAACACCTTTTAATGGCGAAGAATTTAAATTGAATTGCTTTAAATACTTTTTATTTTAGTTTGAACCACCTTTTAAAGAACCTTTATATATATATAAAAGTATAAAATATATATAATCTTAATAGTCATCGGAATTTTTTTTTGCTTAAATTGAGTAAAATTAAAGTCATGTATATTGCATCTTATATTATACTAAATATGCGTGAGTTTGCTTTAAAAAATTGTTTTTTTTTTTTGCCAATTTAAAAAGAATATTGCATCTTAGATTAATTTTTAACAAGAAAAAATTCAAATTCGATTCAAACAGCTCGATTTAATTTAATCAAACAAAATAAACTGTACACCTTTTAGATTCTCTCTAAACTGAATCAGGAACCAAATTGAAAATATAAAAGGATTGCATTTTTTAGTTTGATATAATTTAGTTCAATTTGATCAATAACCTTTCCATACAATATATTTTTCAAATTATAATTTATATATTAAACTCATCAAAATGCTGATTGCTTGGAAAATAAAAACAAAGGCAATCGAAATTTCCGATAAGAAACCAAAAGAGAATGAGGAGATCAGAAAGCAATTAAATACTCAAAAATTAATGAATTAATTCATCAACATTATTTATATAATACATCTTAGAACACAATGTTCAAGGAATGAAACGCCCATTACTATTACACTCCACTAAAGATTTCTGATCACCGCCCTGACAAACGAAAAACCTCTCCGGACATCTATACAAACAATTGTTTACTAAACTAACGTTCACATCACCATCCGGTTTAAGCCCCATGAACAAACCGGGTATGGGTCCAAACAAGTAATTCCCACCCAAAAACAGCCTCCCGAACTGCGACACTCCATCACTCGGTACAACTGCCTTAATAGCGTACTGGGTCGGAATCATACCCGTAAACAAGTTATTCTCTAGCGACAAAGCTGACAGCTTTGGCATTAAACTTAGGAACATAGGTAATAAACCTTTGATCATATTATTGCTTATGTCGATTGCAATAAGCTGGCTTTGGATGTAATTGTAGGAGGGTGTTTGGATGGAATTGAAGTAGTTGTCCGAAAGTGTGAGTTGCTGTAATGACGGGTGTGTGAATAAAATCGATGGTATGTAACCACTTAGCCTGTTGTGACTAAAATCAAGAACTTGTAAGGAATTCAAAAGCTGGATGCTTTGTGGGATTGTTCCTGAAAACTTGTTATTTCTCATGGAGATTTGGACTAAAGAAATTGGTAAATTTGATGGGATATGGCCAGAAATCGAATTATCACTGGCATCTAAGTAGTATAAATTTTTTAAGGATCCAAGTTCAGGGAAATTTCCGGACAGATTATTGGATTGAATTTCAAGCCTGCTTAAATTTACTAGATTGTTTAAATTTTCTGGGATGGTACCTTCTAGGGCGTTGTTGTCCAATAAAAGCTCTTGGAGGTTAGAAAGCGAGCCGATTGAGGTGGGTACTGGGCCTGAAAATGAGTTTCTCGAGAGACTGAGTCGACTCAGCTCAGTCAGGTTGGAGAGTGAGTGGGGTATCGAGTCAGAGAAATAGTTTCCTGACAAGTCGAGCATTTGGAGGTATGGGAGGTTGAAAGAGATGGAAGTGAGTGAACCGGAGTAACCCGCTTGGTCGAGGGCGAGTTCAGTGAGTCGACTCAGTCCCGACACGACCGTGTCACACCTGAAACCGCATGTGAACTTGTCGCTGAAGAGGTTGTCGCAGGGGTCGAACGAGAAGTCCCATGAACTCAGGCATGACCCGGGACTCACTGTGTTGGGTTCTACCGCGTACTTAAGCTCCTCCAAAGCCTGTATATCTCCCCAGTAAGTTACTGCTTCACTGCAATAGAACATTTGTGATGAGACCAATAGAGAGATCAGTGAAAACACAAGGAAATGACCCATTTGGCTACTTTTGAGCATTGCAAGAAAGTCTGCAACTTTTGAGTAAAGAAGATGATAAGTGCAAATAGGTCTCTTGGGTTGGGTGATTTTTTGAAGTTAGCGACAGACGGTGAGAGAGAGAGAGAGGGATAGAGGGAGGTGATAACTTTAGGTTTGATCAGGATCGTCGGTTTTGGGGGAATGGGGAATGAGAATTTGAAGAGAGAGAGAGAGAATGGGTTTAAGGAAACTTTTTAGATACGTTTGTATGAGACGTGAAGGGGTTTTTATGTGAGTGGCCAGCGGATTAATGGGTTCACGAGGGAACTGTCAGAAACAATCTTGCTTCTTTTTTAGTGGAGTTCTGAGTACCATAGCTTATAAGCCTAGGAAGTAGCTATATGTTCGTATTCGTATGTCGTGTTCCCCTCGTAGAGGTCATGGTTTTTCATTTTTGGTTGAGTTGGGTAGACAGGTGGGGGATGCAAGCGCACGATTCCCCTTTTTTTTTTTTTTTTTTTTTTTTTCTGCCCCTCCTGCAAAAATAAAGTGTTACTCCGTTGGGTTACAATTTCGTAAAAGAGTACGTTGTTAACTTTTAAGTGTTAGACAATCCTGTAAGAAGAGAAATAGAAGAAAATGAGTTAAAAAAAAAATAAAAAGAAATGAGTGAAAAGAAAATAAAACGTGCTTTTTATTTTGTGCTTATCAATATAAAGAAAACGGAAGGAGTTTTTTATTATTTTTTTTCTTTGTTTAGTTTGTCCCAGAAAAGATGAAGAGAATTATAGTTAGTATAAGATAAAATTACCCTTATTTTAATTTTTTGGTGCATGTTGTTACGAAGGATAATTTTATAATTATCGCTTATTTTCACCTATTTTTATTAATTTCTCTCTAATTCTTGAGAGAAAAGAAATAGACTCTAGAGTGGAAATATTATGGCTCATTTCCTTCTTCTTCTTTTTTTTTTTTTAACCTATATCCACTGTTAAATATATCATTTTCTCTTATTTGGATTCATTTCTACAATTTTCCACTTATCTAAACACAAAGTTAGTCTCAACTTTCCTATGTTGTTCTATTTGAATCCTTAATAAATAAAGATATTAATTACTGCAAAAGAGAATTCTCATCAAGTTTGTTAAAAATTCTGTTCAACATATTTCGGCTTTTAATTAGTTCATAATCATTAACTTTAAAAGTAATATTTTATTTATGTTTAATTAATATAATAAAAATAATAAAATAATAAAGAAACAAATAAGCACCACCGCCACACCAATACGCACAATGGCATGACAAAAAAACCATCAAAGAATGAAAAGGCTATGTTAAGGTTATTTTAATAATAAGCCTTATGAGTTTATATAAGTTAATAATAATAATTATGTAATAAGGTTATCATACTTTAAGGTTATAGACTTTAAAATTTCATACCTATAATTGATTGAAGCAAAAGAATGTTACGTCCAAAATTCCAATATTTTTCTTTCTCCCATGCTTTCTATTAGTCCACAACTCACGAAAATTCTTTATATTTCTTTACTCACTACTCCTATAGCATCAAATTAAGTGTGTAGAGATTCGAAACATCATTTCTAGTTAATCTATGGACATATACATACATACATATATATATATATATATATATATATATATAGTCATAATCTCCAGGTCCAAGGTACTATTTTGTTCTTTCTAATTATGGCAAGAGATAAAATCTATAAAAAGCTACGTGATTGACTTGGAATACCGGCCATGAATTTAGTTTCTTGTGCCTTCAATCATAATTCAAGTACACTTTAATCTATACTTATGCCCTAATCTTACATACGTTTTGTTCTGAGTGCGAACAATATTAAGGGGAATAAAGATTGCTTAATCCAACAGGATAAACACGAAAACACAATCCATGTGGTGATTAGACGACGTATACCCTGGCATTGTAATGTTAGAGGAAGATGGAGATGGATTTCTCTAAAGAACAAACAGGGAAGGACTTTCACAAAACTCCTCATCACTTTACAAACCCAGGCTCGCTCTACTTCTACTTCTAATTCGTCTTCACTTCTAGTTGTCCCCAATACAAAACTAATATCTTTTGTATTTGAAAACTAAATTAATCCTTTCATACCTAATAAAAATAAATTAGGGTAGTGGATGAACATCCTCAGCTTTAGGTGTTTGGATGAGGCTTAAGAGCTTTACAGTCTTTACTCTTCTTTTTCTATATGTACTATATTTGCTATATTATTTAGTTAAACTCATTTGATAACATCATCATATTAAATTTATTATTGTGAATCACTTAGGAGCTTATACGTGCAAAAGGTGGATGGAATTTTTAACATCCTAGATGGAAGTCTGCTTTTGTAAAATATGGAAACTAATGGGAGCCAAGTTAAAAAAAAAAAAAAGCATTATTGACCCAAATAGAAAAGGAGATTGAGGACTAATTATTAGTCACTTGAACACAATATGCAGTATATATATTTGATAAAAAAAGAAGAAGAAGAAGAACCAAGAGTTTACCTACCCAAAGTTTACTAAGACACAAAGTTAAGATACTAATATCATGATATTTATTGTTCAATCATATTTTTCTCTGAAGATTGAGTTTTCATAATGATGATGAGATAGCAAATGTAAGACAAAATAGTGCAAAGTAAATAAACAAATTATGTTTCTTTTCATCCTTTTTTTTCCCTTAAATATAGAAACATAGAAACTAGAGATAAGGTGCAATTTTCCCCTCGTTTTATATCTTTTAAGATCAATGTAACCACAACTAAATGAATGGTAGTGTAAGGCTTGTTCCCCTCTAAATTTGAGGAGAAATAACCATAGAGGCTACATTAATGCACTATTCACTTCATTGAATGGAATTCAAGGGAGATGATATTGGAATTCGTAAAGAATATAATAAAGAGTGTAATACTCATTACTTTGTTTAGTTGGATTTGTAAACAACTTCAGAATAGATATATTATATAACTTTAATAACTAAATTACCCTTAGTTCATTTTCCTTTTCAACCAACTCTAAATAATAAGTGTTAGTGGTTGGTGGCGATAGCGATAGCGATAGCGATAGCGATGGTGGTGGCGGTAGCGGTAGCAGTAGCGATGATGGTGGTGGCGGTGGGGGCGGCGGTAGTGGTAGTGGTGGTGGTGGTTGGTGGTGGCAGTAGTGATGATAGTAACGGTAGTTGATACAGATTCATTGATGAACACATGGACCTAATGTCATACGTGACCAAAGGATGGGTCCGAGCCATGAGATGGCTTGAAAAGTAAATAATAGTCGAAGAATGCGTTGGATATGATGCACTGATGCCTCATACAAGCTCAAGATATACTTGATATGACGTACAAATGTGGCCAGAGGTTACTTACCACTAGTCTATGCTCAAAGGGCTAGATAAGTGTAGCTCATGAGTAAGCAACATAACACTTAGCTCAAGAGAGTATGTTAAAAAACAAAAAATTCAATCTAATGATTTTCCTAGTTATTACATTATACAAGTATTTATACGATTCAATTAAGGTAAATCCTAGGTAAGAGTAAATTACAAAAAGGATTCCTACTAATAAAGGAAAAAGAGAATAATCCACAGGGGTATCAATGTTATCGTATAAAAAAAATATCCATTGGTAGTAAGGATAGTGCAAATGTTAGAAAAGGACAATGCATGCCTAATTTGCTCATTCTGTAGTCCTAATAACACTATTGCTAAGCAAGGGCAAACATCTCAACGAGTTAGGTTGGAGTTAGCAGTTCGATAGCTTGGATAGTTAGGACTAAATAGTCGGCCTTGGGTGACCGACTCCTAACAATTGTCAGGTTGACTTCGATATTGGTGAGGTTGGTTGTTTCCTAACTTGATGCTTAGACTGGTGTATGTTGCAAAGGAGTCGGCTTGGTATGTTGGCTGGTTACCTTGGTAGTTTCCTGAATGATGTGGAGAGCAAAGTGACTAAGCAAGTTGAATTGAGGAATGCATTGCTCCTCGATACTCAGTTCACCTTGAACAGCTCGGCGAGATAGTTAGGCAAGTCCACAAGCTTAGGATCACGTTATTGGTCTATGATCTCTATCATCTCCTCGGTCTATTTGAGATTTAGGATTAAATCTGGCTTAACTCTAGATTGCTCATCCTTAGGAATATATGGTTGGAGATCGGCAATGTTGAAAGAGTTTGAAACTCCATATTCCTTAGGCAGTTCAATCCTGTAAACATTAAGATTAATCCTTTCAAGCACTTTAAAAGGTCCATCAACCTTGGAAGATAACTTGCTCCTCCTCAAATTCGAGAATCACTCCTTGCTGAGGTAGATCTAGACCAGATCACTTGGTTAAAACTCTCTCTTCTTCTACCCCTAGCCTCGCCTCTCAAGCTTAGAAGTAGCTTAGCTTAATTGTTTTACCACCTTTTGGTATATGGTTCTGATGGTCTTGACCTTCTTTGTAGCTAGCAGGTCATCATTTGGCCTTAGTAGGGGTACTTGGTTTATTAGGAGCTCAGGTTTAAACCTATAGGTGACCTTAAAGGGAGACATGTTTGTCACTGTGTGGGCAGTCCTATTATAGGTAGATTCAATGATTGATAGGTATAAATCTCAATCACTAGTATTCCCTATAATAGCAACCCGTAGTAAAGTTTATGCTGTTCTATTAACAATCTCAGTCTACCCATCAATTTGCAGATGGCAAGACGTGTTGTACAATAGCTTAGTTCCCATTCGCCTCCATAATGTTCTCTAAAAGTAGCTCATGAACTTTAGGTTTCGGTTGGAAATAATGGTTCTAGGTACTCCGTGAAGCTTGATCATTTCTTATAAGAAAAGAGAAGAAATAGCCAAAGTGTTGTTAGTTTTGGAACAAAGTACGAATTGTGCCATCTTGCTAAATCAATCCACAACTATCATGATGGAGTCCTTCCTTCGAGACGTCTTTGGTAATCTTAACATGAAGTCCATATTCAGCTCGGTCCATGGTTTGGTTGGGATTGGTAAGGGTATATAATGTCTTTGCTTGGCTCGGCTTGGCTCTTTGCTTTTTGGTAGGTTGCACACTTTTCCAATACGGACTACACATCTCTCATCATCCTTAGCCAAAAGAATCTTACAGATAATAACTCATAACTTTAGTGTTGGCCAAAGTGTCCAATTAATCCTCCTCTATGCACCTCTTGCACTAGTAATTCTCTTATGGAACAAGTCAGGATATATAGCCTCCTCTTCTTAAATAAGTATTCGTATTTCTTGTGATAGTCATCCAGTGTTTTTCCTTCCTCACATTTGGCATAGATGAGACCAAAATATGGATCCTCACCATTCAAATTCTTTATTGTTGAAAAACTAAGCAGCCTAGTCTACAGTTCAATCAAGAGAGAATGTCGTCTTGATAGAATGCCAGCCACTACATTATTCTTCCCATTCTTATATTTTACGACATAGAAAAAAAAAAAAACGCTCCATAAACTCGACTCATTTAGCTTGCCTTTAGGACAAATTGGGTGGGCTCTTCAGATATTTCAAGGATTTATGATCAGTATAGATCACAAATTCCTTAAGTAACAAATAGTGCGGCTATACTGTCAAGGCTCAAATTAAGGAGTAAAACTCCTTGTCGTAAAGTAAGCAATAGCTCAGCCTTCTTACGTCAACACAACACCTATGCTTAGTCTGAACACATCATATTCTATTTCAAACACTTATGCTTAGTCTGGGTACATCACACTCTACTTTAAACACTTTATCAAAACTCAGTAAAGTTAAGATATAGGTTATAGTCAGTCTCTCCTTCACTTCCTCAAACTCCTCTACTTCTTCTCTCCCCATCTGAATTTAACATTCTTCTTTGAGAGTTTAGTTAATGGCGCTACAATCGTATTGAAATTTTTTATAAATCTACGCTAGAATGAGGCTAGGTCATGGAAACTTCTCATATCAACCGAAGTGGTTAGAATTGGCCATTCAATGATTGCTCTAATCTTCTCTTCGTCAACTCGTATGCCACCACTACTTACAATGAATCCCAAGAATATCACCTTAGATTGACAAAAGTCACACTTCTTCAAATTGGTGTAAAGCTGTTCTACTTAGAGTTTTGCAAAGACTCTTCGGAGATGCTTCGAGTGAGTCTCCAAGTTTGGGCTATACATCAAGATGTCATCAAAATAAACGACGATAGACTTACTTATTAGGTCTTGGAGCACATGATTCATTAAATGTATAAATGTGCTCAGGGCGTCCGATAACCCAAATAGTATCACAAGCCATTCATATAATCCATGTTGTGTCTTGAAGGCGATCTTCCACTCGTCTCCTTCATGCATTCAGATCTGATGGTACTCTAATTTGAGGTCAATTTTGGAGAACACTCTTGCTCCACTTAACTTGTCTAACATGTCATTAAGCTTTGGTATTGGATACCTATACTTGATGGTGATTCAATTGATTACTCGGCTATCTACGCACATTCTCCAAGATCCATTTTTCTTTGGCACTAACAAGGCTAGCATAGCACAAGGGCTAAGGGATTCATGCACATATACCTTCTTTATGAGCTCATCTACTTGCTTTTGCAGTTTGGCAACCTGTTTAGGATTTAGTCTATAGGCAAGCTTATTTAGCAGTGCGACTCTTGGCTGCAGGTCAATACATGCTTGATGCCTCGGATTGGGGGTAGACCTTTTGATAACTCCTTTAGAAATAGGTTGGCAAACTCCTTTAGCAAGGTTTTTACTTCGGTAGGCAGCTCCTTCTCCTCAGGTCTCATCTCCAGAATTCTTCGGACCAGCAGATAGGTCGATCTATGGAGCTTCATCTCTCTTTTCAGCTAAGTTCGGGTTATTACCAAAGTCTCTTTCTTTGAGCTTCGGCTTAATTGGGACTGCATGACCTTTGCTTATTTAGTAGTCATAGAACTCAATTTCAGCCTCTTGCCTTCATGCTCCATAGAACATGTATTGCTTCTTCCATCATATATAACTGCTTGATTAAACATCTATGGTTGCCTAAGTAACATGTATGACACACTCATGGGTAGTATATCACAGAGCACTTCATCTTGGTAATTGCCAATGTAGATCACTATAGACACCTATTTATTCACTTGTAGGGTACCTTTATCATTGAGCTAATGTAACTTATAAGGCATTGGGTAGGGCTTAGTCGGTAATTTTAATTGCTAGACCATAAATGTAGAGGTTGCATTGGTGCAGCTTCTACTGTCAATGATCGGCACACATAGAGACTCATTCACCTTACATTCGATATGGAAGAGATTTTCTCTCTACTCATCTTCGGGCACATGATTGATACTCATCATCCATCTCAACACGAAAGTGGTTAGCATAAAGTTGCCTTCCTCATTTTAGATGACTTCCTCTTTAGATAGTTTAGTCCATTAGTCCTCTTTTAGCTCCTTTACTTCCTCATTAGTATTATCGACTTTAACAGTTAGCACTTTACATCGGATCACCATTGTTCTTCTATTTGGACACTGAGCGCCCATGTGTCCGAATCATTGGCATTTGAAACACTTGATCTCACTCGCCTTCCTGCTTGAACTTTGGCCTTTCTCAAACTTTCTTGGGAGTTCTTTCTCCTTTACTCGGATAGTTAGAGTAGGTTAGGTCTCAACGACCTTACTTGGTTCTATTTGTATAAGTTTGCTTGGAAAAAACCAACTACTGCCAGGTTGGTTGATGGGTGGTTAAAACCTTCTTGATATGGATTCATGGATGAATACACAAACCTAATATCACACGTAACTAATGGATGGGTCTGAGTCACAAGATAGCTTGAAAAGTAAATGATAATCAAAGGTTGAGTAGGGGTTCCCGTACACCAATGTTGGATATAACACATCGATGCCTCACAAAAGCTTAAGACGTACTTGATATAACGCACAAGTGTGACCAGAGGTTATTCGCCACTAGTTCATACTCAAAGGACTGGATAAGAGTAGCTTAAAAGTAAGTAGTAGAACACTTAGCTCAAGAGAGTATGTTTGAAAAAGTTCAATCTCATAATTGTTCTAATTACTATAATGTGTAAGTATTTATATGACTCAATTAGTGTAAATCTTAAGTGAGAGTAAATTACAAAAAGAATATTCGTTGGTAGAAAGGATGGTATGGATGTTAAAAAAGGACAGCGTATGTAATTTTACTCATTCTATGGTCGTAATAACACTGCAGGCCAAATAGGTCTTGATCAGGTCTAATCGGCGTTAGTAGATCAACAGCTTGGATTGTTGGGATTAGACAAGGGTTGGTACAGGGGCGACTTACATTTGGATCAGCCTTGGGTAGTTGGCTCCTGGCAGCTGTTATCTCGGCTTTGGTAATGGTTAAGTTAACGGTATTCTGATTTGATGTTGGGAATAATACGTGACGGAGAGGTCACCTCGGTAGCTTTTTAGATGATGTAGGAAGCAAAGTAGCTCAGTAGGTTAGATTGGTGTAAGCACTGCTCCTTGGTGCTTAACTTACCTTAAACAGCTCAGCAAACCATTTGAGTGAGCTCTCAAGTTTGGGAGCACATGATTGGTCCTTAATCTCTATCATCCCCTTTGGGTTATTTGAGATTTGGGATCAAATTTGGCTTAGCTCCAGGTTACTCGTCTTCAAGAGTGCAAAGTCAGAGATCGACAATGTTGAAGGAGTCCAAGACTCCATATCCTTTAAGTAGTTCAATCTTATAAGTATTAAGATTGATCTTTTCAAGCACTCTAAAAAGTCTATAAGCCCTTGGGGATAACTTGCTCCACCTCATATTTGGGAATTGCTCCTTGTTAAGGTAGATCTAAACCAGGTCACTAGGTTGAAACTCTCTCTTCTTTCGTCCTTAGCCTCGCCTCTTGAGCTTAATAGAAGCTCGGCTTAATTACTCTATGACCTTTTAGCATATAGCTCTGATGGCTTTGACTCTTTCTACGGCTGGCTGGTCATCATCAAGTATCGATTGGGGTACTTGGTCCATCGGGTGCTTGGGGTTGAACTTATAGGCGACCTCAAATAAAGACATGTTTGTTACGCTATGGACGGTCCTATTGTAGGTGAATTCAATGATCGGTAGACATAGATCCCAATTAGCTATGTTTCATCTGATAATAACCCATAACAAAGTTCCTATGGTTGGATTGACAACCTTGGTCTGTCCATCGGTTTGTGGATGGTAGGACATACTGTACAATAGCTTAGTTCCCCTTTGTCTCCATATCATTCTCCAAAAGTAGCTCATGAACTTTGGGTCTCGATTTGAAATAATGGTTCTATGTACTCCATGAAACTTGATCACTTCCTATAAGAAAAGAGAAAAGATAGTCGAAGCATCATTAGTTTTGGAATAAGGCATGAAATGTACCGTCTTACTAAATTAATCTATGACTACCATGATGGAGTCCTTCCCTTGGGATGTCTTTGGTAACCCCAACATGAAGTCTATACTCAGTTTAAACCATGGTTTGATCAAGATAGGCAATGGTAGATAGTGTCTTTGTTCGACTCGACTCGGCTCTTTGCCTTTTGACAAGTCGCACACTTTTCCAACACAGATTGTACATTTCTCATCATTCTTGGCCAAAAGAATCTTATGGATAGCACTTCATGGGTTTGGCGATCGCCAAAGTATCTTTTCAATCCTCCTCCATGTGCTTTACATACTAATAATTCCTACACGGAATAGGTCGAGATACAAAGCCTCCTTTTCTTGAATAAGTATCCGTCTTCCCTGTGATAATCATCCAGTGTCCATCCTTCCTCACACCAAGCATAGATAGGACCAAAGCGTGGATCTTCAGCATATAATTTCTTTATTATTGAAAAGCCAAGTAGCTTGATTTGTAGCTTAGTCAAGAGAGAATGTTGTCTCAAAAGGGCATTGGCTACTACGTTGTTCCTTTTATTGTATTTTATGACATAAGAAAACCCCTCCTTAAACTTGACCCATTTGGCTTACCTTTGAGATAACTTGAGTTGGCTCTTCAGATATCTTAAGGATTTATGATTGGTGTAGATCACAAATTCTTTAGGTAGTAGATATTGTTGCCATATCATTAAGACTCGGATTAAGGAGTAGAACTCCTTGTCATAGACAGAATAGTTAAGTGTAGCTCCTCGAAGTTTGTCACTAAAGTAAGCAATTGGTCGGCCTTCTTACATCAGCACGGCACCTATGCCTAGTTTGGACGCATCATATTCTACTTCAAAAACTTTGTCAAAGCTTGGTATAGCTAAGACAGGGGTTGTAGTTAGCCTCTCTTTAACCTCCTCAAAACTCCTCTTCTCTTTCTCTCCCTATCTGAATTTAACGCTCTTCTTTAACAGTTCAGTAAGTAGGGCTACAATTGTACTAAAATTCTTTATAAATTTGTGATAGAATAATGCAAGGCTGTGGAAGCTCCTCATGTTGACAAAATAGGTCGGTACAGGCCATTCTATGATCGCTCTTATCTTCTCATCGTCGACTCGGATGCTACCTCCACTCATAACAAACCCCAAGAAGATCACTTCGAATTGACAAAAGTCATATTTCTTCATATTGGTGTAAGGCTGTTTAGCTCGGAGTTTTGCAAAGACTCTTTGAAAATGCTTCTAGTAAGTCTCTAAGTCGGGGATGTACACTAGAATGTCGTCAAAATAAACCATGACAAACTTCCCTATTAATTCTTGCAGCATATGATTCATCAAGTGCATAAATGTGCTCAGTGCATTGGATAGTCCAAATGGAATTACAAGCCATTCATATAAACCATGTTGTGTCTTGAATGCAATCTTCCATTCAACACCTTCATGCATTTGGATTTAAGGGTATCCAGATTTCAGGTTGATCTTGGAGAATACTCTTACTCTATTCAGCTTATCTAGCATATCATCGAGCCTTGGTATGGGATACCTGTACTTAATGGTAATGTAATTGATTGCTTAACTATCTACACACATTCTCCATGTCCCATCTTTCTTTGGCACTAACAAGGCCGGCACGGCATAAGGACTAAGGGACTCGCGCATATACCCCTTCTTCAATAGCTCGTCTACTTGCTTCAACAACTCGGTAGCCTGCTTAGGGTTCAACCTATAGGCAAGCTTGTTTGGTAGTATAACTCTTGGCTACAAGTTAATTGCATGTTCGATGCCTCAAATGGGAGGTAGACCTTTTGGTAGCTCTTTTGGGAATAAGTCGATGAATTCTCCTAATAATGTTTTCACCTCGGCTGGTTTCTCCCTCTCCTTAGATCTCATCTCCAGTATTCTTCGGATTAACAGATAGGTTAGTCCTTCGAGCTCCATCTCTCTTCTTAGCTCGGTTTGGGTCATTACCAAAGCCTCTTTCTTCAGGGTTTGGCTTAGTTGGGACTGCATGACCTTTACCTACTTGGCAGTCATGGGACTCAACTTCATCCTCTTGCCTTCATGCTCAAAAGAACATGTATTCCTTCTTCTGTCATATACTACTACTCAATCGAACATCCATCGTCATCTAAGTAAGATATGGGACGGACTTATGGGCAACACATCACAGAGCACTCCATCTCAATATTTGCCACTGTAGATTGCTATAGACACTTGCTTGTTCACTTATAAGGCTCCCTTATCACTAAGCCAATGAAGCTTATAAGGTTTTGGGTGGGGCTTGGTTGGCAACTTCAATTGTTGGTCGATAGATGCAGACGTAGCATTGGTGCAACTCCCACTGTCAATGATTAGGGCATATAGTGACTCATTCACCTTACATCTAATGTAGAAGAGATATTCTCTCTACTCGTCTTTAGGCATAGAACTAACACTCATTATCCTTCTCAACACAAGAGCAACCGTTGTAAAATTGTCTTCCTCATTGTAGATAACTTCCTCCTCAAACAGTATGGTCAGTACATCCTCCTTTAGCTCATCTACTTCCTTATCAATACTATCAACTTCAACAGTCGACACCTTACCTTGAATCACCATAGTTTTTCTGTTTGGACATTGAGTGGTCATGTATCCAAATTCTTGGCATTTGAAACACTTGATCACATTCCTCTTTCTCCTTGAACTTTACCCTTTCTCAAACTTCTTCAGGGGTTCCTTCTCCTTTGCTCAAGTAGTCTAAGCAAGTCAGACCTCAGCAACTTTAATTGGTTCTGTTTATACAGATTTGCTTCGAATAGATTGACTACTGCTAGGTCAGTTGACGGGTGGTCCGAACCTTCCTATTCAATACCTCTCTATCCTTTGGGTAGCTCAAATTGCATCATCAAGCACTCCAATATCCAGGGTTTTTAAGACATCCCTAATCTCATACTTCAGTCCATCGATGAATTGAGATATAGTTCGGTCCTTTGGCTCCACAACTTCACATCGGATCATTAACATTTGGAATTCCTTAACATAAGTGTCTACACTCAACCCTCCTTACCTTAGCTCCTACAGTCTTTTGAAAGCATCTTACAAATAATAGCTCAGCATAAACCTTCTCCTTATAACCCTCTTCATTTCATCCAAACTTTTAATCTCTTGTTCTCTTTCCCTTCTTTGGTTAGCTTGCAAGTTCTTTCACCATAGGGTGGTGTAACTAGTGAACTCCAATACAGTAAGCCTAACATTTGCATTGTCAGGTATGTCATAACCTTCAAACTACTTTTAAATCCCATCTACCTAATCTAAGTAGTCCTCAGCATCATTACTCTTGGAAAAAATCATACATCCTTAACCCTTCAACTTTAAGGGCTCGAACATTCCTTTGTTCAAGTTCGTAGTACTCCTCTACCTCATTGTCTCCTTCTTCTTCTTCCTCAATTTCTTCAAGTGTTAGCTTTTGTCTAGCATCCCTACCCATTCCTTTAGCTCGAAGTGGTTAAGCTAAGGCATTAACTTAGCCAAATTGACCATTGCCTCGCTCTTGTTGCTTACGTCCTCTAGTGGGGTTATTTCTAGCTTGTTGTTTATCTTTTTGGATAATTGTCACCAAACTAGCTACTAAGTCGGTAAACCTATCTAAGTGATCACCTATTGACTGAGGTGTGAGCTTCCTTCTTACCCTTGGCCATGTCCAATACCACTTTCTTAGTTTCCTAAAATTCCCTACTTGAATCTGACATTGTTGGTTAACTTGGAAAAATGGATGTTAAAGGCACCACTCAAAGTTCTCTTCACGAATGATAACAGCGGAACAATAGCTACTAGTCTTACTACTATGACAACTATACACAGTGAATAAACAAACAAACACACTCTGTTTTTAGATATAGGAAACAAGGGGAAAATAGAGCATAGAACTCTTCTCAACTTCCAAAATCCTAGGTTAGCAACAAACTTTTAACACATGAAGATAGTAACAAACTACTCAAAGAACACAGTAATAGAATCTAGCTTCGAATGTAGCCTGGCTTTGATACTATGATGATACGAATTCGTGGATGAACACACGAACCTTATATCACATGTAACCAAGGGATGGGTCTAAGTTGCGAGATGGCTCAAAAAGTAAGTGATAGTCAATTATTAAGTAGGGGTTTCCATGCATTGATGTTGGATATGACATATTGACGCTTCACATGAGCTCAAGACGCACTTGATATGATGCACAAGTATAGACGGAGGTTACTCGCTACAAGTCCATGCTTAAAGGGCTAGATAAGAGTAACTTGATAGTAAGCAACAAAATACTTAGCTCAAGAGAGTATGTCTGAAAAAGCTCAATCTCATAACTGTTCCATCTATTATAATGTACAAGTATTTATATAACTCAATTAGGGTAAATCCTAGGTGAAAGTAAATTACAAAAAAGATTCCTACTAATAAAGGAAAAAGAGAATAATTTATAAGGATATTAATGTAATTATGCAAAAGGAATATTTGTCAGTAGAAAGGATGGTACAAAGGTTAGAAAAGGACACTACGTATGTAATTTTGCTCATTCTATGGTCCCAATAATACTTTGGGTTGAGCAGGGGTAGGTCTTAATTAGGTCTGGTTGATGTTGGTAATTCGGTAGCTTGGATTGTTGGGACTAGACAAAGGTTGGCTTAAGGCAATTTACATTCGGGTCGGCCTTAGGTAGTTGGATCCTGGTAACTGTTAGCCCAACTTCAGTAGTGGTCAGGTTGATAGTATTCTAATTCTATGCTAAGAATGTTGCGTAATAGAGAGGAAACCTTGGCAGCTTCTTAGATGATGTAGGAAGCAAAGTAGCTTAGCAGGTTAGACTAGGGTAAGCATTGCTCCTTAGCACTTAACTTACCTTGGATAACTAGGCGAACCATCTAATGAGCCCTTAGGTTTGAGAGGTTATGATCGGTCCTTGATCCCCATTACTTCCTGTTCGGTGCCTTTCTATACTCTAGGTGGCTTAGATTGCATCATCAAGTATTTTAATATCTAAGGTTTCTAAGATGTCCCCAATCTCATACTTCAGTTCACCAATGAATTAAGATACAGTTCGGTTCTCTTGCTCCATGACTTCACATCAAATCATTAACATTTAGAATTCCTTAACATAATTGTCTACACTCGACTCTTCTTACCTCAAGCCTTGCAGTCTTTTGAAGGCATCCTACAAATAATAGCTGTAAGCCCTAAAGCTAAGCCAAGTAATCGTAGGATTGAACTTAGAACCTAAAGTTTAGGGCGATCAGTTAAAGGATCCGATCAAACCCAAATTATAAACTATTTAGAGAAATATTAGTAAAAATGACCCTGTAAACTTAAATTTTAGAAAATAAGTAATAAAATAGGAGACTATAAAATTTTCAAATTTTAAGCATAATAATTACTAATTACCGAAAAGACAAAAAGTGTAATCTAATAACTAATAAATTACTAGAGATAGATTATATGTATACTAAAAATTTTAGAATGACCAAAATAATAATTAGGAATGTTCACATGTACCCTACATGTATTTACTGGTAGATAAAAATACGCGTAATTACCTAAATTGGCCAAAAAACTAAGCAAATAATTAAAGAAAATTATAAAATAATTATAGAAAAATCAGAAGATGATAAGCTGAATCAAGATCAGGTCGTGGTTAGAAAAAGAAAAATTAGCCAATAAGAATTAGACAACCTAAAAGCCAAAAATCAAGGAATTTGAGCAAAGTCTTGTCAAATTAATGCATATTAATTACTACAATTGTCTATAAATAGGGGAAAAAATTTCCAGAAGTCATTGGTCAGTTTAGAATCTGAGAAAAATTGGAACATTGAAAAAATCGAGAGAAAATCTAGAAAATAAAAAAAAAAAGAAAAGAAAACTGTGCAAATTAGGTAAGTGAACTAAAACCACCACTCACCACCACCTGGGACCGAACCACCACCACCACCCTACACTAGAACCACCGCCTGGACCGGCCGACAACTTGGACCGGGTTTGGACGGCCAGGAAGCTTCGAACCGGTTAGTCATTTATTCACCCCGATTTTTGTATAATTTTGTAAAATTAGTTATTTTGCCTAGAAAATTATGAAACTTGTTATTCTGAGGTTTTATTGTATGTAGATTTAGGGAAAAATATTGATTTAGTTTAATTATGTTTGAAAATATAGGGTCCTTAACAAATTGTTCAAAACCGAGCATGATTAAACCGGAAAATAAATAGGCTTAGGAGTGTAGTTTGGAGCTCAAAATTTTTCTGTAGGATTCTCATATGATGTAGAACAATGCTATGAAGCCATTTTTTTTAAAATTAATTTTCGAAATTTTTAAGTTAATTTTTAGCCCTAAAATGATGGGAAAATTGGGTGATTTAGGGTTAATTAGGTGATTAGGATGTTAATTACTGATTGAAATATTAATTATATGTTTAGGGATGTTAATCTCTGAAGTGAAACCCTAATCCTAGTCTTTGGGTATTAAGTATGGTTAATTAGGGAAATTAGGTAAGTAATATAAGAAATTAGTAATATGTGAAAGTGTAAATTAATAAATCTAAAAAAATAGGGTTATTTAGATAATATTAAAATAGAAATCAGAAAAATAATAAATCTGAAATGACAATTAATTTTAAGTAAATATCTCAAAATGTAAGATTTTTAAACATCGGGAATAAATCTGATACTTCAATTAGGGTTAGCGTATACCGAATAGTTTAGAATACCAAATTACGACCCAATAGGATATTTGAATACCCGAGCGTAATGTGATTAATGTTACACTGGGATTCGAGCCTATTTAAGACTTAGGAATTGAAACTAGAATATAGTTTGGGATTCGAACCCCGAAATAAAGTACAACGAATCATTAGTATGATATAGGTATACATGGGGAAAATGAGTTATATTATGAATTAGAATAAAAATCCATAAAATATAAGTATTAAAAAGACCTATTTGTATTATAGGACACCCAGAGACGAATCAACTTGCGATTAAGGGATCGAGCGATCGAGCAATTTCAAGTAAGTTAGGTTATTGCTTATTGTAATAGAGTACTAGTTTTGTAGTGCTCAGAGACTTAGGCTTGTATATGCTTGTGATTGTAAGTAGTTTACGCATGTGTTTGATGTATTTGAATTCGTGCTGAAACTTGCATTGTGAATGATTTTGTGATTGATTGAATTGGTATGAACTTGTTTGAACACCTTAAATGGAATTTAATCTTAATTGACCCTAATAACCAAAAATATCATGCATTGTAACCCGTTAAGGGATCATAGGATTCTCCAACCAAATACCGACCCCTTCGAAAGGGATAACGCAGGATTGCAAAATGGTCCCTTCTTCATCCTCAGTCGAACTAAGTGACAGGAGAGGAGGTCGCGGCGGGGGTGAAGTCAATGGTTTGAAGGTAGTCGCGGGAGGAGCGAGGTCTCCATTGCACAAGCCTGGGTTTAGTTGTAAGCTGCTGCATAACATGGAACTCCTCAACCCGGATTGGAGCGGGTGAAATTTCTCTGATTTCACAACGGACTGGACTACATTATGCGATGACACTTGATTGTTGCATTGCATGAAAATAATTGCTTGAAACCCTGTTTGTGCTTGTATGTATTCTTGAGTCTCCAATTCAACTTATTGAGCTGTAGTTGCTCATACCCTTATAGATCCTTTTGCAGGTTCTGTTTTGTGATCACTTCAAGTACTATGCCACCCTACAATTACTTAGAGGTTAGTCCGTTTGAAGCCAGGGGTGTGAGGATCAAGTTACTTAATATAATGTGTGACTAGAGTGACCATGTAATTAGGAATGAAAGACTAATAGTTATTATGTAATCTAGTAAACTGTCATGTTTATGTAAAACTTCCTGGGAAGCTCTATGGACTTATATATATAATTGTACATGTTATTAGAAATTTGCACTACTTATCATAATTGTAGTATAACTATTATTTGGATTGTTTACTTCAAAGTGAGGAGTCGTCGACGCCTTGTGTAGATCAGTTACTATCATAGAATGGTTTACACGGCGGGACTGTTGCGACTCTGCGACTTCGGGGCGTAACAGTTCTCGGTTGGTATCAGAGTGTAATTTTAATAAACTCGCTTTTAAGCATCATACCTTAAAAGAAATAGACATTATAGGAATATTGAGAGTGGGTAATACTAAGTGGGCGATAAAAGATTGTATAACATAAGTAACCTTAATCTTTAACATAGGAAATATTAATTGGTTTAATTATAATTACAAGGCCGAAGGGGAGAACTAATTCATAGTTGGATACGGTTTGGATGGAATGGAGAAGTATCTCCCATTGATTATAGGGTTAAATTATAATGGCTACTGATGGAATTAGCCGATTGGAATATATTTAGGATGGTTGATGAGATCATTGATAAGTTTCATGATTGAATGTGCTATAACTGGAAGGATGAGTGGGCATGGATGGAAATGAGTTTAGGCCCCCAGTATAATAGATACATCGCTATAGCAGCTTTTGAGCAGAGATGGTTGGAGAAAGAGGGAATTATAACCATGATGATGCCCTTACGGTATTTTCCTGCCAGGTTAGAGAATGGGAGACCATACCCTGCTAGTATTGCACACATCCCTGCTGACATTCCTATACAATATCCACCAGGGATCATTGATTGGTTTCCACAGTTTCCAGAGCCTGCTGGGGATGGTATAGAGATACCATTGAACCTTAACCCTGAACCTGAGTTTGAAATACCAGAACCACCACCGGAAAACCCACCTCCAGTTGAACCTCAAGTAAATGGAGTTCATGTTGAGGAAGATCCCGAGGAAGATCCAGAGGAGGACCCTGAGGAGGACCCAGAAGAAGACCCTGAGGAGGAGCAAGAGAATGAGAATGAGCCTGATATAGATATACATACGGTAGTTATGCAGGTGATCGCAGACACCGTGATAGCTGGAGTTGGAGCTGGTGTTGCAGCTGAGTCGGATGATGATGATGTGTAGGAGGTGATTGTGATTCTTGAGACTCCAGAGATCGTGTTTATAGACTCCACATCAGACAGCGAGCCTGAGGATTACTCTGTAGGAGGCTATATGGCTAACTACTCCTTTGATGGAGTAGCTACCACAGACTCAGAGGAGGATTAGCTTATTTAGATGATTGACTTGTTTAGTTAGATTTTTAGTTATGATCTAGTAGCAATTTTGATAGAAACTGATGTATTTTAGGATCTTTTGATGTATTTTGTAGCTTTTGGATCAAGTTAGATGTATGTTGTAATTAAGCTTGATGTAACCTTTTGTCTTGTACAGTTGTAAAGATCGAGTTTGTATTAGATGATGTAAGTAATGATGTAATCGAGTTGTAAATTTGATGTATGTATTTGAAAGATTATCGAGTTGTATCTTTTGTTTTGAAGTTGTAATAGTGATGATGTAAGGTTGAATGGAATATATAATGGAAGTTAGACTACTAAGTATGTTGACTTCAATGATATTGTCATTACTATTTGATATGAGTACTCATTGCCAGCATTTATTAACATTCTTTAAACAAAAGTAGGGATAACTTATAGATAGTTATGAATGCAAGATTATAAGTTAAATTATTAAGCGATTATGGCTGAAGCTGGAAACGGAAGTAGTCAAGGGGGAACTGAAGGAAATCAAAACCCTCCACCATGAGCACCATCACCACTAAGAGAACAAAATAGACAAGATTTACCTCTACCTCCTTCACAGGAGAATATGCCTATTGGACAAATACTTGCCAGTATGCATACGATGATGAGACAGCAAGGAATGTTGATCCAACATCTTCTAACTGGTGATAATGTAGGAAATAGGAGACCGCAAGAAGTTGAACAACGAATGGAGCGACCTCAAGAGGTAAATAAACTTCCTGAATTTATAAAAGCCAACTGTTATTTTGAAGGGGAGATAGGTAGACCAGATCTAGCTGATGATTGGCTAGCCCAAATTGAGCGAAGTTTTGAGGCTTTCAGAGTCCTTGAATCCTAAAAGTTGTCTTATGGTACGTTTATGTTAAAGTTAGTTGCAAGAGTATGATGGGACTCAAGAGCAAGGCAACTTAGAAATAACATTGACTAGCAACAATTTAAGGAGGAATTCAGGAAGGAGTATTTTCCTCATAGTGTCCAAAACCGAATGGTGCGAGATTTGTTTAAACTGAAGAAGGGAGGTATGAGTGTAACCCAGTATGAGACTGAGTTCAATAGATTGTTACAATATGTACCTGGTTCATACCGAGATAATGTTGAGTTGAAGAAAGATTTATTCCTTACTGGATTTGACCCCACAATGTGTTGTAAGCTGCTGGATTATGGTTTTACTACTTACAATGAAGTGGTAGATAAGGCAAGACAACTGGAAGATAATCGTGTGAGGATGCAAGCAATGTGGAGTCAAAAGATCAATAGAGGATATCGACCAGGACCATCATTTAAGAGATCATATCCTGGTGCCTCTAGTAGCAGTTCTGGACAGAAGAGAAGGAGACCAGTAACTCTGGCTAGTAACCCAGCGCAGTCAATACCGAGTTTGAGCTTTTATGACAAGGATGGAAATGTCAAATGCTGGAAGTGTGGTGCAAATCATTTTCCAAGAAATTATGCTCAGCTTAAGGGGAAATGTTTTATATGTGGAGATTCGAACCATGTGCTGAAGGCATGCCCTAAGATGAAATTAGTAAAGTGTAATAAGTGTGGTAGAAAGGGCCATTTCTCTAGATACTGTCCACAGTTTGTACAAGGAGCTAAACGAATAGAAGGTTTTGATAACACCACTACACCTGCTCGTATCTTTGCTCTGGAGGATATAGAAATTGAGGAGAATAAGGATTTCTTAGATTTTATGGAGGAGTACTACCATGATGATGTCGAGGAGATCATGGGAGTTGAAGATGAAAATGATGAAGGACTAGTAACTGGTACGTACTCAGACTATCTATTGTAATGATAATTCTAAGTGTGAATTAAATTGAAATATTTGCATTTTAAGATGTATGAATGCTAGTGTAGTTAGTAACCATAGTATTAGTACATTCTAGGACATGTGCTGATAAATGGACAACCTGGCTTTATGCTGTTTGATACTGGTGCATCTCATTCCTTTGCAAGTCAGAAATTAGTACATGAACAAGAAATTAGTGTGGTTATTGTTAATGTAACTTATAAAGTTAGAACTCCGACTGGGGAGAAAGTAACAACTCGAGAAGTAGTAGGAGATGGTAGAATAAAAATCCAAGAGAAGGAATATCCTATAAGTCTTGTGATATTACCTTTACAGGGTTACGATGTAATAGTGGGAATAGATTGGTTGTCTAAGAATAAAGCCATTATGGAGTGTAGGAATAAAATTGTCAACCTTAATGATGGAGAAACGATATTTCAAGGAAAAGCTGGTGGAAGCAGGTTGAATTTATCAGTGATGGAGATATGTGATGAACAATTTGAGACAAGAGTAAAGGAGGATGATTGGAAATTTTGTTGGGTGTTTGCTGTGGACGCAAAGAAGGAAATACCCAAGGTAACAGACATACGGGTAGTGAATGAGTTTCCAGATGTATTTCCGGAGGATTTACTAGGTTTAGCCCCATCCCGAGAGTTAGACTTCACTGTAGAATTAGTTCCTGGAACTGAGCTTATTTCTAAAGCCCCATATCGGATGTCACCCATAGAACTTCAGGAACTAAAGAAGCAACTTCAGGAGCTATTGCATAAGAAGTTTATTCGACCGAATGTTTCACCATGGGGAGCACCGGTATTGTTTGTGAAAAAGAAGGATGGTACTATGAGATTGTGTATAGACTATCGGGAGTTAAATAAGGTGACCATTAAGAATAGGTATTCGTTACCTCGCATTGATGATTTGTTTGACCAACTCCAAGGTGCAACTGTGTTTTCTAGAATAGATTTAAAATCAGGATATCATCAGTTACGAGTTAAGCCGGAAGATGTGCATAAGACTGCATTTAGAACTCGATATGGTCATTATGAATTTTTGGTGATGCCATTTGGCTTAACTAATGCCCCGGCCGTATTCATGGACTTGATGAATCGTATATATCAACCATATTTGGATAAGTTTGTTGTGGTGTTTATTGACGGTATTTTGATTTATTCAAAAACCAAGAAGGAGCATGCAGAGCATTTACGATTGGCATTACAGAAGTTGAGAGAGAATAAATTGTATGCCAAGTTAAGTAAATATGATTTTTGGTTGGATAGAATTTCTTTTCTAGGTCATATTATATCTGGTGAAGGAATCTTTGTAGACTCCGATAAAGTGAAAGCAGTAATGGACTGGAAGCAACCAACCATAGTGACTGAAATAAGGAGTTTTCTAGGTATGGCTGGATACTATCGACGGTTCATAAAGGATTTTTCCAAAATTGCCAAACCGTTGACTCGATTGACCTAGAAGGATGTAAAGTTCGAATGGAGTAAAGATTGTGAAACGAGTTTTTAGGAATTAAAGAAAAGACTGGTTACAGCACCATTATTAACATTGCCTGATTCGGACAAACCTTATAATGTGTATAGTGATGCTTCACGGAATGGATTAGGTTGTGTATTGATGCAGGATAGAAAAGTTATTGCATATGCATCAAGACAATTGAGGCCACATGAGAGGAATTACCCAACTCATGATTTGGAGTTAGTGGCTGTGGTGTTTGCCTTGAAAATTTGGAGACATTATCTTTATGGGCAACAGTGTGAGATGTATACTGATCATAAGAGTTTGAAATATTTCTTTACTCAGAAAGAGTTGAATTTAAGGCAAAGAAGGTGGTTAGAATTGATTAAAGATTATGATCTGAATATAAATTACCACCCTGGAAAGGCTAATTTGGTGGCAGATGCATTAAGTCGAAAGAATTATGAACAGGTTGCCTTACTGTTAACACCTCAACGTGAATTAGTGCATGAATTTGAGAGGATGAAAATTAGGTTTGATTGGTGTGAACCTAATAGCCAGTTAATGAACTGGGAATTGCAACCTACTCTATTAGAGAGAATAAAGGAAAAGCAAGAGGAAGATAAGGGTCTGATGGAGATAAAAGAGAAATTAAATAACGAACAAGACCCTGACTTTAAGGTGGATGATAGAGGTTTAATAAAGTTTAGAGGAAGAATATGTGTACCATAAGATACTGAAATAAAGAAGCAAATTTTGGATGAAGCACACATTACAGGTTATACTGGGCACCCGAGAGGAAATAAAATGTACCAAGATCTAAAACTCTTGTATTGGTGGAGTGGGACGAAGAGAGAAGTGGTACAGTATGTATCGGAATGCCTCACATGCCAACAAGTCAAAGCAGAACACCAAAGACCGGGTGGATTATTGCAACCTTTAGAAATACCACGATAGAAATGGGATCATATTACCATGGATTTTGTAGTAGCATTACCAAGGACTCAAGTTGGATACGATACCATTTGGGTAGTCGTGGATAGATTAACGAAGAGTGCACACTTCTTATCTTATCGGACAGGTGATTCAATGGAAAAGATGGCTAGGTTGTATGTCCGAGAAATAATAAGGCTACATAGAGTTCTTGAGAGTATTGTTTCTGACCGAGATAGTCGGTTTGTATCTAAATTCTAGGAGAGCTTACATAGAGCTTTGGGTACAAAGTTGCAGTTTGGTACAGCCTATCACCCACAAAGAGACGGGCAGTCTGAGCGAACAATTCAAACCTTAGAAGATATGTTACGAGCTTGCGTGTTGGATTTTGGAGGTGATTGGGATAAATATTTACCGTTGATAGAATTTGCCTACAATAATAGTTATCATGCAACGATACAGATGGCACCTTATGAAGCATTATATGGGAGGAAATGCAGATCGCCACTGTATTGGGATCACGAAGAGTATGCTATGTGATAACTCTGATTTTAAACATATTTCATATGGTGATTTTATAGTATTTTCCCTCACATTTTTTGTTTTCTTTAAAGAAAATGATACTTAATTGAGTAAAATGTTGATTTCAGGGTTTAAACGCGTTCTAGGCTCGAAAACGAAGAAAAGGAATCAAGTTTCACTCAATTCCGAGTTCAAATGAAGAAGTTATGAAGTTATGCAAAAATTTTACCTTAGTGCAGAAAGTTACACGACCTGGGGACACGGCCATGTCCCAGGCCGTGTCTGGTGACGAAAATAAAATCCGTGTAATACACATATATAAGGAGATCTTAGGGTTTAAAAGGAGGAGAGACATTACAGAAACGGAGAGACACAAGAGACGAGAGGAGACTTGAGGAGAACATCAATCAAGAAGCAAGAACAACATCGATTTCAAGATTAGAAAGATTGTTCATCAAATCAAGAGGGGTTTCCATGTTTTATTTTATATTATTGATGAAACTCGTTTTTAGATTCATTATGATAGCTTAGAATTCAAGTATTTAGGATTATGGAACCTGGGGTTTCATGTAACCCTTGGATTGAATTATGATTGAATTATAATTTCAAGAAAGTTTCTATCTTTTCTTGATTCAATTATGTCGTTTAGTTATGGATTGATAATTCTAGAGTATCAATATATGATATTATGCATGTTGATTGAGAAATTGCATGTGTAATTAGATCTTAGCATAATTGAAGAGAATTACATGTATACTTAGAGATAAGATACATGTTTCTTCCAGAAAGTTGATTGTTTGTGTGGGAATTTATTATACATTAATGCAATTCTAAGTTATATTACTAAGTGAAAAGATTCCAGTAAATAATTTAGGATTAGGGTTAATATGCTTGAGAAAGATATTAGCTTTAATTGTGAATCCCTCCGATCAAGAATTATAGAAACTGAATTGAATACATTTTAAAAAGGTTACATGTTAAACACTAGGGGAAATAATTCCTAAATACATTATTGCATACTTGAAGTCGTTTGTAGTTTTATTGCTTTCTAATTTGTTTAACCAAGTTTCATAATTAGTTTAGTTGGTTAATTTCAGTATTTTTAATTTATTCAACTTATCATAATTTTCCGGTTAGATAATAAAGCTAAAGTTAATATTAGTACTCAAAATCTCTGAGGGATTGACTCGGACTCGTATCCGCTATATTAAAATTGATAGGTGCGCTTGCCTCGTATCAAGTTTTTGGCGCCGTTGCCGGGGATTTTTGATATTAAGAACGCTAGTTGCTTTATTACTTTAACCATTTTTTTCTTTATTTTCTTTTGTTTTCATTGTTTATTTTTATTATCTAGAGCTGCAATTGATTTTTTATTTCTTGCCTTTGTAGTGCATAACCCGCAGTAATCCGGAAGATTTGGTAGAACTCGATCCTGAAATTAAGAGAACTGCCCTTCAAAATTTGAGATCGCGACCTAGACAAGTTGTGGCAACCATAGACGACGAATCAATCATTGAGATCAAAGAAGAAGGTAAAGAGACCAACTCTCAATTCATTGAGCAAGAAGATCCACCACACATGGCTAACAACAGGAATGAAGCAAATCGGACCATATCCGATTATTCAAGGCCTACACTTATTGGAGTTGACTCCAGTATTGCAAGGCCAATCGTCGCGGCTAATAACTTCCAAATTGCACCTAACATCATACAAATAGTGTAACAATATGTTCAGTTTGACGGTCTCTAAGACAAAGATCCTAATGCCCACATCTCTAGTTTTCTAGAGATTTGTGATACGTTCAAAATCAACGGAGCCATGGATGATGCCATTTGACTGCGACTATTCCCTTTCTCCTTAAGGGGAAGAGCAAAACAGTGGTTGAACTCCCTACCAAGAAATTCAATCACAACTTGGAATGAATTGGTAGAGAAATTTTTGGAGAAATACTTCCCACCAGCAAAGACCGTGAAACTTCGTAATGATATTTCGTGTTTTGCTCAATTAGAAGCGGAGACGCTTTATGACATATGGGAGCGGTTCAAGGACTTGATTAGGAGGTGCCCACATCATGGCCTCCCACTGTGGATGCAGATTCAGACCTTCTACAATGGTCTCAATTTATCCACTAGACAGATGATTGATGCATCTGCAGGAGGTACTTTGAACACTAAGACACCTGAGTAAGCCCAAAATTTGATTGAAGGAATAGCGATGAACAACTATCAGTGGGAAAGCACTAGAGCCAAGCAAAAGGCTATGGGAATTCATGATGTGGACTTGACCACTGCTCTGGCAGCCAAGGTGGACTTGTTAAGTAAAAAGATTGATGCACTCTCAATTAGCCCTCAACAAGTGCAATCGGATGTAAGTGATTTTGGTATGCAGGGGTATGGAACACAAGAACAACAGGAACAGGTGGATTATCTAAGAAATCCACCTAAGCAACAAAATAACCCCTACAGCAACACTTACAATCCAGGATGGAGGAATCACCCCAATTTCTCATGGGGAAACCAAAACCAAGGCCAGCAGAAGACTAACTTTAGCCCACCTGGATTTCAGAGACCATTCCCACCTCCTCTCCCTCAAGAAAAGAAGTCCAGTGTGGAAGAACTTTTCACAAAATACATTCAAGGTAATGAGGTTCGCTTATCGAACATTGAATCCTCGCTGAGGAATCAAGAGGCTTTAAATCGCAACCTTGAGAACCAAATTGGTCAACTTGCGAAACTAATCTCTGAAAGACCATAGGGAACACTCCCAAGGAATACCGGGGTCAATCTCAGGGAACATGTTAATGCTATGACCTTGAGAAGTGATAGAAAATTACAAGCGGAGAAGAAGGATGGTGAGGAAGTAGTTGAGAAAGAAGTGGAAGTCAACCGTAAGGAAGATGAAGAGCTACTAAAATCAAGAGAAAGTATGGAACTACCGAAAGTGGAGGAGTACAAGCCTCCCATCCCTTACCCGCAGCACCTTAAGCAAAGTTACACTGATCCGAATAAGGAATTTGGTAAATTGCTTGATATTTTCAAACAATTGCACATTAACTTGCCTCTTGTTGATGTTATCTTGCAGATGCCAAAGTATGCGAAATTTCTAAAGAGTCTTCTATTGAATAAGAGGAAGTTGGAGGAGCTTACAACTGTCACATTGAACGAGGAATGCTCGTCACTTCTCCAAAAAAAGCTGCCACAAAAATTAAATGATCCAGGGAGTTTCACTATTCCTTATATGCTTGGCAATTTGTTAGTAGATAATGCTTTGGCAGACTTAGGAGCCAGTATAAATTTGATGCCGTATAAATTGTTCAAAAAGCTAGGGTTAAGAGAATCTAAACCAACGCGCATGAGTCTTCAATTAGCTGATAGGTCTATCATATACCCTAGAGGCATCATAGAGGATGTTTTAGTGCAAGCAGACAAATTCATCTTTCCCGTGGATTTCGTTATACTTGATATAGATGAAGATATTGAGGTCCCAATCATTTTAGGTCGACCCTTCCTAGCCACTGCTAGGGCTGTTTTTGATGTTAGTGAACATAAGTTGATATTACGGGTTGGGGATGATGAAATAGTTTTTAAAACTCCAGAGGCAACGAACAAATTTCTTGACCCAGAGGACATATGTCACAATGTTAATGCCACTAATGTTGTTATATCTACATGTATGCAGGAAACACTTGCCAAGGAGTCCTCAAGTTATTGCTTGCAAAAGAGAGATGAAGATTTGGTAACCAACCCCAATTGTGCAGAAATGGTAGCTCAAATAAAAGTTCATGAATCTATTGTGGACGAGAAGGGGGTTGATCAACTCCATAAGTCAAAGGATCCTAGGTTAAAATCTTCTAAAGAGAAGCCACCAATTTTGGAACCAAAACTATCAAGAAATCATTTGGAGCATGCCTTTGTGGTGAAAAGTTCAAAACTTCCAATGACAACCACATCTAAGGTAAAAGCGGACAAGATGAAAAAGTTTAGGCTACATGAATTTGATAAGTGACATGATAAGGAGAGAAACTATGGAAGTTATGCACCAATGAAATGGAATTGGCAAGGTCGATGGCCTAAGGGTAAATTTACACTTGTATGGAGGGTTCGAAAGCGAGATACAGGAGGAGTCCTATCTCCACCTGGATGAAGAATCATGAGAAGACGTATCCCGTCGAGCTATCGACGTTAACTAAAGCACTTCTTGGGAGGCAACCCATGTCTAACTCTACTTATGCTTTAGTTCTTTAAGTTTTCTTCATTTTATTTTCCATTTTATCTAACTTTGTTTTGCTTCGTATATTTTCTTTCAATTTTTCGTCATAATTCTTTCCTCTTTTAGCTTTATTTTTCCTTTTCTCTTTAGTTTTATTATTTCTAAGTTCCTTTATCTTTAGATTTAATTCAAAAAAAAAAAAATTTGTTATATGGGCGAGGGACACGGTCGTGTCCTAGCCCGTATCCATCCAGACGTTCAAAAATGCTACCCACAGAAAGTTACATGGTCGTGTCCCTAACCCGTGTCCGTCTAGTCTTCACACACGAGAAGCCTAAGTCACACAGGCAGGGGACACGGTCGTATCCCAGCCCGTGTGCGTCCAGGTAAGACACGATGGCACAGAATGTTACACGGGCGTGGGACACGGTCGTGTCCCTACCCGTGTCGACCTAAATAACACGGTTTTCACACACGACCGGTTTATTTAAATTACACACCCTCTCACACTCTCACAATCACACATATCTCTCTTACATTTGCTCTCATTCTCCCTCTTCTCTCCACAATTCCTACATTCCATACTGTGATCCAAGTAAGTTTTCCTCATTGAGTTTCCTCTCTCTTCCTCATGCTTAAGCAGTTTGGTTATTTGCATTTCTCCTTTTTGTGCGTATTGGTTTTTCCATTTAGCCTGCAAATTTTCTTTTGATTGTTCATCAACGCCATGCATCATTGCTTTGAGTTTCTTGATCTTACATGCATCATTGCTTTGAGGGTGGTGAGGAAGAGACTGATGAGGGTGGTGAAGACGAGGAGGCTGGAGGAAGTGATGAGGATGATGATAGAGCCAGTGGAGATAACGAGAAATTTTCAACTGGTGAGACAACCCATAAAGATACTGGATAGTCGGGTTCAGAAGTTAAGGAATAGAGATATGGAGTACGTGTAGATTCAATGGAATGAAGGTCTAGACTTAGAGATGACTTGAGAACCAAAAGCTGCGATGATGGAGCAGTATCCATGGCTTTTTTAACTCCCAGGTTAGTAAAAGTATACAAATTATTGTATTTAGTCATTTAAGTATAAATTAGATATACAGAAGTTTTGAGGACAAAACTTTTTTGAAGGGAGGTGGAATTGTAAGCCCTAAAGCTAAGCCAAGTAACCGTAGGATTGAACTTAGAACTTAAGGTTTAGGGCGATCGGTTAAAGGATCCGATCAAACTCAAATTATAAACTATTTAGAGAAATATTAGTAAAAATGACCTTGTAAACTTAAATTTAAGAAAATAAGTAGTAAAATAGGAAACTATAAAATTTTCAAATTTTAAGCATAATAATTGTTAATTACCGAAAAGGCAAAAAGTGTAATATAATAACTAATAAATTACTAGAGATAAATTATATGTATACTAAAAATTTTAGAATGACCAAAATAATAATTAGGAATGTTCACGTATACCCCACATATATTTACGTATAGATAAAAATACGCGTAATTACCTAAATTGGCCAAAAAACTAAGCAAATAATTAAAGAAAATTATAAAATAATTATAGAAAAATCAGAAGATGATAAGCTGAATCAAAATCAGGTCGTGGTTAGAAAAAGAAAAATTAGCCAATAAGAATTAGACAACCTAAAAGCCAAAAATCAAGGAATTTGGGCAAAGTCTTGTCAAATTAATGCATATTAATTACTACAATTGTCTATAAATAGGGAAAAAAAATTCCAGAAGTCATTTGGTCAGTTTAGAATCTGAGAAAAATTGGAACATTGAAAAAATCAAGAGAAAATCCAAAAAATAAAAAAATAAAAGAAAACTGTGTAAATTAGGTAAGTGAACTAAAACCACCACTCACCACCACCTGGGAACGAACCACCACCACCACCCTACACTAGAACCACCGCCTGGACCGGCCGACAAACTTGGACCGGGTTTGGACGGCCAGAAAGCTTCGAACCGGTTAGTCATTGATTCACCCCGATTTTTGTATAATTTTTTAAAATTAGTTATTTTGCCTAGAAAATTATGAAACTTGTTATTCTGAGGTTTTATTGTATGTAGATTTAGGAAAAAATATTGATTTAGTTTAATTATGTCTGAAAATATAGGGTCCTTAACAAATTGTTCAAAACCGAGTATGATTAAACCGGAAAATAAATAGGCTTAAGAGTGTAGTTTGAAGCTCAAAATTTTTCTGTAGGATTCTCATATGATGTAGAACAGTGCTATGAAGTCATTTTTTTAAAATTAATTTTCGAAAATTTTAAGTTAATTTTTAGCCCTAAAATGGTGGAAAAATTGGGTGATTTAGGGTTAATTAGGTGATTAGGATGTTAATTACTGATTGAAATATTAATTATATGTTTAGGGATGTTAATCTCTGAAGTGAAACCCTAATCCTAGCCTTTGGGTATTAAGTATGGTTAATTAGGGAAATTAGGTAAGTAATATAAAAAATTAGTAATATGTGAAAGTGTAAATTAATAAATCTAAAAAAATAGGGTTATTTAGATGATATTAAAATAGAAATCAGAAAAATAATAAATCTGAAATGACATTTAATTTTAAGTAAATATCTCAAAATGTAAGATTTTTAAACATCGGGAATAAATCTGATACTTCAATTAGGGTTAGCGTGTACCGAATAGTTTAGAATACCAAATTACGACCCAATAGGATATTTGAATACCCGAGCGTAATGTGATTAATGTCACACTAGGATTCGAGCCTATTAATATAGTTTAGGATTCGAACCCCGAAATAAAGTACAACGAATCATTAGTATGATATAGGTATACATGGGGAAAATGAGTTCCATTATGAATTAGAATAAAAATCCATAAAATATAAGTACTAAAAAGACCTATTTGTATTATAGGACACTCAGAGACGAATCAGCTTGCGATTAAGGGATCGAGCGATCGAGCAGTTTCAAGTAAGTTGGGTTATTGCTTATTGTAATAGAGTACTAGTTTTGTAGTGCTCGGAGACTTAAGCTTGTATATGCTTGTGATTGTAAGTAGTTTACACATATGTTTGATGTATTTGAATTCGTGCTGAAACTTGCATTGTGAATGATTTTGTGACTAATTGAATTGGTATGAACTTGTTTGAACACTCTAAACGGAATTTAATCTTAATCGACCCTAATAACCAAAAATATCATGCATTGTAACCCGTTAGGGGATCATAGGATTTTCTAACCAAATACCGACCCCTTCGAAAGGGATAGCGCATGATTACAAAATGGTATCTTCTTCATCCTCAGTCGAACTAAGTGACAGGAGAGGAGGTCGCGGCGGGGGTGAAATCAATGGTTTGAAGGTAGTTGCGGGAGGAGCGAGGTCTCCATTGCACAAGCCTGGGTTTAGTTATGAGCTGCTGCATAACATGGAACTCCTCAACCCGGATTGGAGCGAATGAAATTTCTTTGATTTCATAACGGACCGGACTACGTTTTGCGATGACACTTGATTGTTGCATTGCATGAAAATAATTGTTTGAAACCCTGTTTGTGCTTGTATGTATTCTTGAGTCTCTAATTCAACTTACTGAGCTGTAGTTGCTCATACCCTTATAGATCCTTTTGCAGGTTCTGATTTGTGATCACTTCAAATACTATGCCACCCTACAATTATCCGAGGTTAGTCCGTTTGAAGCCAGGGGTGTGAGGATCAAGTTACTTAATATAATGTGTGACTAGAGTGACCATGTAATTAGGAATGAAAGACTAATAGTTATTATGTAATTTAGTGAACTGTCATGGTTATGTGAAACTTTTTGGGAAGCTCTGTAGACTTATATATATAATTATACATGTTATTAGAAATTTGCACTATTTATCATAAATTGTAGTATAACTGTTATTCGGACTGTTTACTTCAAAGTGAGGAGTCGTCGACGCCTTGTGTAGATCATGTCTATGGTAGGCACTGTGAGGCCATTTACTATCATAGAATGGTTTATACGGCGGGACTATTGCGACTCTGCGACTTCGGGGCGTAACAATAGCTTAGCATAAACCTTCTCCACTTAACCCTCTTCATTTAATCCTAATTCATAATCTCTCGTTCTCGTTCTCGTTCTCCTTCTCTTCTTTGGGTAGCTTGTAAGTTCTTCCACCATAAGGTAGCATAACTAGTGATTTCCAATATAATGAGTCTAACCTTGGCATTGTTGGGTACGTTGCGGCATTTAAATTACTTTTCAATCCCATTTACCCAAACTAAGTAGTCTTTAGCATCACCAATACTAGAAAAACTTGGACTACATATCCTTAACCCTTCAACTCTAGGGGTTTGTACATTTCTTTCTTTAGGCTGGTAGTAGTGCTCTGCTTCATCATCTCCTTCCTCTTTATCTTCAATTTTTTCAAGCGCTAGCCTTCGTTTAGCGTCCTTACCCATTCCTTTACTTGGGGTAGTCAAGCTAGGGCATTAACTCGACTAAATTGACCATTGCCTCACTTTTGCTACTCACGTCTTCTAGTGGGGTTATTTTTAGCTTGTTGTCTATCTTCTTGGATAACAGTCACCAAACTAACTACTAAGTCGGTAAGCCTATCCAAGCGATCACCCATTGACTAAGGAGTGAAGCTTCCTTTTTGCCCATGGCCATATTGAGTACTACTTTCTTGGTTTCCCATAGCTCCTTAAACACTTGAATCTGACATTATTGGTTATCTTACAAAATTGATGTCTAAAAATATTACTTGAAGTTCTTTTCATAAATAACTATAGCAAATCAATAACCAATACTTGCAATACCATTACAACTACATAATAAATAAACAAACAAACACACTTTGTTTTGCGTATTGAAAATAAGGGAAAATAGAGTATAGAACACTTCTTAACTTCTAAAATCCTATGTTAGCAATAGAACTTTTAACACATGAGGATAATAATAAACCACTCAAAGAACATAGTAACAGAATCCAATTTGAATGTAATCAAGCTTTGATACTAAGGTGATATGGATTTGTGAATAAATATACGGACCCAATGTTATGTGTAACCATGGGATGGGTCTAAGCTGCGAGATAGACTGAAAAGTAAATGATACGCAAAGGATCAATAGGGGTTCACATGCACTTATGTTGGATATGACGTATCGATGCCTCACATGAGCTTAGGACGTGCTTAATATGATACAAAAGTATAACTAGAGGTTACTCACCACTAGTCTACACTCAAAGGGTTAGATAAGAGTAGCTCGTGAGTAAGCAGTAGAACACTTAGCTCAAGAGATTATGTAAAAAAAAAAAAAAAATCAATTTGATGATTCTCCTGGCTATTATAATGTACAAGTATTTATATGACTTAATTAGGGTAAATCTTAGGTGAGAGTAAATTACAAAAAAGATTCCTACTAATAAAGGAAAAGGAGAATAATCTATAGAGGTATCAATGTAATCATGCAAAAAGAATATCTATTGGCAATAAGGGTAGTACGGATGTCAGAAAATGACATTACATGTGTAATTTGCTTATTTTGTGGTCCCAATAACATTATTGCTGAGCATGGGTAGACATCTCGATTAAGTCAGGTTGGTAGAGTTCAATAACTTGGATAGTTAGGATTGGATAGTCAACTTTGGGTGATCGAGTCTTGACAATTATCAGGTTGGCTTTGGCATTAGTAAGGTTGGCTGTTTCCTAACTCGATGCTTGGACTAGTATGTGTTGTGGAGGGGTCGGTTCGGTATGTTGGCAGGTCACTTTAGCAGCTTCTTGAATGATGTCGAGACCAAAGTGACTTAGCAAGTTTGGTTGAGGAATGCATTGCTCCTCGATTCTTAGTTCATCTCAGATAGCTCGATGAGCCAACTGGGTAAGTCTACGAGCTTGGGAGCATGTGATTGGTCCGTAAGCCTTATTAGTAGTGATGGTGGCAGGGGTAGCAATGACAATGGTGGTGGTTAGGGGGTAGCGACGGTAGTTATAGTGGCGATGGTGATAGCAATGGTAATAGTTATGATGGTTGGCGATGGCGACGACGATGCTTGTAAACCCTATAAATTTTTAGTATGAATCCTAAATTAGATCTAAGTGCCCTAAATAACTATATGAGTCAATAAGGCTAAACAAAATAAAAACTTCACTAAATTATATATTTGAATTTACTATATAAATGAGAAAAACCTTAATATATTGATCGAAACTATAATTGCGTATAAAAACCATAAACTCTAAATATGCGTAAATACAAAAGATTGAATTGGAACTAGATAAAAGCCTTAAAACTAAAATTTTAAGCTTATAAACATACAAATTTACCATAACGGTTATAAAGCTTTAATTAGGTACAATTATCAACTGATATACGTAATCGCGTAAAATTACTAATGAATGAATATAGATAGCTCCAAAATATTTATAACTATAAAGAGTAACAAATAAATTAATTAAATTACAAATATTATTTTATGATTATTGTGACTTCATGTATGTGTATACATATGTGTGTTAGTATATATTGATTTAATTATTTGAATTTAATTTTTACTACATATTTTTTGTTTATGTATTATATAATATATATTAATTTTACATCCTATATTTTCTTCTATAATTACATCATATTTTATTCTAAACATTATCTAAAAATAGGGAACTTATGCTATCACATGTGAGCAAATTTGAATTGTAAATTCAACATTATGTCACTTTCATTTATGTAATTTTCACTTATCTTATTGATAACTCTGATTTTAAACATATTTCACATGGTGATTTTATAGTATTTCCCTTACATTTTTTGTTTTCTTTAAAGAAATTGATACTTAATTGAGTAAAATTTTGATTTCAAGGTTTGAACGCGTTCTAGGATCGAAAACGAAGAAAAGGAATCAAGTTTCACTCAATTCGGAGTTCAAA